>JARQOC010000001.1:436260059-436615943 GCA_033576535.1 Allobates femoralis
AAGACTTAACAGCTCAGACAGCAGCAAGAACCTTTCAAGCCTATTTCTGCAGACCACACAGGTATCCAGAACAGGTATTGACAGACCAAGGTCCTGCCTTTGAAGCTGAAGCATTTCAAGCGTTCTGTAACCTATACGGATGCAAGAAAATTCGTACCACGCCTTACCATCCCCAAGTGGTTGTAAGGGCTCTCCTAGCCACAAAACGGCGTCGGGGTCTGCAGCCCTAACCTGTTCTCCCTGACCTGGGCCCTGATACACTGCAGTACCTGGTAACTATGGAGGTTTTAGGATGCTCGGTTTGAATACTGTGTGGGTCCAATGCTTAATAACAGAGAGACCTGCTGGGTGCAGTACTTCTCCTGTCCAAATATTGCACTATAAATGCACTTTTTAGTAAAGCAATAGTTCATTGTATGTATTTAGCACTGCTAGGTCACTTGGCCAGTATTGTGTATGCACACATTTGAAATATATACAGTGACTTTGTATTAATGCTGTGAAATTGGTGCTTTTAGTGTTGCAAAACAATTGTATAACACCTGTAAATTTCTAAGCATTGTTGTATGTACACTTAATGGAGCATTCTTCCTCCATAACATGTATTATAAGTCCTGTGTGACTCTGTAATATTTTTTATATGTACCCTATGTATCTGAGGCTTAGATCCACTGTTCTCATTCCTCTCCAGATCACAAAATAAAATAAAAAGCACTTTAAATTGAATTAGCTATTGTTCATTTTCTCTTGTTGTTATATGTAACTGAGCGCTGACAGGGCACTCATCTTCCGTGGTGGGTGGCCCTGTTTTATGGATAAGCTTGCATTCATCAAACCAATGGAATGTGCGAAAAGATGAATCACGTGGTAATAGAATTGTTGAAAGCTCTGCCTTTAGAAGAGCGAACTAGATGGCCAGAGAAGTTACCAGACCTTGTTGACATCTACAACAACATCCCAGTAAGCTCAACAAATTGTACCCCTGCATATCTCATGAGAGTAAGATCAGGAAAATTACCAGTAGACTTTGAAATGGGCATTATAGTTCCTGAAGAAGACACCTCAGATGCAGATTGGGATACCAGAAGAACAGAGCAGTACAAAAAAATACAGGAATGTGTTTAGAGAAGTCTGGAAAAATCCAGAGAAAAACAAGAAACCAACTTTAACAAAAGCGCACAAGGAATACCCTTAACACTCAGAGAATTGGTTTTGAACAGGAAAAGAAGACTGCACAAATTAGATGATCAATGGGAAGCAGAACCCTACACTTTATTACCATCAAATTTTGACAATCAGAAAACCTGTCTAATCAACAAAGACAATGGAGAAACAACAGTAACAGTGTCCAGAGATCATTTAAAGAAGTGCCTTCAACCACTATAACCAGAAGATGTACCTTGTCCAGGACCCAAAGAAGAGGAGCCAAAGACAGTCCAGTCACTCATCGGAGAATTACCTGCAGATTGGCCCCAAATAGAAGGTGCATACCTAATTCCAATGTTGACATTTCCCCAACCACAAGAAGCGCCAAGAGCAGAAGAACCACCCGTTGTACCGGAACCAGAGATCCCTGCAATCGGTGAACCTGCCAGTCCACTAGAGAGACTACGCCAATACTACGGTATTCCATAAACACGTAGATCTAATAGACTGAGAGACAGTGCATACACCGCACCAGGTACAGACACTAGTGACACACCAGTGCTACGCAGGTCAACCCGTAGTAACTTCGGTCAGCCACCACTTAGATACAGAGAATAAACTGTAAAATGTGGAAAATGTAATTATGTTTAAACTGTATATATGTTGCTAATGCTAGTGTGAAGAAAAGGGTGAATAATAGGCTAAAACAACCCAAACCAGGTACAAACATCAAGAGGGGTGAGAGGAGTTGGCGTAAGGAGCTGTCTAGGGAGAGCAAAATCTTGGCCAATAGGTGACCCCAGGGCCATGAGGCCTACAGCGCTTATGACCCGTTACAGGCCCCTGCAGTACATAGGACTCCTACGCAGAGACACCCGGAGTGTTTGTTTGTTGTGTAACTTTGAACTTTTAAGCATACAGAGACTTTACCTGTTGGATTTTTGAACTTTTTCTATTTAAAAAAAAAAAATTAAAAAAATGGACCATAACCACAGGACTGGTGGTGGCAAAAATACTTTAAACAGCCTGCAGCAGATGGACTAGTGCTGTATGGACTGTTTACCTGTTTTCAAATTTTTTCCTGGTTTGTGTAAATTTTATTTTGAGACTAAAAATTTCAAATGTAAATAGTTATGTTATGTTTGTAAAAAAAGTTTCAGTCTGGAGGACTGAAGTTAACTAGGGGGGAATGTGGCACCCCTACTGGGGATTGCCACAGGACCCACCGGTGCAAGGAGAGACATACACCTTGGTACACACAGCACACAACACCTTCCACCCCAGACCTGGAGGGGGAGCTCTACTTGCTGCCTTAAGCAAGTTCCCCTATAAGGATCCAGGCCTGAGGGGGGGAGTCATTTAGTCTGCCCTGAGCAGTAAAGGGAGCAGTTAGTTCCAGTCAGAGAGCCAAGGAGAAGGGACTGGAAGGAGCTGGTTGCTGGGATAAAGCCGGGCCCAGGACCAGGGAGCACTGACCAGCTGTGCAGCACCCTAGGGAGAGGGACGGAGGCCAGTGGAGGAAGTAGGAGAAAGGAAGAAGGAAACATACCAGGTTTCCCTTTAGCCCACCCGGACTCCGGAGTCCGATTCTGCTAGTAATCAATTGTAGCAGGAAAAGCCCGGACAGACCAGGAGGATCTAGTCCCCCTATAGCTACCGCAAATGAGACACCATAACCTGACCAAACATAGGACCAGGGGCCCAAGAGGAGAATAAGGACCCCACAGCAAGGTCCTCATTGTCAGTTATGGAGTAGTACCCTGAAAGGGAGAAAGAGCAGCAAGTTCAGTTACAGGCAGAGCTTACCCCAACCACCACACACAGTGACAGAGGAGGCCTTACGACTCTCCAAGGTGAAAGTCCCAAATTGCTCCGAGAACCTGGTTACTCTTCTAGACCGTACCTGTTACCTGACATCAGTAAAAAGGTACTGAAACAGAGACTATTCTCTGTGTGTGCGACTACTTCACCGCCGCAGCCTGCAGCGTTCACCGCAGAACCGCCACTACTACACCGCTCATCCACCCCGCTGCCCTGAGGTAAAGCTCCACCTGTGGGAGCTATACTACTCTGAGCTGCACCTCCATCACTTCAGCGGCCAGACGCAGCGCTGGTATCCATGTTACCAGGTACCACAGGTAGTGTCACGTTACAATTTGCCCATCCACCATCATCATCCCCCACCATCCCCGCCATTGAGGGTCCAGGGCATGGAACCAGGAACCGACCAGCTGTGATCCCCCACCGAGGTAACAACCTGTCCCGGTATTGAGTACCCCCTACCCTGTCGACCGACTCACACCTTTTTGACCTAGTACAGCTTCTTGGGAATGATGCAACAAGTTTTTCACACTTGGATTTGGGGATCCCATGCCATTCTTCCTTGCAGATCCTCTTCAGTTCTGTCAGGTTGGATGCTGAACTTTGGTGGACAGCAATTTTCAGGTCTCTCCTGAGATGCGCAATTGGGTTTAGGTCAGGGCTCTGGCTGGGCCAGTCAAAAATGGTTACAGAGTTGTTCTGAAGCCACTCATTTGTTATTTTAGCTGTGTGTTTAGGGTCATTGTTTTGTTGGAAGGTGAAACTTTGGCCAAGTCTGAGGTCCAGAGCACTCTGGAAGTGGTTTTCATCCAGGATATCTCTGTACTTGGCCAGATTTATGTTTCCTTCAATTGCAACTAGTTGTCCTGTCCCTGCAGCTGAAAAATACCCCCATAGCATGATGCTGCCACCACCATTTTTCATTGTTGGGATTGTATTGGGCAAGTTATGAGCAGTGCCTGGTTTTCTCCACACATACCGCTTACAATTATCACCAAATCATTCTATCTTTGTCTCATAAGACCAGAGAATCTTATTTCTCATAGTCTGGGAATCCTTCATGTGGTTTTTTGCAAACTCTATGCAGGTTTCATATGTCTTGCACTGAGGATAGGCTTCCGTCGAGTCACTTTGCCAAAAAGGCCCAACTGGTGGAGGGTTGCAGTGATAGTTAACTTTGTGGAACTTTCTTCCATCTCCCTACTGTATTTCAGGAGCTCCGCCACAGTGATCTTGGGTTTCTTCTTTACCTCTCACCAAGTCTCTTCTCCCACAATTTCTCAGTTTGGCTGGACGGCTAGGTCTAGGAAGACTTCTGGTGGTCCTAAACGTCTTCCATTATGGAGGCCACTGTGCTCTTAGGTACCTTGAGTACTGCAGAAATTATTTCGTAACCTAGGCCATATCTGTGCATTGCCACATTCTGTCTCTCAGCTCCTTGGACAGTTCCTTTGTACTCATTTGGTCTGACATGCACTGTGAGCTTTGAGGTCTTATACACACAGGTGTGTGTCTTTCCAAATCAAGTCCTATCAGTTTAATTAGACATAGCTGGACTCCAATAAAGGAGTAGAGCCCGTGTTGGTCTGGCCTGCCAAGGTACCGGTTAAAGGCCCGGTAGGCCCCGCCCCTTGCGCTCTCACTTGCCTCAGGCAGATGCAGGATGAGAATGGCCCCTCTCCTCACTGTATTGTTGAATCACCAGCTCAGATGCGTCAGCGGACTGCAGGTGATCCACCTCAGTGCAGTGTTATAACGCGGTCGCGGTGGATGGCGGCTACATCAGGGACCCTGCATCCCGAGGCCCTGGGGTGATGGGCGCAGCCTCTGATAGCTGGCAGTGTCACTCAGGGCCAAATTAGTCTGCCCAGCAGAAGAAACAATATAGCATGGAGCAGCAAGACCTGCGATGATGTCACAGTCATGTGACTTGGGTAGGCGGAACCATGGAGTTTTGCCCAGCGTGAAGGAGCTAAAATGTCATCCAAGAAGCAGGAGAGAAGATGAGACCAAATAAACAAGGGTACAGAGGTGTGTGAGAGAGGGGTGCAGAAGGCGGCAGGCTGTGCACGGGGATGAAGGATGAAGGGGGTTGTAGGATGAAAACTGCAGGGATAGAGAATGGAGATCAGGAGGATGGAGAATGGAAATGAGGAGATGGAGAGTGCAGAAGGAAGCAGAATGGGGAGTGCAAGAGGAAGGAGAGTGTAGGATGATGGAGAGTGCAGGATGATGGAGAGTGCAGGAGAATGGGAAGTGCAGGAGAATGAAGAGTGCATGGAGACGAGATGGGAGTGCATGATAATGGAGAGTGCATTGGAGATGTGCAGAGATGGAGAGTGCAGGAGGATGAGAGTGCAGAGGATGGGAGTGCAGGAGGATGAGAGAGGGAGAGTGCAGGGATGAGGATGCAGAGGATGGAGAGACGAGAGATGGAGATGGAGTGCAGAGGATGGAGGAGTGCAGGAGGATGCAGAAGGAGGAGGATGAGAGGAGTGCAGAGGATGGAATGAGAGGATGGGAGTGCAGGAGGATGGAGGATGGGGAGTGCAGAGGATGGAGGATGGGGGAATGATGAGGATGGAGGAGTGCATGAGATGGAGAGAGGAGTGCAGAGGATGGAGTGCAAGAGGATGGAGATGCAGGAGAGGGAGTTGCAGGAGGATGGAGGATGGGAGTGCAGAGAGGATGGAGGAGGAGGATGGGAGTGAGAGGATGGGAGTGCAGGAGGATGGAGGTGCAGGAATGAGGAGGATGGGAGTGCAGGAGATGGAGATGGGGAGTGCAGGATGGATGGAGATGGGGAGTGCAGGAGGATGGAGAGGGGATGAGAGGAGGAGAGTAGGATGGGGAGTGCAGGAGGAATGGGAGTCAGGGATGGAGTGAGAGAGAGAGTGAGGTGCAGAAGTGGAGGATGGGAGTGCAGAGGATGGAGAGGTGCAGAGGATGAGAGAGGATGGGGAGTGCAGAGATGGAGGATGGGATGCAGGAGGATGGAGAGGAGATGATGAGTGCAGGAGGATAGAGATGAAGTGGGAGTGGAGGAGGAGTGAGAGGAGAGGATGGGAGTGAGAGGATGGAGGATGGGGAGTGTAGAGGATGGAGATGGGATGCAGAGATGGGAGTGCAGAGGATGGGGAGTGCAGGAGATGGAAATGCAGAGGATGGAGTGTAGGAGAAGATGAGATGGATGAGAGGATGGGGAGTGCAGGACAGGATGGAGGTGGGGAGTGCAGGAGGATGGAGATGGATGGGTGGAGGAAGGATGGGAGTGCAGGAGGATGGGATGCAGGAGGATGGGAGTGCAGAGGAGGGAGTGAGAGAGGGGAGGCAGGAGATAGGATGCAGAGTGAGGGTGAGAGGATGGGAGTAGATAGGATGGGAGTCAGGAGGATGAGTGCAGGAGGAGATGGATGAGAGGAGAGAGGAGGGAGAGGAGAGATGAGGAGATGGGGATGCAGGAGGATGGGAGTGCAGGAGGATGGGAGTGCAGAAGAATGGGGAGTGCAGGAGGATGGGGGAAGGAGTGATGCAGGGGAGGATGGAGAGTGCAGAGAGGATGGGAGTGCAGGAGGATGGGATGCAGAGGATGGGAGTGGTTAGAGGATGGAGGTGGAGGAAGAGTGCAGATGGAGGGAGTGCAGGAGGATGGAGAGGATGGAGGATGCAGGAGATGGAAGATGGAGATGGAGATGTGGAGTGCAGAGGATGGATGAGAGGATGTGATAGGAGGATGAGAGGATGAGGGTGAATAGGAGATGGGATGCAGGAGGATGGAGTGCAGGGAGGGATGCAGGATGACAGGAGATGAGGAGGATGAAGGAGTGCAGGAAGGATGGGAGTGCAGGAGGATAGAGAGGATGAGAGGATGGAGAGTGCAGAGGATGGAGAGTGCAGGAGATGGAGAGTGCAGGAGATGGAGTGATGGGAGTGAGAAGGATGCAGGAGGATGGAGAGTGCAGGATGATGGAAGTGCAGGAGGATGGAGGATGGGGAGTGCAGGAGGATGAGATGCAGAGGATGGGGAGTGCAGGAGGATGAGGATGAGGAGGAGGAGGATGAGTGCAGAGTGAGTGCAGAGAGGAGTGAAGGATGGGAGTGCAGGAGGATGGAGAGTGCAGGAGGATGGGAGTCAGGAGATGGAGGATGGAGAGATGAGTGAGAGGAGGGAGTGCAGGAGATGAGGAGAGTGCAGGAGGATGGAGATGGGAGTGCAGAGATGGATGGATGGAGTGCAAATGAGAGATGGAGAGTGATGCAGAGAGGATGGAGAGAGTGCAGGAGGATGAGGATGGGAGTGCAGAGATGGGATGGAGTGAGGATGGAGTAGAGTGAGGAGAGGAGATGGGGAGTGCAGGAGGATGAGAATGGAGAGTGCAGGAGGATGGAGAATGCAGGAGGATTGAAATGGGGAGTGCAGGAGGATGAGAGTGCAGAAGAATGGAGAGTGCAGAGATGGAGGATGGGGAGTGCAGGAGGATGAAAGTGCAGGAAGATTGGGAGATGGCAGGAGGATGGGGCGCATGGAGGATGGAGAGTGCAGGAGGATGGAGGATGGGGAGTGCAGGAGGATGGGGAGTGCAGGAGGATGGAGGATGGGGAGTGCAGGAGGATGGAGAATGGATGAGATGGGGCGAGGATGATGGATGGGGAGTGCAGGAGGATGGAGAGTGCAGGAGGATAGGGAGTGCAGGAGGATGGTGACTGCAGGAAGATGTCGAGTTCAGGAGGATGGATGATGGGGAGTGTAGGAGGATAGGGAGTGCAGAATGATGGAGAGGGCAGGAGAATCGAGTGTGCAGGAGAATGGAGAGTGCAGGAGGATGGAGGATGGGGAATGCAGGAGGATGAAGAGTGCAGGAAGATGTGGAGTGCAGGAGGATGGAGGGTGTGTATTGCAGGTGGTTAGGAGTGCAGGAGTATGGGCAGTGCAGGAGGATGGAAAGTGCTGGAGAATGTAGAGTGCAGGAGGATGGAGAGTGCAGGAGGATGGGGAGTGCAGGAGGATGGAGGATGTGGAGTGCAGTAGGAAGGAGGATCGGGAGTGCAGGATGATGGACGGTGCAGGAGAATGGAGAATAGAGAGTGTAGAAAGATGGAGGATGGAGAGTGCAGAAGGATGGAGAGTGCAGGAGGATGGAGAGTGCAGGTTGATGGAGAGTGTATGAGGATTGAGGATAGAGAGTGCAGAAAGATGGAGGATGGAGAGTGCAGGACGATGGAGAGTGCAGGAGGATGGGGAGTGCAGGAGGATGGAGGATGTGGGGTGCAGTAGAAGGAGGATCGGGAGTGCAGGATGATGGACGGTGCAGGAGAATGGAGAATAGAGAGTGTAGAAAGATGGAGGATGGAGAGTGCAGAAGGATGGAGAGTGCAGGAGGATGGAGAGTGCAGGTTGATGGAGAGTGTATGAGGATTGAGGATAGAGAGTGCAGAAAGATGGAGGATGGAGAGTGCAGGACGATGGAGAGTGCAGGAGATGGGGAGTGCAGGAGGATGGAGGATGTGGAGTGCAGTAGGAAGGAGGATCGGGAGTGCAGGATGATGGACGGTGCAGGAGAATGGAGAATAGAGAGTGTAGAAAGATGGAGGATGGAGAATGCAGAAGGATGGAGAGTGCAGGAGGATGGAGAGTGCAGGATGATGGAGAGTGTATGAGGATTGAGGATAGGGAGTGCAGAAGGATGGAGGATGGGGAGTGCAGGAGGATGGAGGATGGAGAGTGCAGGAGGATGGTGATTGCAGGAGGATGGAGAATGGAGAGTGCAGGAGGATGGGGAGTGCAGGAGGATTGAGGATGTGGAGTGCAGGAGGATGTGGAGTGCAGGAGGATGGGGAGTGCAGGAGGATCGAAAGTGCATGAAGATGGAGAGTGCAGGAGGATGGGGAGTGCAGGAGGGTGGGGAGTGCAAGAGGGTGGCGACTGCAGGAAGATGGAGAGTGCAGGAGGATGGGAAGTGCAGGGGGATGGAGAGTGCATGAGGATGGAGAATGCAGGAGGATGGTGACTGCAGGAAGATGGAGAATGCAGGAGGGTGGGAGTGCAGGAGGAATGGAGGATGGGTAGTGAGGAGGATAGGGTGTGCAGGAGGATGGGAGTGCAGGAGGATGAAGAGTGCAGGAGAATGCACCCCCCTGCACAGCCTGCTGCCCTCTGTACCCCTCTCTCACACTTCTCTTGTCCACTTGTTTATTTGGTCCCATCTTCTCTCCAGCTTCTTGTATGACATTCTGCTCCTTCACGCTGGGCAAAACTCCATGGCTCCACCCACCCGAGTCACGTGTCTGTGACATCATCGCAGGTCCTGCTCCATGGTATTGTCTCTTCTGCTGGGCAGGCTAATTCGGCCCTGAGTGACACTGTCAGCAATCAGAGGCTGTGCCTATCATCCCAGGGCCTCGGGATGCAGGGTTCCTGATGCAGCCGCCATCCACCGTTGCCGCGTTATAACACTACACTTAGGTGAATCATCTGCAGTCTGCTGCCGCATCTGAGCTGCGTCTCGATGGTGATTCAACAATACAGTGAGGAGAGGGTCCATTCTCATCCTGCATCTGCCTGAGGCAAGTGAGAGTGCAAGGGGCGGGGCCTACCGGGGCTTTAACCAGTACCCCAGCAGGCCAGACTGATACTGGGTTACACTATCACCCCATATAGATAAAGAAAGTTTTTGCTTGGACTATTTATACAGTATGGCTCTGTCACTTTATTGTTAAAGAGAACCTGTCAGCCCCCTCCAGTGCTTTCCAAAGTGAAAGCACCATTGAATGCATTGTGTATTCTGCATTCAGTGAAGGGTCTCCCATGTCTCTACCCCCCGTAACCTGTAAAAAACACTTTTAAAAGTTTTAAGATAAGAAGTCCAGAGGACTTACTAATTTCTCATTCCACGCTGTTCACAGGGTCCTCCTGCCCCCCACCTCTCTGTTTCACCTCCCGCCTCTCTGTGCCACCTCCTGCCTTTGTGGGTCTCCCCTCCTCACCTGCACCTGCGCATCAGCGTCTGAATTCAGGCAGACGCACAGCTAGGAATTGGTAGGAGTGGGTCCCAGCTGCTGGAACGGCGCATGCGTGGGAACGTCAGCGCCAGAGCCCGCCCTGTTTTTTACAGGTTACAGGGGGGGGTTGACTTATGGGAGACCCCTTCCCTGAATGCAGCACACACACTGTATTCAGTAGTGCTTTCACTTTGTAAAGCACCAGAGGGTGACAGGTCCTCTTTAAAGAGAACCTGTCAGCTACTTTAGACCCTCCAAGCTATCACTATCTGTCCCTGCAGCTTCCAAGTACACTCCAAAGCATTCCTGTCTGAGCTTTAAAGGGATCCTGTCACCTCCAAATCGCCTCCTAAGCTACCAAAACATGTCCCTACAGCATATTATCACTAATCTCACACTCTTTTGTCTCCTAAAAACATCCTGTGAAAGTGCATAAAACATTTTAATACTCACTCATTAGGGATTATAATTAGCAGGGGCCATATTCTTTAGCCTTTAGGGCGTGTTGTTTTGCAGCTTTGTCTGTGCAGCTTTTGCTATGATGTGGAGCTGAAGGCAGGACTAATGATTTGCATTCTGTGAGTAACAGAGAGGGGGGAGGGTAAAGCCTGCACAAGCAGAACAACACAGACAGAGAGAGGGTGGATCCTCGAGGCTGCAAAACTACATGCCCTAAGGGCTAAAGAATATAGCCTGCTAATTATAATGCCTAATGAGTAAGTATTAAAATGTTTTATGCACTTTAACAGGATACTTTTAGGAGATAAAAGGAGTGTGAGATTAGTGATAATATGCTGCAGGGACATGTTTTGGTAGCTTAGGAGGTGTTCTGGAGGTGACAGGATCCCTTTAAGTGTAGTTTAACAGTTGAAAAAAAGTATTTTATAACTTACATTTCCCCTGATAATGATAATGACGCACGTCTAGACTGCGTGGATGTTATTTTGGATTTTCATGCCGCTTTCAATCCCTGGTTATCACGCCCCCATGGGCGTGATAACCTAGTTTACAAGTGCTGCCCCCGTCTGTGTAAATATTAAAATCTATGGTCTGCTTCCAAGTATCATGCGCCAAACACGTCTATTTCCGGTCCTGCACATTGTAGGGGATTATTGGGTGAGCTTGCGGGCTCCAGAGCATGCGTAGTGCGCTTTCTGAAGCCGGCAAGTTCACCCAATTACTCACCCACAATGTACAGGACCCATCTATTTCTGGTCCTGTGCATTGTGCTTGAGTAATTGGGTGTACTTACCGGCTTCAGAAAGCACACTGCGCATGCTCTGGATCCCTCAATGTACAGGACACATCTACGTCTGGTCCTGTGCATTGTGGGTGAGTAATTGGGTGTACTTGCCAGCGGTTGAATGCGCACTGTACATGTTCTGGAACTGGGAAGTACCCCTAATACTCTGCCACAATGTGCAGGACCGGAAATAGACATGCCGGGCGCTTCATAACTGGAAGCAGCCCATGGATTTTAGTATTTACACAGTAGGGGCTAGCGATTGAACATTAGGTTATCACACCCACCGTGGCCTGATAAACAGGGATGAAAGGCGGCATGGAAATCCAAAATAATGCCCACACAGCCACCGTGCCTAATTAACAGCGGAAAATGTAAGTTATAAAATGCTTTTTTTTAAGTATTAGGCCACATGCACACGTTCAGTATTTGATGAGTTTTTTACCTCAGGATTTGTAGACAAAACCTGGAGTGGAGCATCAGAGGAAAAGTGTAATAGAAAGAAGTGGTGCCCCACCATGTAGGTCTCACAAAAGGGGTACTACACCCAAAAAAGCGGTGTAGTCACTCCACTGCAAGTGGAACTATGGCCAGTAGGTGGAACCCTAGAACTAACACCCACACACTACATCAGTAGGTGGGAGGGACCCCGGGAGGGTATATAGTGGCCTCTAGGGGGAACTAGTTAGTTGGAGAGTGAGTGAGTTGGTGAGAGCCAGGCAGCCAGCCTGGAGGGAGAAAGGAGGGCCTCCTCGCCTGAGGGGCCCAGGAAAGAAAGAAGAGATCCCAGAAACAGAAGAAAGCAAGAGAGAAGGAAACTCAGAGGCAGGAGTTCACTCTAATGGGGAATAGAGTAACCAAGAGTTTGCCCCAGGAAAGAAACCGGGTACGGAGCCCGCACCTGTGAGTTCTATAAGGGTCACAGACAATCCGAAGAACAGGGATATGTTTATGTACAAGGTTAAACTATACAAAAAGCCAGCACTTGGATGGTTTCTTCAATTTTTCAAATTTCTTTATTCAGTGTTCCAGGGTTATAAAAACAAATCGGGAACACAGTCCCGTACAGCTGAACGCGTTTCAGACGTTCAGTCTTTTGTCAACAGCAAGTATAAAATTACCACTCTGTACCATTTATACAATAAAAACTCCTCCCCTTAGAACACCTCATTCGAATATTCTCATTAGTTATACTGATTAGTTCAGGCTGAAGGAACCTGTTAGAGCAAGGAATGCAACCTTATTTCAGACACAAATAGAAAAAGTGCGCATATGCATGAGTACATAAATTAAATGAATATCATGACATGTGAATATACATGAATCAACAAATATGCAAACATACATGTTACCCATATAAAAAAAAAAAAAAAGAAGGAAAAACCGCATCAAAGTTTTCATATAAGACTGTACTTCATGTATATTACTATATGATGACTTACAATATAGATTACATCTTATAATGGAAACTAAATAGGCAAGACAAAATAACCTAATCTCCCCTCAACACAGATATATTGTCAGTGTTAATAGAAATAGGTCAAATCCGACCTGTTATTCAACCCATCAGGTGACCTAACATTTAATTTTAGGATCCACAATAATTCTTCTTACCAATCTTTCCCAATCTCCTCCTCTTTTACCATTGTGGACCCTATCGATTCCCCTTATACATAGGCTACTTAAATCCCCCTTATGTTCGTCTCTGCAATGTTTAGATAATCCGGACAGGTTTCTTTGTGAAGAACTATTGTCCGGATTTGATGCAGAAATATGTTCACTGATTCTTTTTTTCAGAGTCCTGGTTGTGCAGCCAACATAATCCTTGTTACATTTCATGCATGTCGCCAGGTACACCAAATGTGCCGTGTTACAATTTATATATCCATTGATATTGAAAACTTTGCCAGATTTTCTATCATGAAATTGCTTGGTAACCTGCATATAACGACAAAGATTACATCGATTACCACCACATTGTGTGATGTTATTTCTCTTTATTCATGCATTCCCCATGAGTATGCCTTGGAAGCACTGACCAACATATTGGAACAAACCAATCTTTACTCGCCTGATTTACAACAGTTCATAATAATGTGTACAGAACATCTTTTGAAAACAAATTACATCCAATTTGATTCACAATATTTTATGCAGTGCTATGGTTGCCCGATGGGTACGGGCTTCTCCTCATCACTTGCAAACCTGTATATGTTATATTGGGAGAGACTCTACATACACCGTCAGGACAATCCCTTTTTGCAGAGGATCAGATGGTGGGGGCGGTACATCGACGATGTCGTCATCATTTGGGGCGGCGGTGTCGGTATGCCCACCCAAGAAACATCTGAATTTGCGGATTTCATTAAGTATATCAATGATAACCCATATAATATTGTTTTGTCCATACGGTGTATAATGATGAGGCTCTGTACTTGGATATGAATTTGCAGGGCGACAGTGTAACGGGTACAATCAGCACCTCGCAATACCGTAAACCGGTTAGTGGCAATTCATTACTCCATGCGGGCAGTTGTCATCCCCGGCATGTAGTGCGGAATTTGCATATTGGAGAGCTGATCAGAACATGCTGTAATGAGGAGACATATCAGACTGAAGTTGTACGTATAAAAAATCGCTTGTCTAAACGTGGCTACAGCAAAGACTGTGTGAATAGGGCCATATCAAAAGTGCATGTAAGATCTAGGGAAATGTTAACCCCTTCCCAACATTTGACTTTAGATGGGATTCGGCCCGTTCCCGACACAGGACATTGTACAACGTCCTGGCGTGTTTAGGCTGGTGCAGCTCCGGTGATTGTTTTAGAACAAAAACCCAGGAGCTGCAGCTAGCCAGGGACCTCTACTACCCCTTCCTGACACCCCCCCCCCCTGCCCAGGACCCCTCCGTGTAAAACTGAAACTGCCGATCGGAGCGAATCAGATTTACCCCTCCAGATCTGATTGTGCGTGCGTGGATGTCAGCGTGCATGAATGTCAGCGTGAGTGAATGTCAGCATTCGTGCGTGGATGTGCGTGCGTGGATGTGTGCGTACTTGGATGTGTGCGTGGATGTGTGTGTGGATGTGCGTGTGTGGATGTGTGTGTGCGTGGATGTGTGTGTGGATGTGCGTGGATGTGCGTGGATGTGGATGTGCATGCGTGGATGTCATCATGCGTGCGTGGATGTGTGCGTGCATGAATGTCAGCGTGCGTGAATGTCAGCGTGCGTGCGTGGATGTGCGTGCGTGGATGTGTGCGTACGTGGATGTGTGCGTGGATGTGCGATCGTGGATGTGTGCGTGGATGTGGATGCGCGTGGATGTCAGCATGCGTGTGTGGATGTGTGCGTGCATAGATGTCAACGTGCGTGCTTGGATGTCAGCGTGCGTGGATGTGCGTGCGTGGATGTGTGCGTACGTGTATGTGTGCGTGGATGTGTGCGTGGATGTGGATGTGCGTGCGTGGATGTGTGCATGCGTGGATGTGGATGTG
Organism: Allobates femoralis; assembly: GCA_033576535.1. Lineage (NCBI taxonomy): Eukaryota > Metazoa > Chordata > Amphibia > Anura > Aromobatidae > Allobates > Allobates femoralis. The sequence continues at coordinate 436,274,763 of JARQOC010000001.1, forward strand.
CGTGCGTGGATGTCAGCATGCATGCGTGGATGTGTGCGTGCGTGGATGTCAGCGTGCGTGAATGTCAGCGTGCGTACGTGGATGTGTGTGTGGATGTGCGTGGATGTGTGTGTGGATGTGCGTGGATGTGGATGTGCGTGGATGTCAGCATGCGTACGTGGATGTATGCGTGCGTGGATGTCAGCGTGCGTGGATGTGTGCATGCGTGGATGTCAGCATGCGTGGATGTGCGTGCGTGGATGTGTGCATGCGTGGATGTCAGCATGCGTGGATGTGCGTGCGTGGATGTGCGTGTGTGGATGTGTGTGCGTGGATGTGCGTGCGTGGATGTGGATGTCAGCATGCGTGTGTGGATGTCAGCGTGCGTGCGTGGATGTCAGCGTGCGTGCGTGAATGTGTGCGTGCGTGGATGTCAGCGTGCGTGGAAGTGTGCATGTGTGGATGTCAGCATGCGTGGATGTGCGTGTGTGGATGTACGTGTGTGGATGTGTGTGCGTGGATGTGCGTGCGTGGATGTGGATGTCAGCATGCGTGCGTGGATGTCAGCGTGCGTGCGTGGATGTGCGTGTGTGGATGTTCGTGCGTGGATGTGCATGCGTAGTTGTGTGCGTGCGTGGATGATGGGTGCATAGGAGGATGGATGGGTGCAACAAGGGATCAAGTGTCCTCTTGTTATAGTCTCTGGAACCATAGTCATGGTGCACTGTATAACAGATCATTGTCATACAGTGCACCATAACTCTGACCCCCGAGACTGTAGGAAGAGGACACTTGATCCCTTGCTGCAGTCTCTGGATTGAGCAGAGGCGATCGAGCGTCGTGGGACCTTCGTTGTGGACTACGTCGGATCTTTATAATAAAGATGGAGTCCGAATTTTGTTTGTGTTTTTTTTCAAATAAAAAGATTTTTCTATGTGTGTATTTTCTGACTATTTACCAGAGATTCTGAATGGCGGGTCTAACATTGGCCCTATATTGTGAATCTCGGGCTTACTGCCAGCGGCCAATAAAAAGCTGGCATTAACCCCTTTATTACCCAGTTTGCCACCGGCACCAGAGCAACTGGAAGAGTCTGGGTACAGCGCCAGAAAATGGCGCTTTAATGAATGTGCCATTTTCTGGAGCGGCTGCGGGCTGCAATTCGCAGCATGGAAGGCCCAGAACACTTGGGCCTCTCCACGCTGCGGATTCCAGCCCCCAGCTGCCTAGTTGTACCTGGCTGGACCAAAAATATGGCGGAGCCCCACGTCTTTTTTTTTTCTAGAATTAGTTCTAGAAAAAAGAAACGGCTTTGCTGTATTTTTGGTTGCCAGCCAGGTACAATGAGGCAGCTGGGGGTTGGTGGCAATCCGTAGCTGCCAAGTTGTACCTGGCTGGACCAAAAATATGGCGGAGCCCCACGCCATTTTTTTTCTAGAATTAGTCCTAGAAAAAAAATAAAATGGGCTAGATGCATTCCTTGGGTGGGGTCTAGTTTCCAAAATGAGGTCACATGTGGGGGATCTCCAATGTTTAGGCACAAATGGGCTCTCCATACGCGACATGGTGTCCGCTAACAATTCCAATAGTTAGCGGACACCATGTCGCGTATGGAGAGCCCGTGTGCCTAAACATTGGAACTCCCCCACAAGTGACCCCATTTTGGAAACTAGACCCCTAAGGAACATATCTAGATACATAGTGAGCACTTTGAACCCCCAGGTGCTTCATAAATTGATCCGTAAAAATGAAAAAAGAAAATTTGTGTGAAAAAAAAAGTACTTTTTCCTTCTTACGGATCAATTTGTGAAGCACCTGGGGTTTTTGAAGTGCTCACTATGCACCTAGATGCATTCCTTGGGGGGTCTAGTTTCCAAAATGAGGTCACTTGTGGGGGAGCTCCAATGTTTAGGCACACATGGGCTCTCCATACGCGACATGGTGTCCGCTAATAATTCCAATTGTTAGCGGACACCATGTTGGGTACGGAGAGCCCCTGTGTGCCTAAACATTGGAGCTCCCCACAAGTGACCCCATTTTGGAAACTAGACCTCCCAGGGAACTTATCTTGATGGGTTGTGAGCATTTTGAACCCCCTGGTGCTTCACAAATTCATCTGTAAAATTGAATAAGTACCTTTTTTTCCACAAAAATTTCCTTTTTTCATTTTTACAGATTATTTTGTGAAGCACCGGGGTGTTCAAAATGCTCACCACTCATCTAGATAAGTTCCCTGGGGGGTCTAATTTCCAAAATGTGGTCACTTGTGGAGGAGCTCCAATGTTTAGGCACACAGGGGCTCTCCAAATGCAACATGGTGTCAGCTAACAATTTGACTGAAAAATCAGCTCAAATTGTTAGCGGACACCATGTCGCGTTTGGAGAGCCCCTGTGTGCCTACACATTGGAGCTCCCCCACAAGTGACCCCATTTTGGAAACTAGACCCCCCAGGGAACTTATCTAGATGGGTGGTGAGCATTTTGAACCCCCAGATGCTTCACAAATTCATCTGTAAAAATGAAAAAGTCCTTTTTTTTTTTCCATATAAATTTTCTTTTTTTATTTTTACAGATTAATTTGTGAAGCACTGGGGCATTCAAAATGCTCACCACTCATCTAGATAAGTTCCCTGGGGGGTCTAGTTTCCAAAATGGGGTCACTTGTGGGGGAGCTCCAATGTTTAGGCACACAGGGGCTCTCCAAACGCAACATGGTGTTCGCTAACAATTTGACTGAAAAATCAAATTTTTTAATGGAAAATTAGCTCCAAAAGTCAAATTGCGGTCCTTCCCTTCTGAGCCCTGCCGTGCGCCCAAACAGTAGTTTATGACCACATATGAGATATCGATGTACTCAGAAGAAATTGCCCAACAATTTTTAGGATCCATTTTATCCTGTTGCCCATGTGAAAATGAAAGAATTGAGGCTAAAAGAACATTTTTGTTGGAAAAATTAAAATGACCATTTTTTCCTTCTACTTTGCTTTAGTTCCCGTGAAGCACCTGAAGGGTTAATAATCTTCTAGAATGTAGTTTTGAGTAGCTTGAGGCGTGCAGTTTTTGGAATGGTGTCACTTTTGGGTGTTTTCTGCCATGTAAACCCCTCAAAGGGACTTCAAATGTTATGTGGTCACAAAAAAAAATGGTTTTGTAAATTTTGCTGGAAAAATGAAAAATTGCTGATGAACTTTGAACCCTTATAACGTTCGAACAAAAAAATTTTTTTTTCCAAAATTGTGCTGATCTAAAGTAGACATGTGGGAAATGTTATTTATTAACTATTTTGTGTCACATACCTCTCTGGTTTAGCAGAATAAAAATTCATAATTTGAAAATTGCAAAATGTTCAAAGTTTTTGCCAAATTTTTGATTTTTTCACAAATAATCGCAAAAATTATCGAACTAAATTTAATACTAACATGAAGCCCAATATGTCACGAAAAAACAGTCTCAGAATCGCTAGGATCCGTTGAAGAGTTCCAGAGGTATTACCTCATAAAGGGACACTGGTCAGAATTGACAAAAATGGCCTGGTCATTAGGGTCAAAATAGGCCCGGAGGTGAAGGGGTTAAATAGGGAGAACATAGGAGATGTACAGACATCCAGCACTTTAAATTCTGGTAATAGCACACAACTGCACTTCTTAAAGAGACAGGCTCCTGATTTTGGTATTCCCACATTTTCAACAAGTTATAGTCAGGATTATGAGAAAATTGTCAGACTCATTCATAAGTATATGCCGATTCTTTCACAAGATCCAATATTGCATAATATATTACAAAAAGGATACAGATGTGTCCCTAGGAAATCCCTGACCATAGGTAACATTGTTTCACCGTCTCTTTTCGTCAGTAATGTGCAGTCTCCTACTTGGGTGTCTGTAAAGGGCAATTACAAATGTGGTGGTAATCAACGTAATCTTTGTCGTTATATGCAGGTTACCAAGCAATTTCATGATAGAAAATCTGGCAAAGTTTTTAATATCAATGGATATATAAATTGGAACACGACACATTTAGTGTACCTGGCAACATGCATGAAATGTAACAAGGATTACTGTATATACTCGTGTATAAGCCGACCCGTGTATAAGCCGACCCCCCTACTTTTGCCCCCAAAACCTGGGAAAACCTATTGACTCGTGTATAAGCCGAGGGTGGACCCAAGCACAGGTATACAGTCCCCAGCAGTGTGGTACACAGGCCCCCCCAGTGGTATACAGGCCTCCCCAGTGGTAGTATACAGCAGCCTCCCCAGTGGTATATACAGGCCCCAGCAGTATTACAGCAGCCTCCCCAGTGGTATATACAGGCTCCAGCAGTATTACAGCAGCCTCCCCAGTAGTATATACAGGCCCCAGCAGTATTACAGCAGCCTCCCCAGTGGTATATACAGGCCCCAGCAGTATATACAGCAGCCCCAGTGGTATACAGCAGCCCAATGGTGTGGTGTACAGCAGCCCCAGTGGTATATAGCAGCCCCAGTGGTATACAGCAGCCCCAGTGGTGTGGTGTACAGCAGCCCCAGTGGTGTGGTGTACAGCAGCCTCAGTGGTATATAGCAGCCCCAGTGGTATACAGCAGCCCCAGTGGTATACAGAAGCCCCAGTGGTGTGGTATACAGCAGCCCCAGTGGTATACAGCAGCCCCAGTGGTGTGGCATACAGCAGCCCCAGTGGTATATAGCAGCCCCAGTGGTATATAGCAACCCCAGTGGTATACAGCAGCCCCAGTGGTGTGGTATACAGCAGCCCCAGTGGTATACAGCAGCCCCAGTGGTATATAGCAGCCCCAGTGGTATACAGGCCCCCAAATGCTGGCACTCACCCTCCTCATTTGTAAGGCCCTCCCCCTGCTGCTTAACTTACCATGCCTGGTCTTCTGCACCACGCCAGTCTTCCGTGCTCTGTCCTCCATTCTCCCGTCCTCGGCTGCATCCGGGGTCCCCGGCCGTCGCAGTAATGATGACGTCATGCGACCGGCCGGTCACATGACCCCGGATGCTGCCGAGGACGGGAGCATGGAGGACGGAGCACGGAAGACTGGCGCGGTGTAGAAGACCAGAGATGGTAAGTTAAGCAGCAGGGGGGGCCTTACAACGGAGGGGGGCGAGTGCCAGCATTTGCTGCTGCTGATTGACAGGGGGAAGCAGTGCATATATAACGAGCGGCCCCATGTGACGGGGCGCTCATACAGCAGATTCCCCCCGCCTCCTCCAGCCTCCCCAGCCCTGGACACAGCCCCCACCACCGTATTGACCCATGTATAAGCCGAAGGGGGGACTTTTCAGCCCAATTTTTGGGCTGAAAAACTCGACTTATACACGAGTATATACGGTATGTTGGCTGCACAATCAGGACTCTGAAAAAAAGAATCAGTGAACATATTTCTGCATCAAATCCGGACAATAGTTCTTCACAAAGAAACCTGTCCGGATTATCTAGACATTTCAGAGACGAACATAAGGGGGATTTAAGTAGCCTATGTATAAGGGGAATCGATAGGGTCCACAATGGTAAAAGAGGAGGAGATTGGGAAAGATTGGTAAGAAGTAAAGAATTATTGTGGATCCTAAAATTAAATGTTAGGTCACCTGATGGGTTGAATAACAGGTCGGATTTGACCTATTTCTATTAACACTGACAATATATCTGTGTTGAGGGGAGATTAGGTTATTTTGTCTTGCCTATTTAGTTTCCATTATAAGATGTAATCTATATTGTAAGTCATCATATAGTAATATACATGAAGTACAGTCTTATATGAAAACTTTGATGCGGTTTTTCCTTCTTTTTTTTTTTTTTTATATGGGTAACATGTATGTTTGCATATTTGTTGATTCATGTATATTCACATGTCATGATATTCATTTAATTTATGTACTCATGCATATGCGCACTTTTTCTATTTGTGTCTGAAATAAGGTTGCATTCCTTGCTCTAACAGGTTCCTTCAGCCTGAACTAATCAGTATAACTAATGAGAATATTCAAAGGGGAGGAGTTTTTATTGTATAAATGGTACAGAGTGGTAATTTTATACTTGCTGTTGACAAAGGACTGAACGTCCGAAACGTGTTCAGCTGAACGGGACTGTGTTCCCGATTTGTTTTTATAACCCTGGAACACTGAATAAAGAAATTTGAAAAATTGAAGAAACCATCCAAGTGCTGGCTTTTTGTAAAGTTTAACCTTGTGTAAAGGCTACAGACGCCCTGCCTGGCACTAACAACTGCACGTGAGTCCAGTCGAGCCATTCCTGTTAACCCTTGTCCCCCTTTGATTGCGTATGTTTATGTACGCCCTCTGACTCCAAAAGATCTCAGAAAGAGGGGAGCCAGGAGTAGCAGGACGCTGCAAGGAGCCAAGAGAAGGTTCACTCGACGGGTACAAGGGAGAGGAGAACAAGGAACAATAGGAGGTTGGACTAGTCTTTAAGAAATCAGACTTCACCGCCACTGGGGGGCAAGGGAAGGAAGGTACAAGAATGGCACACAGTGAGGCATCCATCTACCAACCAGAAATTCCACTTGCAGCACCCGTAACATTTGTCATTATAAAATCTACTGCACTGAAAGACTGTAACGATGCCTGAAAGTTTTCCAGTAAAGTACCCGGTGAAGTGAGTTATCGCCTTTGCTGCATCCTTTCTTGCATGAACTGTTTTACCTTACAGAATCGCTGCCCCACCGGTCCAGTCCTGCCTGCGGGGGACTACACCATCATTGCCGCAATACCAACGACCACCGGAGGACTGTAGCGGCGCTGGTGAACATCACCAGGTACTTCGGGTGGCGTCATGGACTTATATATTCTTTATTTTCCTTTATTCATTGACCACCAGGGCCACAGCCTCGGGCAGCCACCCGTGACATCCCAGACCGAGCCTGAAAGCTGAGTACCCTGCCCTGGGGTGAGTCAAACACCTGCACCACTTCTGTATTTAATCATCCACTCATGGTTTTGGCTACAAATCCCGAGGTAAAAAGCTCATCAAATTCTCAGGGTGTGCACGTGGCCTTAAACTACACTTTTAGCTCAGACAGGAATGCTTAGGAATGTAATAGGAAGCTGCAGGGACACATAGTGATAGCTTGGGGAGTCTGAAGTAACTGTCAGGTTCCCTAAAAACTACTTGATAAATCAATAAATTGAAATTAGTTTTGGTGTTTTACTTTATAGACATAATAATACAAGCTATGTGTAAAAGATCAGTTGAGAATGATTGGCATTTGATAGAGCTATTTATTTTGATAGTTTTTATATCTTTGTAGTTATTATCTTCTCTTGAGCAACACAGTGCAATGAAGCTAGATAGCATTTTTCAGTTAAGAATGATTATAGTATTTTAAAGGGTAAATAAAAGTCCCTGGCATGGGGTAGGGATGGAGCTGCTGGGTCAGTAGAAGAAGAGGGAAAAGAAAAAAGACACATCCTGTTTCTACATACAGCTTAGGCTGGTTTCACACTGCAGTTTTTTCCCTGATCAGGTTCGATCAGGTTTGTGTGCCAAAACCAGGAGTGTCTCCAAAACTCAGAACAGGTGTCAATCTTTCAATTATAGTTTTTCTCTGCAGGTTCCTCTCCTGGTTCCTCTCCTGGTTTTGGCACCCAAACACTGATGGACACTGATCAGTGAAAAACTGCAGTGTGAAGCCAGCCTCAGGCCCCCTTCACACTGTGTGATTTCACTGATCAGTGTTTGTGTGCCAAAACCAGGAGTGTCTAAAAAACACAGAACAGGTGTCAATCTTTCAATTATAGTTTTTCTCTCCTGGTTTGGGCACACAAACACTGACAACCATTGAGTGTGAAAGGGGCCTTAGAAGGATTCAGCTGGTCTGTTTGTAATCACGTGATGTAATAGACCTAATGAAAAACAAAAGAATTAACTGGGTAGAAGGGCAAAATGATGGAAGCAAAAAGAGATTGAGGTTGTCTCTGACATATTTTGTAAAGAGCAATTACAGTCATTTGGATCACTTAAGGTTAAATTTGATCTGCCTGATAGTGAGGAGATGAAGTAGTTACTCATTAATAATTTTTTGCAGAGGAATAAGATAGACTTTCACTTTCCTCATAATATGAAATGCTGAAGCAGAAAACAAATATGGTGTTTTGGAAGACGAATAAAATATATCAGATTCTGAATGCTGATACTGAAATAGGTGAACTGAAATATTTGACAGATTGGGACCAAACTATAAACATTGAAGGTGAAGTTCTTTTAATTGAATATGCAGAGGTTTGTAGACTTGTTAATTCTACCATTCCGTCTACTGCTCTAATTGAAACTCGATACAAACTTGTAACTAGGTGGGATCTCACTCCTGCAAAGCTTAGGCTACCTTCACATTAGCGTTTGTGTCTGCATGCTGATGGCATGCAGACACAAACGCAGTCAAAAGCGGTGTCATTTTGATGTGTCAGCAGCGGAGAATGTCCGCCTGCGGACACATCACTGTGGAGCCCGGCCAGCCAATCGGAGGTGTCCGGGGGCGGAGATCAGCGCCGGAGATCTCCTCCTCCCGGCCGCCGGAAAGCTCCGGGACGTGTCGGCGGGGAGAAACAGCTGATTTGACAGCTGTTTGAATCTCCCGCGCCGACACCGAGAGGAGATGTCGGCGTGGGAAGATTCAAACAGCTGTCACATCAGCTGTTTCTCCCCACCGACACAGCTAGGGTATTACCGGCGGCGGGGAGGAGGAGACCATCAGAGGCTGAGCTGATCTCCCGGTGGCCGTCGGTGATCTCCTGTGACATCACCGGCGGCCACCGGGAGATTTTTCAATGGGTCCGCAGCGTTCTCCTGCGCTGACAAGCGCAGAACACTGCGGACCCATTGACGACAATGCATGTTTTGTGCGCTTGGGTACGCTTGCTGATTTTCCAAGGTCCCCGAGCGCACAAAAAATGCAACATGCTGCGTCCCGGGTGCGGACGCTGGACCCTGGAAGGAGCAGATATCGTCCGCATCCGCACCCGAACGCAGCAAACGCAGGCACTATGCGTTCCTATGTTAAACATAGGAACGCAGTGCGCATGCGTTTGACTGCGTATGGGAACGCAGCATAAGCTGCGTTTACATACGCAAATGTGAAGGCAGCCTTAGTTTGATAGATTCAAAAAACTCAAAACTATGTTGGAGAGGCTGTGGATCTGTAGGATCAATAAAGCATATTTTTTGGGCATGGCCAAAGCTGACGTCCTATTGGTTGGATTTTCAAGCTTTGATTAATATAAGTGGTCTTAATTTGTCATTAGATGCTAATTTGGCATTGTTTTTGTTGGGAGTGAAGGATCTACCGCATGATAAAAAACTACTTGTGCTACACATTTTAATAGCAGCAAAAAATTTGATAGCAGCTTCTTGGAGAACTGATGTGATACCTACCATAGAAGATCTCATAGACAAAATAGCAGATCATAACCTATTTGAATATGTAGATGCATTGAGAAATGGTGCACATAAGAAATATAGACAGAAATGGTATTATTGGATTTCAGCATATTCTCCTTCTTTAGATTTGGAATAGATAGATTGTAGTTATATTATCTAACTAGCTGTAGTACCCGGCTACGCCCGGGTTAATAAATAACTGCTGTTAGCTATAACAAAATATAATTTGAATATGTCATATTAATGACCTGTAGGAAAATAGAAGCTGAGCTGTGATTGATTGCTATAGGCAGCCTAACAAATCACCAGCCAACAGTAAACCCTCCCCTGGCCGGGTAGTATATGTTACCTCACACATACACATAATAGACAGCTCATGTGACTGACATCTGCCTTAATTCCCTATATGGCACATGTGTTGCACATTGGCTGTTTTAATCAGATGTTTATGTTTGGAAAATAAAGATAGCACACGTATGAGGTGAGTTGTGTGAGGTGATTTGTGCACATCTGTGTCTGTCTGTGTGGTGTGTGTGTCCCTGGGGTGTGTATGTGTATGTCCCTGTGGGATGGGGTCTGTGTGGTGTGTGTCTCTGTTGTGTGTGTCTCTTTGTGGTGTGTGTGTCCCTGTGGGGTAAGTGCATGTGCCCCTATAGGGTGTGTATGTGTGTGTGCCCCTGTGTGGGGGTCTGTGGTGTGTGTGTGTATCTGTGTTGTGTGTGTCTCTTTGTGGTGTGTGTGTGTGTCCCTGTGGGGTGAGTGCATGTGTCCCTATAGGGTGTGTATGTGTGTGTGTGTCCCTGTGAGGGGGTGTCTGTGTGGGGTGTGTGTGTCTCTGTGTTGTGTGTGTCCCTTTGTGGTGTGTGTGTGTCCCTGAGGGGTGAGTGCATGGGTCCCTATAGGGTGTGTATGTGTGTGTGTCCCTGTGGGGGGGGTCTGTGTGGTGTGTGTGTGTCTCTTTGTGGTGTGTGTGTCCCTGTGGGGTAAGTGCATGTGCCCCTATAGGGTGTGTATGTGTGTGTGCCCCTGTGTGGGGGTCTGTGGTGTGTGTGTGTGTATCTGTGTTGTGTGTGTCTCTTAGTGGTGTGTGTGTGTCCCTGTGGGGTGAGTGCATGTGTCCCTATAGGGTGTGTATGTGTGTGTGTCCCCCGGTGGGGGGGTGTCTGTGTGGGGTGTGTGTGTCTCTGTGTTGTGTGTGTCCCTTTGTGGTGTGTGTGTGTCCCTGAGGGGTGAGTGCATGTGTCCCTATAGGGTGTGTATGTGTGTGTGTCCCTGTGGGGGGGTCTGTGTGGTGTGTGTGTGTCTCTTTGTGGTGTGTGTGTCCCTGTGGGGTGAGTGCATGTGTCCCTATAGGGTGGCTATGCGTGTGTGTCCCTGTGGGGGGGGGGTCTGTGTGGTGTGTGTGTGTCTCTTTGTGGTGTGTGTGTGTCCCTGTGTGGTGAGTGCATGTGTCGCTATAGAGTGTGTGTGTGTCCCCTTGGGGGTGTGTGTGTGTCTTTGTGGTGTGTGTTTGTTCGGGTGCGTGGTGAGTATCCAATGCTGGGGCTGCACCTTAGCGACTATACACTTGCTGTTACTTTGTGTGCGTGTGGTGTGTATACATGTCCCTGTGCGTGGTGAATATCTCATGTTGGGGCCCCACCTTAGTGACTATATGCTGGTATGTGCTGTTAGTCTTTGGCGCTATCATTAAGTCCCTCTCATTAACAACTGTCAACTGGTAACGGTCACTTTTTCCCCATTATGTAGATAGGGGCAAATTTTTTTGGTGAATTGGAATGCGCGGGGTTAAAATTTCGCCTCACAACATAGCCTATGACGCTCCCGGTGTCCAGACGTGTGACTGCAAAATTTTGTCTCTATAGCTGACATCTGTCGATTTTCCTCCCACACGTTTCCTTTCCCTTTTTTCCCATTATGTAGATAAGGGCAAAATTGTTTGGTGAACTAGAACGCGCAGGGTTAAAATTTCGCCTCACAACATAGTATATGACGCTCCCGGGGTCGAGACGTGTGACTCTGCAAATTTTGCTGCTGTAGCTGCGACGGTGTAGATGCCAATCCCGGATATACACACATACACACATACACACACATACACACATACACACACATACATACACACATTCAGCTTTATATATTAGATTGCGAAAGATTTTTCAATATTCATTTTGAGATTGGAATCTGATGTTGTATATCTTTTCTTTTTATTAATTTTATTTTCAAATTCATGTCATTGTATATAGTTTAGTAAATGTTGTCTAAATCCTTCATTTGAGATATATGTAAAGATGAATTGATATATATCTTTGTCGTTTTAAATTGTTTGTAAATGCAAATAAAGACATTTTGAATTGAAGGGCAAAATTAGCAATTTTAAATACAGAGTTCTATCTAATATGATGACTGCAATATAGTTAGAGGATAAAAACGTTGATGAGAGTGCTTCCTTGATCTTTTCACCACCTGGCAATTTCCTGTTTTTTGTTTTTCTGTTTTCATTCTTCTAAGGCTGGCTTCACACCACGGTGTGATCCGGTCCGGGGCTGTCCGGGATGACCCTGACAGCCCTGGACCGGATCAGCATACAGAACTGTAGGGCCAAATGTGCCCTCCGGTCCTGTGTGCAGCCGGATGCCTGTAATTGCAGCCGCCAGTGTCCGCTTGCCGGATCCTCCCGGACCGGGGCAATCCGGCCCCGTAGGCTCCCATGTTAGGGAGCGCCGGATTGTCCTGGTTACGGGAGAATCCGGCCGAATCCAAGATCCGGCAAATGGGGAGATTTTTCTCCCCGTACAAAAAAATGATGCAAGTATCATTTTTGTGTCCGGAGAGAATAATCCGTATTCCTCCAGAGTGTCACAGAGTGATGAAACCGGATGGCAGAGAGCTGCCATCCGGCTCCATCCGGCCCCATAGGTTTCCATGGGGCCAAAAACCGGTCTGGGGCTGTCTGGTTTACACCGGACAGCCCCGGATCAAAAGAAAATGTGGTGTGAAGCCAGCCTAAGAGCCATTATCTTTTTTTATATTTCCTTCAATATGGCCATATGAGGCCTTGATTTTTTTATGGGATGTGTTGTTCTTTTCAATGACATTATTCATTTTGTCACATATTGTACTGGAAAATGTGGAAAAAATATGCAAGTGTGGTAAAATTGAAAAAAGTGCAATTCCAGAATGGGTTTTGTTTTTTTTATTTACCTTGCTCACTATATGGTAAAACTGTCCTGGCAGTATGATTCCCCAAGTCAGCTACCAAACATGTTTAGTTTTTTTTATTTATATGGTGAAGAAAAATTCTGAAATTAGTCAAAAACAATTTGTGCTTTTAGTGCCATTTTCCGAGACCCGTTACGCTCTCATTTTTTACGGTTTGGGGCTGTGTAATAACCTATTTTTTGTGCTCTTATTTGCCATTTTTACTGTCACCATTTTTGAGTAGATTGCAGTGTTGACGAAAAAAAACACAGTTCTGGTGTTTTGATTTTTTCTCTCATTATGCCATTTACTGATCAGATTAATTTAATTTATATTTTCATAGATCAGGCACTTCTGAACAGGAAGATATTAAGTAGGTGTATTTTTTATTGTGTTATTGTCAATGGAGCAATAGACAGTGATTTGCACTTTTGTGATTTTTTTATTTTTTTTAGATTTTTTAAAAAGTTTCTCACTTTTTATTATTTATTTTTTACTAGTCCCTTAGGGACTTGCGATGGTCTGATCGCTTGTGCTGTATAGAACAATGCATCAGCACCACTCTGTACAGCACAAATGCGATCTTTCTATGAATGCTGATGCTTAGTCAGCATTCACAGGAAGTTCATCTTCATCATAGGGAGCGACAGGCTTCATCGGCTGATCCCTGGCTGTAATGTCAACCCATCAGCATCCTGTGATCACATCACAGGGCCTCTGATTGGAGCAAGGAATGACACGTTCTTCACCAGCGCGTATTAAATCCTCCTGTCAGGGATTGATATCCAACCCACCCAAGACTGTTAGAAGCACACAATCAGATCAGCTGCCTTGTGTAGTGATTTGTGTGGGTTCAGTGTGTGAACCTGAATCAAAGCAGGGAACGCAACCTATGACGTACAGTTGTGGCCAAAAGTATTGACACCCCTGCAATTCTGTCAGATAATACTCAGTTTCTTCCTGAAAATGATTGCTATCACAAATTCTTTGGTATTATTATCTTCATTTAATTTGTCTTAAATGAAAAAACACTAAAGAGAATGAAGCAGAAAGCAAAACAGTGATCATTTCATACAAAACTCCAAAAATGGTCCAGACAAAAGTATTGGCTCCCTCAGCCTAATACTTGGTTGCACAACCTTTAGCCAAAATAACTGCGATCAACCGCTTCCAGTAACCATCAATGAGTTTCTTACAATGCTCTGCTGGAATTTTAGACCATTCTTCTTTGGCAAACTGCTCCAGGTCCCTGTTATTTGAAGGGTGCCTTCTCCAAACTGCCATTTTTAGATCTCTCCACAGGTGTTCTATGGGATTCAGGTCTGGACTCATTGCTGGCCACCTTAGAAGTCTCCAGTGCTTTCTCTCAAACCATTTTCTAGTGCCTTTTGAAGTGTGTTTTGGGTCATTGTCCTGCTGGAAGACCCATGACCTCTGAGGGAGACCCAGCTTTCTCACACTGGGCCCTACATTATGCTGCAAAATTTGTTGGTAGTCTTCAGACTTCATAATGCCATGCACACGGGCAAGCAGTCCAGTGCCAGAGGCAGCAAAGCAACCCCAAAACATCAGGGAACCTCCTCCATGTTTGACTGTAGGGACCGTGTTCTTTTCTTTGAATGCCTCTTTTTTTTCTCCTGTAAACTCTATGTTGATGCCTTTGCCCAAAAAGCTCTACTTTTGTCTCATGTGACCAGAGAACATTCTTCCAAAACGTTGTAGGCTTTCTCAGGTAACTTTTGGCAAACTCCAGCCTGGATTTTTTAAGTCTCGGGGTAAGAAGTGGGGTCTTCCTGGGTATCCTACCATGCAGTCCCTTTTCATTCAGACGCCCACGGATAGTACGGGTTGACACTGTTGTACCCTCGGACTGCAGGGCAGCTTGAACTTGTTTGTATGTTAGTCCAGGTTCTTTATCCACCATCCGCACAATCTTGCATTGAAATCTCTCGTCAATTTTTATTTTCTGTCCACATCTAGGGAGGTTAGCCACAGTGCCATGGGCTTTAAACTTCTTGATGACACTGCGCACGGTAGACACAGGAACAATCAGGTCTTTGGAGATGGACTTGTAGCCTTGAGATTGCTCATGCTTCCTCACAATTTGGTTTCTCAAGTCCTCAGACAGTTCTTTGGTCTTCTTTCTTTTCTCCATGCTCAATGTGGTACACACAAGGACACAGGACAGAGGTTGAGTCAACTTTAATCCATGTCAACTGGCTGCAAGTGTGATTTAGTTATTGCCAACACCTGCTAGGTGCCACAGGTAAGTTATAGGTGCTATTAATTACACAAATTAGAGAAGCATCACATGATTTTTCTAACAGTGCCAATACTTTTGTCCACCCCCTTTTTTATGTTTGGTGTGGAATTGTATCCAATTTGGCTTTAGGACAATTCTTTTTGTGTTTTTTCATTGAAGACAAATTAAATGAAGATAATAATACCAAAGAATTTGTGATTGCAATCATTTTCAGGAAGAAACTGAGTATTATCTGACAGAATTGCAGGGGTGTCAATACTTTTGGCCACAACTCTTTTTACCTCTATACAAGTCACTAGTGCGACCACACTTAGAATACTGTGTACAATTCTGGTCTCCGGTGTATAAGAAAGACATAGCTGAACTAGAGCGGGTCCAGAGAAGAGCGACAAAAGTCATTAGAGGACTAAGGGGTCTGCAATACCAAGACAGGTTATTAAACTTGGGGTTATTTAGCTTGGAAAAATGAAGGCTTAGGGGTGATCTTATAATAATGTATAAATATATGAGGGGACAGTACAGAGACCTTTCTAATGATCTCTTTACTCTTAGGCCTGAGACTGGGACAAGGGGGCATCCTCTACGTCTGGAGGAAAGAAGGTTTAATCATAATCACAGACGCGGATTCTTTACTGTAAGAGCAGTGAGACTATGGAACTCTCTGCCACATGATGTTGTAATGAGTGAGTCACTACTAACATTTAAGAAGGGCCTGGATGCCTTTCTTGAAAACTATAATATTACCAGTTATACATACTAGATTCTTTGATAGGGCGTTGATCCAGGGAATTAGTCTGATTGCCGTATCTGGAGTCAGGAAGGAATTTTTTCCCCCAATGTGGAGCTTAGTGTTGCCACATGGGGTTTTTTTTGCCTTCCTCTGGATCAACATGTTAGGCTATGGGTTGAACTAGATGGACTTAAAGTCTTCCTTCAACCTTAAAAACTATGTTACTATGTTACTATGTAACTGTATATGTACGTTATAGGCTGTGAAGTAAAATATAACAGAAGAAGCTCCAATAATGATACTGTCTTGTCTGCCTAAAAAGTGCATCTACATATTGTCCAGTGTACCACATCTTCTGAGTTAAAAAGAATTCCAATGGTACCATACTTGCTGCATGGTTTAAATTTATAAACCACAGAAAACGGACAACAACCCTTCTTTGGGCATTTTTTTAATGAAAGAAATGTATTAATAAACAATGACACCATGTTTTCTGTTTGCATTATGTGTAATGTATCTCGATGGAGTGTATCAATGTTTAGAGGAATAGCTAAGAAACCCATCACTGGGAGCTTGGCATATGAATCATGTTGCTCTGTCCAAAAACCCTGTCCCTATTTTTAAATAAATGCCATGCTATATTTGCCTTTCCTGATCATTGCTCTTCGTAATAGATATCTTTCTTAATCACGTCTTTATTTGAACAAACACTCTGAAAGATTTATGTATCAGGTGTGGGCTTAACCCCTTAAAACCAGATGACAGACATATCACGTCCATGAGCAGGTGTCAGTTCCTGAATCATAACCCAAAAAATACAGCTGCACTCTTTAATACTATAATATGTAAACATCGAATATATGAAATTGGAATTACATTGCTGCTATAGAAATTATGTTTAAATAATGAGGTACTTAGTGTACAAATTGTCCAATTCATGAGAACCCAACAGCCAGTGACAAATTGTACCTCTTTGTTGGGACCGTCACCTTATATGCCTTTACCCAGGCTGAACGAATACAATTTTAACCCTTTAAGGACTGGGCAATTGTTTTGATTTTGAGCAGTCTTTCCTTCTCTTATTTAAAGAGCCATTCTTTTTATTGATGCAGCAATATAGACATGGGAGGGCTTGTTTTTTTGCGGGATGAGTTATACACTTTAATGACACCTTCCATTTTATCATATAATGTAATGTTAAGTAGAAAAAAAGTTCAAATGTGACGCAATAGCAAAAAAAAGTTCAATTCTGCAATTATTTTTGTTTTTTGTATTTACAGCATTTGTTTTCCCATAGAAAAGACCTGGCAGTATGATTCCGCAGAAATATCAAAAACATTTAGTTTTCTTCTTAGTTAAGTCTTAAAAAAAAAAAATCTGAAATTTTGAAACAAAAAAATCTTGCATGTGTTGCGATTTTCTGAGAGCCATGGAGTTTTAAATTGTTGGGATATGTACCTATCTGAGGTCTTGTTTTTTTGCACCCTGAGCTGATGTTTTTATTGATAATATTTTGTGGTATGTCCGACATTTTGATCGTCTGCTATTACAATTTTTTGTTGCGGTGGCTAAAAAACTGCAATTCTGGCATTTTGGTTTTTTTTTAAGTTAGGCTGTTTACTAATCTGATTAGTTTATTTTATATTTTGATAGATCAAACTTTTACTAACACAGCAAAACAAAAAATGTGTACATACATATATTTTAATTTTTAATGTGGTAAAAGAGGGGCCATCAGCTGACCCCTGGATGTCATGACAACTCAACACCCCATGATTAGAACAGCTTGACCCTTTGCCAATGTGCCTTAACAGTCACTGAAAGAGATTTATAGTCGCATTTAAGAGGTTAACAACCACAGACAGAGCACTGCTTTGTAAATCGGCCAACATGTAGAGGGAAAGATGCAGGCTCAGCAGGCGAGCTTGCATCAAAGAGAAGGGACATGACCCATGATAGAACGTCATGGATCGTTAAGGGCAAGCCGAAGTTCAGATCCAATTAAATGTTAATTGCTCTCAGTGGGAGAAACAAGATAACAAAATTATAATAAGTGATGTTACATGGAGAGCTTTCCAGGGTGCCTTCACACTTGCGTTTGGAAGCGCTGCGCATGTTGCGGATCTGAAAATCTAAATCCGCAAGCGTTTTGTGGACGAATCTTTAACATGGAGTAAGCATTCGTATGCATTGTGTGAGGTAGCAACCGGGGAACCCGCTTGCATAACGACAAAAACACGTGTTTATAAGTTTAACCAATGTCTACCCGTTTATTTTCACATATTAATAACATAACCCGGGTAGCATGTTTGACACACATCACATTGATTACAAACACTTTACATAAATACATCATACATTTACATATAACATTACATAATACATATATTGCACATAACGCTTATAGTAACCCGGGACCGGTAACCATCTCTCTGTCCCCATTGGAGCTCTACTAACAGCTCCCGTGGTGGCTACGGCCTCCGGCCTATATACATTTCACATACAATTAACATCAAGTACCATATCAACGGGCCCTATGGGTCCCAATGGCGGAACCAGCCGCCTGGCTCTATTTCCCCAGCTTCATACTACCCCGGACTCAGGACTCCAGCCTGACCGGGTTCTTACATACAATATGTGATCCATCCTATAAGCCACCATGGACCACACACGTCCTTTCACTCGCTCACAGCCCATCATACACATCCATGGACTGTGGCTCCTCTGGGCTCAGAACAGGGATTGGCAAACCCTAGTAACCCGTGGGGTGAACCACACGTTACCACGTACGGGAGCCCTTCTAACCCCTGCTTCTGACCTCTCGTACACACATTCCGGTTCATCAGGTCCTTTAACTGAGTACTCCGACTCGGACCCAAAGGCGGTCTATGCCCGCCTGGCACACTACATAAAATCGCCTCCCGAAGGGCTACATTCAATCGCCTCCCGAAGGGCTACATACAATCCGGTTCATCAGGTCCTTTAACTGAGTACACCGACTCGGACCCAAAGGCGGTCTATGCCCGCCTGGCACACTACATAAAATCGCCTCCCGAAGGGCTACATTCAATCGCCTCCCGAAGGGCTACATAAAATCCGGTTCATCAGGTCCTTTAACTGAGTAGACCGACTCGGACCCAAAGGCGGTCTATGCCCGCCTGGCACACTACATAAAATCGCCTCCCGAGGGGCTACATTCAATCGCCTCCCGAAGGGCTACATACAATCCGGTTCATCAGGACCTTTAACTGACTACACTGAGTCGGTCCCAAGGGCGGTCTATGCCCGCCTGGCACACTACATACAATCGCCTCCCGAAGGGCTACATACATTCGCTGGGTCTTTTAAAAAGCCATACAGTACTTATAAGGTTCAACAGGTCCTTCACTGGACCTAATGGCGGCTACACTCGCCTAGCATGATTTACACCCAAGGTGCACAGTTCACACAATCATTCAGGAACTGCTTTTCTTACCGGGCACGGATCCGGGTCTCGCTACTTGTGTCACAGGTTCCACCAGGTATCCCCACGGGCCCCTTCCCGGACGTGAGGTGAACCACGCCCGGACCAGCGTCCACGGGTTAACCACGGCTTCCCCCTCCAGGTGCTGTCACAACCGCGGACCTTGGCACCGGCCTGGAGCTAGCATGCTCCCTTCATTCGCACAGCCTCTGGACTGCTCTGCACTTGGCTGGTCTCAGCTTCCATCTGAATCTGAATCTGTCTCTCAATCACTCAGCTGGCTGCCTCTTATCGTGCCAGCCACTCCTACATGGACACACCCCCTTAGCTGCTGTTAATCAGCCTTTCACACAGCTCAGGTTAACTCCCTGTGTTCCGGGTTGTCAGCACTCAGCCCTCATTCCTTAGGGCTTCCTCGATCTCATCCCACTCTCACTGCCGCTCATTAGGCTCATGAAACCCTGTGTCTCAAGTTGGTTCACACAGTATTATCACAGTCAAACCGGCCAGTGTGCACAGGATCATACCTTGATCCTGCATGTGATGCGCCCCGGCCATGAGGATCATGCCGGCGGTGCCTCACAATTGACACGCGTTTGCATGCGTATGTCTGCGTATGCGTACCTGCATGTGGAATTTCCGTGCCCTTCGAACGCAACATGTTGCATTTTTGGCACCCAAAAAATCCGCAAACATCCGCATGCGTACGATTGCGCATAAACAATGTATTATTGTCTATGGATACGCAAGCATATGCAAGGTCTTGCAGATGTCTGCGTTTGACATGCATGCGTATGTCATTGCGCAAGCCCAGAAACAAAATTGCAGTTCCTCCCATTGTCCGTCCATATCCCAGCCCACAAACAGCCTGTATAAAAGTGGATCTGTCCATTCCATGGTGAACTCTGTTGATCTCCATGATGGACCTATGCCTCCTGGATCTCTGACTACTGCATCTCTGACTACTGGATATCGGGACTACTGTATCTCGGTACTACTGGATCTCAGTACTACTGTATCTCGGTACTACTGGATCTCAGGACTACTGGACCTCAGGACTACTGGATCTTGGGACTACTGGATCTCGGACTACTGGATCTCGGACTTCTGGATCTCTGCCTCCTGGATCAGTGCCAACTGGATGTCACCTTGCTGACCTTAAATTGGCTTGATCCTCTCCCTGGTGTCTTGGTAAAGTATAAAGTGCATTTATTTGTTGTGTAAATTGCACTGCCTAGTGTATAATCTTTAATAGTACCTCCACCCTTGTAATGTATAATATTTTTTAAATGTGACACTTGTAGGTGGCAAAATATTTTTACAATATTTTTTTTAAAATAGTGTGTTTTCCATGTTCAAAAATTGACAAAAAGTGTTATTGTGTCACTTCAGTTGGTGGTGTTATCTTTGCAGCCTGTACTCTGTGGACAATTTTTTATTACTTTGTGAGTGTATTGCTTTGTAGCCTGTACTGTGTTGTCGAACATTTTGGATTGCATCATACTTGACAATGCATTGTTTTTGCTGTGGCAATACTATCCACTTATGTTGTTGTGGTTCTTTTTTTTTGTTATTCCCTTCAAAAGTAAATTTTACAAGACAGTGACGTCATCATACTCTGGGCCTGTCACCTGCTCTGTTGTCTGGCTGTTGTAGTCTGTGGTGCTGGTTCCTGGTGTTCTGGGCATTGGCTGCTATTTCCTGTGGTAAGTTGTGACACTGTTGAAGAAATTTTGTTTTTCCCTCCTCTAGTAGAAGGTAAACTGTAGGAAAGGCTATTGCACTTAGTAGTCTCACCTTGGCATACTGAGGGCCCCAGAGTGTCAAAGTGACACTACTGTGTGCAATCGCAAACTGTCATAGCAATAACCTTTTCTTTTGCATAGGCCTTCACCTCCTTGAAAGTTCTAATGCATACCATTGTATTTGTTTTGTCTCCCATGACTGTTTCTGAAGGTGGTCCGCCAGGTCGCATCTTCTGCGGTGCTGTAGCTGTCACCTGCTGTCTTTTCTTGCTGATTCTGTTGCTGGTTCCTGGTGTTCCCTGGTGTTCTGGGCATTGGCTGCTGTTTCCTGTGGTAAGTTGTGACACTATTGATGAAATGTTGTTTTTCCCTTCTCTAGTAGAAGGTAAACTGTAGGAACGGCTATTGCACTTAGTAGTCTCACCTTGGCATACTGAGGGCCCCAGAGTGTCAAAGTGACGCTACTGTGTGCAATCGCAAACTGTCATAGCAATAACCTTTTCTTTTGCATAGGCCTTCACCTTCTTGAAAGTTCTAATGCATACCATTGTATTTGTTTTGTCTCCCTTGACTGTTTCTGAAGGTGGTCCGCCAGGTCGCATCTTCTGCGGTGCTGTAGCTGTCACCTGCTGTCTTTTCTTGCTGATTCTGTTGCTGGTTCCTGGTGTTCCCTGGTGTTCTGGGCATTGGCTGCAGTTTCCTGTGGTAAGTTGTGACACTATTGATGAAATGTTGTTTTTCCCTTCTCTAGTAGAAGGTAAACTGTAGGAACGGCTATTGCACTTAGTAGTCTCACCTTGGCATACTGAGGGCCCCAGAGTGTCAAAGTGACGCTACTGTGTGCAATCGCAAACTGTCATAGCAATAACCTTTTCTTTTGCATAGGTCTTCACCTCCTTGAAAGTTCTAATGCATACCATTGTGTTTGTTTTGTCTCCCTTGACTGTTTCTGAAGGTGGTCCGCCAGGTCGCATCTTCTGCGGTGCTGTAGCTGTCACCTGCTGTCTTTTGTTGCTGATTCTGTTGCTGGTTCCTGGTGTTCCCTGGTTAACAGTCATAGTTTGTTGGAGCTATCTGCTGCTGCTGTTAAGTCTTTTGTTTGTGCTGACCTATAGAAAATGTCCGATGAAAGTGAATATGTGCCCCCTGAAGAGCTTGGTCAAGAAAGTGAACACGTAAGGATATAGTACCCATTTGTAAATTGCAATTTCTGGCAAGGTGGAGGAATAAACTTATTCTGGATTATGTTTCTTTTTGGACAAGGACTCCTCCACTGAAGGTGATCTAGAACAGGGGACCCCAACCTTTTTTGCACCGGGGACCGGCTTCTGGGGCCCGGCGGGACGGGGCGTTGAACATATGGGGCAGGGCTATGGAGAAGGGGTGGAGTTTACTGCCCTGTTTCCTCAAAAGATGCGCTACATCTTATTTTCAGTAGTATAATGCAGCGTCACAGCCCTCCACATTATATAATGCAGCCTCACAACTCTCCATATAGTACAATGCAGCGTCACATCCCTCCATAAAGTATAATGCAACCTCATATCCCTCCACATAATATACTGCAGCGTTGCATCCCTCCATATAGCATAAATTCTCCCCCCACACATACATTGCCCCCGTATAACCCCCCCACACACAGACATTGCCCCCTGTATAACCCCCACACACACAGACATTGCCCCTTGTATAACCCCCACACACATTGCCCCTTGTAAAACCTCCCCACACACACTGCCCCTTGTATAACCCCCCCACACACACACACTGCCCTTGTATAAACCCACGCCCCACACACACACACCCCACTGTCCCTTGTATAACCCCCACACACACACACACATTGCCCTTGTATAACCCCCCCCACACACACTGCCTTGTGTAACCCCCCCCACACACACACACACTGCCCCTTGTATAACCCCCCCCACACACACACACACTGCCCCTTGTATAACCCCCCCCCACACACACACACACTGCCCCTTGTATAACCCCCCCACACACAACACTGCCCCTTGTATAACCTCCCCCACACACTGCCCCTTGTATAACCCCCCCACACACACACACTGCCCCTTGTATAAACCCACGCCCCACACACACACACACACACACTGTCCCTTGTATAACCCCCCACACACACACATTGCCCCTTGTATAACCCCCCACACACACACACTGCCACTTGTATAACCCCCCCCACACACACACATTGCCCCTTGTGTAACCCACACACACTTTGCCCCTTGTATAACCCCCTCACACACACTGACCCCTGAATACCCCACACACAGACATACTGCCCCCAGTACAATCCACCCCCCACACACAGACATTGCCCCTGAAACAGACACTCACACACAGATGCTCACCGCTCCTGTCGGCTTCTCTCGTACAGCAGCAGCTGAGGCAGAGACATGGCTGAAGTTTTTTTCATATCTTGTGCTATTTCCAAGCGCATCACGTGAAGCACACATCACGTGATGCGCTTGGAAATAGCGCGAGATATGAAAAAAACTTCAGCCACGTCTCTGCCTCAGCTGCTGCTGTACGAGAGAAGCCGTCGGCCAATAACAGTGCGGCAGAGCATGGCTGCTGTACTGATTGGCCAACAGCTCCCCTCATACATATGCATGCAGCTGAGGCAGAGGCCTCAGCTCAGAGCGGCATACAGGAGGTGGTTCAGGAGGTGAGGGTTGCGGTGGGCGGGGACATCACAAGGAGCGGGAAAGCCAGCAGCTCGCCGCGGACCGGCAGAAAGACCCTAACAACCCGGTCCCAGTCTGCGGACTGGTGGTTGGGGACCCCTGATCTAGAAGGTAAGTGACCAAGATTTATCCCAGAGTCTTAGCGATGAACTGGACAATGCCGAAAGACCAAATGTAAGGCTGCCTTCAGATTTGCAGATGCTTCCGCAGCGTTTTGCGGAGGCATCTGCAAGCATCTGCATGCAGACGGCAGCCCCTATGTTTATAATGGAGCGCACGGCGGTCTACAGATGCTTGCAGACTGCCGTGCGCACCCATTCACTCCTAAATGTGATCTGTGCGCAGGCATTCGCCTGCGCACAAATCACACACTCTCGCCGCACCAGGGACGCAACATGTCCATTATAAACATAGGGCTGCCGTCTGCATGCAGATGCTTGCAGATGCCTCCGCAAAACGCTGCGGAGGCATCTGCAATCTGAAGGCAGCCTTAGTGTATGCTTTTAACTATTCTTTGTTGGTTAGCATAAACACAAGCATGTCCATTTTTAAAACTTTGTTTATTTTAAATATAGGTTCAAAGAGGAAAAGGAGGGAAACCATATATCGATATTGACCAGTTCATACCCCTCATACAAGAACGAGTTGCTATATGGGACCCACGAGACCATAAGCATTCGGATACACAAGTGTTGCAAAGACTCTGGGATGAAATTGGAAGATCTATGTTGCGAGGCTGGGAGAGTGCAACCCCAAAGGACAGAAAGTTGTTTGGTAAGTTTGCCAATGTCTTCTTTTTTAAAATAAAAGGTTTAATTACATTTTTTTTTTTAGATAATGACTATCTCTTGTTTGTCTGTCCCACTTTAATCAAGAGCTTGAAAGTTCGGTGGCGCTCGATGAAAGATAGATATAACAGGGATCTTTGGGAAGAAAGGAAAGTTTGTAGCGGATCAGAGCAGACGTTGAAACGTTACATTTACCATCATCAACTTTCTTTCTTGAGGCCAGCTGTCGGGCATCGAGTGTAAGTATATATTTGTTTAATTGTATGTTGCTTTTTGTTCCATTAATTGTAAATTAGAATTGTTTGAAAATATAAAGATTGTATATTTTTTTATTTTTTAATTGCAGTTTACAACAATCTTCCTTTTTTTTTCTCAATTTATGTGTATATAGTTACAAACTAGCGAAATTTGTTTGATACTTGTTGCCTAATTTATTTTTTTGTTTGTGTACCTCCAGGACTTGGAGCAGCACTGCTGAGCCCGCAGCAGCAGCCA
Organism: Allobates femoralis; assembly: GCA_033576535.1. Classification (NCBI taxonomy): domain Eukaryota; kingdom Metazoa; phylum Chordata; class Amphibia; order Anura; family Aromobatidae; genus Allobates; species Allobates femoralis. Next base: position 436,299,536 of record JARQOC010000001.1, read on the forward strand.
TACCGTCCCAAGGAGTTGGGAGTGCCACCGAACTCACGTCCCAGACCACCACAATAGAGGGAGCAACAAGTGACTTACCACAATCTGGAACTCAGGTTGCTGGCACTCCAAGTTATCCTCTATCCCAGGTCTCCGGTGCTACTTTGGTGGGTACTTCACGCCAGTGACAGAGGGCCTGGGATAGGACAGTCATGCCAGAGTTTTTGCGCTTAAGCTCGAACTACCAGGAAGGTTTGAGTCGGCTTGGTAACTGCGTAGAAAAAGGGTTTCAGAATATGAACATTCTTTTCTGCGAAGTTAACAGCCGACTCGATCGCCTGAAAGCCGACCTAACAAGACCGGCACAACATTTTTTTTCTTGTATGGAAAAGTGCGTGACGGATACCTTATCACCTGAGTTCAAGATTGATGTCATGACTGCATTTCAGGGTGCTTTTAGCCTGACAGTCCAGCAGCAGCAACAACAACAGCAGAAACAACAACAGCAGCAGCAACAGCTACAACAACTGCCTTACCGGACCTAGCAACAAGGCTATTACAACGATTAATGTGCAAGTCTCCCCATCCGCCCTAACGCAGACTCAGTGGCAAACTGCATCCATAACACAACGACATCAAGGAACAAGTTTGTCAACACACACCAACTTGCCTCCACCACCACCAATGGACATTGTACCTGAGGAACCAAGCTACACAGCGCTGCACACTTCGGCATCGCAGTTGCCTCAGGGTACTAGCACTTCACAAACTTCTCTACAAGAATCACATGGAGCGTTCACTTCAGCTTCCTCTGTACTCCATGGTATTTTTGACCAATCCACCCATACATTGACAACGGCAACATCTACTCCAGCATCAACTTTTGTCCCTTCTGTGACTCATGGCGGTAGTACCACGATTGCAAAGAAGACCAAAATTCCAGCTCGGTCACAGGAAACACAAGGACCAGAAACCAGCACACCAATGAGGCCCTTAAAAGTTAAGCGAAAGCGAACTGCCAAAACGAGTATTTCAGATAACCCCAATGTTTTGTCTCCAAAAAAATCAGGACCCCTCAGCACAGACAGCTACCGCTGCAGTTTCTGCAAGAAAAGTTGGTCGCCCAAAAAAAATTAAGAAACCTGCACCACTATTACCACGTTCAACTTCACCAGCAAATGTCTCGTTACTTCATGTCTCTACACCTTCTGCTCTGTCTGTCCCTTCCAGTATCTCCCTCCTATCAAATGTATCTTTACCTCCGAATGTCCCTTCTAGTTTCTTGGATAATCTTGGTCTATTGTCAAATACTAGTCTTACCTCAACTCCTACAGTATGTATTGCATTGAGATTGGAAAATTTTGGGTCTCCTATCTTCAGTCCACTCCCAGAACTGGACTCTAGTATCAGTCACTCTGTTTCTAGCTTTGGTGTTCATGATCAAAGTCCGCATCCCACTTTAGCAGCAACCATTGTTCATGAAGGTCACTGTGTACCCACCCCAGCACCAGCAACACGAAGAGCGTGAGCACCAAGACTTACACACCATTGTAAAATATCTTTACAGGTTTGTAATAAAGAAAGATTTGTTCATGTAATTTTAAAAGTTTACTTTACATGCATGAGTGTGTAAATAAAAATGTTTACTTTCTAAACAATTTGTGATTTTTTGCCTCTATACATAGTGGGGCATTCATAAGTCTTGTACCATATGGTATGTTAACTTGAAAGTATTATACAGTTGTAAGGGATTTTTATTACTGAATTTACGTTAATTTTAATAGTCAGGTTTGGTTTTATTTTAGGTGTTGACTCACTTTTGGTATTCAGAATTTTTCTGAAATATTAAAAAAGGTTTAATTAACACTACTACAAAAAATTCATTAGTTTTTTTTTACATCTTATTTCCGTACATAAAACGTACAGACTATGCCTTTATTGGTTGGCTATGGACACCAGGTACAGCCATAAACAAACACAAAAATAGTACGTACATCAGAAGAGTGATTGTCCAAGTTGACATTTCAATATAGAATTTTTGGGTCATGGTGTGCCTTTTAATGTACACAACTATGAAGTGGCCCACAAATGAAGGTTGATGAATCACATGGCTATGGTTTGTGACCCGCTCTTTAGCGTGCTCAGCAACATTTTGCTGTGTCGCTTGTGACTCTGCCTGTTGGACAGCTCACCAGTCTGACAGAAAAGCGAAACAGCAACATAAGGTGATCACTAGAGCGGCACTGTTACTGCGACACACGACAGAGGCGGAGGTCCATCAGACACCATTCAGCTCCCCATTTGAGGACAGGATCCACCACATATCAGGTGAGAGAGGCCGGGGTCACACTCCTCCGCTGACCCCTCACCGCTAAAAACTTTGAATTACTGCACAAGCACGGAGCTGTTACAGCTGACGCTTGCCTCTGACGTGGTCCATGGTAACCCGATGTTGATGGCGGTTAACAGTCAGACCAATTGCGTTCTCAGTGTCCGCTAAAGCATAGCAGATGGGGAAGGGTTAACAGGAACCGCGTCAGAGGCAAGCGGCAGCCGTGACGGCTACCCGCTTGAGCATGAATTCAAAGTTTTAGCGTGGAGCGGGCCACCGGTGGCATGTGACCCCGCCAGAGAGCAGCAGAGTAGCAGCTATACAATATTACCTGTGCAGCCTCTCCTCCCCACAGTGCACATGATACTCCACCTACTCAATTTGTTGAATATCCTGTATACTCATCGTCCCCTTATATCTCAAGTATACACCTCTACCTCCGCACTGTGTAATTCTGCCATTTAATCCACAGCGTTCACTTTAAAGACCACTTATTTTTCTCTGACAGCCTTTGCATTATGCACGTAAATTGGCGTGTGCAGCATGGTTGAAATCCAGCACAAAGATCCCAGAATTGTCGCGCACGGCCGGCAGTAATGTGCTAATGGTGCAAGATTCTAAGGTTCGCATTGTATACATCCAAACAATAAACATATTCTATAATAACCGATACGTTGCAATCGGAACAGCATCTAGTTAATTAATGAAGGGAAGACAACATTGATAGTTGTATAAGTTTTATTTTTAAAGGAACTTTAACAAAGTTTGATCCAGAGGAAGTTGTAAAAAAAAAATCCAAGGTCCAAAGTTTGCCAATTGAGGATGTTGGTTAAAAAAAAATTGTTCCTACACTTCATTTTTACAGTCCGATACAGATCCTGGATCAAACTGAACTACTAATTGAATACGATTAGAAAACCAAAACCAACTTGAATTTCAACAATAATAACTTGAATGCAAACTTCAATAAAAAACACAAAACATTGTACTATATACAGATATCAATAACATTACACAAAGAAACTAGCAAGTTGATTATCCAAAACAGATAGGTATAGTAATACTTTTAGGGTAGGGATAGGATTTAAGGGCCTAAAGCTTTATTATTCCCAAATCAACGTATTGTACAATAATACAACAGTTAATCGAAACAAAGATAATTACACCATATCGTCCTGCCAGGCTAGATGTCCATTTTCCGATGCAAACCTGTCCCTCATGTTGCGACTTCAACGCTTGTCCTCAGGTTGTATTCTTGGTATTCTGCCAAGTTGCTTGCAAGAGGTTCCTCCAGGTCAACGTGTTTTTTTCTCTGACTTGTATAAAATTGTGAAGGACAACGCACGCTTTCACAACCTGATCAATTGTGGCTGTTTTCAAATTGATGGTAGTCCCAAGAATCCGCCATTTGGAGACCAGCAATCCGAATGCACACTCCACTGTGCGTCTGGCCCGTGTCAATCTGTAATTGAAAATCCTTTTGGTTAAGTCCCGGCTAGAGTAGGGCTTTACAAGGTTGGCACACATCTGAAATGCCTCATCACCAACAAGCAACAGGCATTGGTGGTCCATCACAGTTCGGCAGGGGTCGTGGCGGTGGAATGTTGAAATTGTTCCCATAAAGTTTTTGTCCCTTGTCAGAGTCTTTAAAAGATTTGGAGTCATTAGATCGTCCGCATTGGCCAACATCCACAGCAACAAAACAACAGTCAGCGTCTGCAATCGCCATCAGTATTTTTTTCATAGTTGAAGTATTCGGATCCACTTCCAGCCGGCTTCAGGATGCGAACAATGTTTGCCGTCCACGGCCCCCACGCAGTTGGGAAATTGACAAATGTCCATAAATCTTGCTGCTTTCTCAAGCAATAGTTGGGTTGTGGGGTGAGGGAGGAATTCTTCGCAAAGGTCATGACAAATTGCCTGGCAGGTCTCTTCAACTATCCCAGACAGCGTAGACAATCCATTCCGGAGCTGAAAATGAAGAGAAGATAAAGCTTCTCCGGTCGCCAGGAATCTGACAAAAAAAGAGAAAAAAGGTCAATTATATTGCTCTTTGCAACCAATAAATGAGATTGACACATTTTACAGGTGTTTGGTTTTAAAAAGATACGTACCGTAGGGTCACCAAAAGATGTTCCTCTGCAGGAATGGATCGATGAAGCTGTGTCCTGCCTTGTGATCGATCCTTGGACACGTCGCAGCAAATCATCAAAGCTGTCTGGGGACATCCTGGTGAAGTCGTAGAACTTTTCCGGGTTCTCTCAAAGTTCCTGGTACGAGTGGTAGACTCCGCAGGTCTCTCAAAGCTCCACGATGGGTTGTTGCCAGAATCGACGATGACGATGTCTTCTCCATCTTTCTCTTCGACGTTCTTCTTCACAAGCAATAGCAAACAAAACTGCCATCTTCATCGATAAATCCAGATCCGCATAGAAGCTCTCAAAGCCGAGATGCATCTTGCCTCTGTGAACAGCTGCATAAAAAGAGTTTTGACACTGGGCAGGGTCTATTTATACCTTGCCCTTAAGCCACTTCCCATGGGCGGGCCCAGTAAACAAAAGATGCTGGAAAGTTGAAAAATGCAAAACATTTCTTGAACACATGCGGACGAAAAACGCGTACGCATGATGAAAAGGCATGCAAACACAAGCAAACGCTGTGGTTTTTTTTTTTTTTAACAAATATTTTATTTGGTTTACATCTTTCCATAGAAACGTAAATATACATAGTAATTGAGACCATCAAAATTATAACCAACATACAAAAAATTTCCCCGTCTCCCCCAATCCCTCCCCCATCCCGGCAGTGCTCTTGTCCCAGTTGAAACAGAAAGTAAAAAGAAAAATACATGAGAATAAATGCAAAAAGATATTCAATTATCAGTTCAATGCCCCCGATCACACAAAATCTATGTAATTCAAGAAATCGCCAGTCTTCCCAGGCTACCCTGTAGCTGCTCTAACAAATACCAATTGGAGTCCCGAAATGGCGACACCACGGATATGATTTCCTCGTCCGACAGGTAATGTAATATAAATTTTCTCCATTTTTAAAAAAATGTCTTTGTTAGTTCATCTTTGTCCGACTCCGCATCTATGCTTTCGATCCTCATAGCTCTTTTGATGTCAGAGACGATCAAGTCTCTCGACAAACGCTGCATTGCGCGTGTGTCTACAGACAAAATACGCAGCGTTCACATACGTTTTTAACTGTGTATACGTATGCGCAACATACGCAGCGTTCACAAACGCAAGTGTGAAGGCACCCTTAGGTCCCTTCATCAGGCATGGTATGACAAAATTTTGAAAGAAACTCAAAATATATACATGCATAACTAGAATGAATAAACAAAAAAATCCTGGACATTTAACTAAATATAGCCTGGAGAGGGCCATGTTTTCTTAAATTAGTGTAATAAAAACATACACATCACTAAGCCTGCCTGATTGAGGACCCTCTCCAGGCTATTTTGTTTATTTAGTTAAATGCCCAGTCTCTTTTGATTGAGTACCCTCTCCAGGCTATTTTGTTTATTTAGTTAAATGCCCAGGCTCTTTTTTGTTTATTCATTCTAGTTGTGCATGTATATATTTTGAGTTTCTTTCAATATTTTGTCATACCATGCCTGATGAAGGGACCTAAGACGTCTCGAAAGCTCGCCTTGTAACATCACTTATTTTATTTTTGTTAGCCATTAAAAGGTATCACAACTACCCACTGAGAGCTATCAACATATTCTCAACTAGCTAACATGGTACCAAAACATTTTCTTCGATCCAATTAAAAACACCCTTGGCTGATGGTATCAGTGCTCAGTGACAAGGGAGTGTACTACAAATGTAAAAAAAATAAGACAAGTGTCAACAGGTTTAAGGTGAGACAAGTAGTCAATATAACTGTTACGATCCCTCTGCACAGTGTATCTGGGACAGTATTGTAATTATGCTGTTACTGGTACCTGGGTGTGCTGGGCTGTGAATATGTTTATCTTCAGAGCAGTCCTCCATTCTAGTTCTGGGAGAAGTTGGGTTACTCTGGTGTTCCAAATTTCCAGTGATAATTCTGTTATTTAGCCGAGTAGCCTCTCCCAAAACACTGCATGTTGTACATTCTGTCTAAAGTGCTGTGTGGCCTGCATTCCTTCGTCTGCTTCTTATCCCTGTTATATGACCAGGACTGTTTGATTACTCTTTTGCCTGTTCCCTATTACTTGTTATTATTGTAGCGCCTATAGGGTTCCAGGGACCACAGAGGTACTGCACCTCAGCCATAGGTGTGGTGCCCCACTCTCAGGTAAGGAGGGGATACTGTCTAGCACCCAAACACCCACATCCAACACAACACCCAGGTCATGGGGTTCGGGCAGACCCTTTTTAGGGAAGCCCCATCCCAGATTGGAAAAGGGGAATCGGAAAGAGAATGTGGGTGGAGGAAGTAGCAAAGTGGAGCACCAGGAAGTAGAGTAGGGGGACAATATCACAGGAGACGTAGAGAGGAAGAAGAGACGACACGGTCATGAGCAGATGTGTGTGACTGAGGTCCTGGGGACTGGAGCCGGTTGGAGGCTCATCCCAGGGGAAAGGAACGGACTGACAGAGGAGAGGCTAGTGGAAGTGGCCAGTGAGAGACTCTGGAAGTACAGAAGGAGTACCAGGGGCACGGGAAGAGAGCGATCCACCAGTATCTACGCCAACCGGATTTGGAGTCGGGTGGAGGGACCGGGCCGCAGAGGGGAAACCGGCCCCAGACTAGTGGAGTGACTGAAGGACTTACTATCAAACCGGGGGCCGAGGTATCTTCATGTACCACGGTCCATCTCCACACTTATTTGCCGGAAAGGTAGCCACGGAGGGACTAGGAATACATCGCCCATCAGGAACCGAGGCTGCTGGATCGGGACACTGAGTGTGAGGCACGGGACAGGAGGGTTAGAGCCAGCACAGACAGTCGACCTGAGAAAAAAACCTAAGAAGGGGGCTCGGATAAAGTGCCACCAAATTACCTGAGAGTTGACTGGAGCCCTAGCCCGGCGAATACAGCACCTCGTGAATCGCTGGGAACACCTGGAGACATGTACGAACAGTGAGTACAACCTAAAGACAGCATCCTGCTGTGTTCTCCAAGTTATTTCCCACGTCACTACCACCGCACGACACTTGTTTCAACTGCCCTGGGGCCTTGCTCTACCCATGGAGAGCAGAACCACCTCAGCAGCATTACCAATGGCCCCAGAGGAACTAATTGCAGTGTCAGCCATCCATCACCATTGTCGAACCACATGGGTGGCATCACAAATTCATTTCCCATAAAATATCTCCTCTTTATTGACACAGCCAGGGCCAAGGAACTGGGTCACGACCCTGTGACCTTCCCAAAGAACCCCCGACTCGGTTATGAGTACCCCACCGACCTGGTGGACATGTCATTATTCTCTTGGTACTTTGACTCCTGGATTGTAACCTTTATACACCTCTGTTTAACCCCTTAATGCTCATTGTGATCTCCTGGAAAACCTGACCTTGGGCCATTGCATGACTACCTCTCTATCTATAGCAAAAAAGAGGGAGGGGGGACAAGAGGCACAATAGTGCCCTTATCACTAGACACTAGTTTGTACAATGATGAGAAATCAAATCCACTCACCTAGTCCAGTTGTGAGACCCACAACTGGTTTGAAGGCTTGTTAATAATATCCTGATGGCTGCTGCTGGACTTCCACTGGCCACACTCACGTGGAGATGCAACAAGATGCTTGGGGAAGAAAAGTGTACAACAGTCCACACTGCCAGGATCAGTGCCCTCCTGGTGATCCCTGATGAAGGTGCCAGGAGGGCACTGAAACGCGTCGGAGAATAAAAAAGGATTTGATTGAACAACTACTACTCGTGCATTTATTGAAGTGAGTGATCCTGGCAGTGCGGACTGTTGTACACTTTTCTTCCCCAAGCATCTTGTTACCTCTCTATCTACTCCCTGAATACTGCAAACTCTCATGGAAATGACCCCAGATTATCTGACTACACTGTTGCCTTTATTCCTATAAATTGTGACTATGTCACAACCTAGTTTTTGTAATGACTAGCTTAAATTACGACTAGAGATGAGCGAACTTTTCTGAACAATTTTCGCCAATTTCACATTCGACACAAATGTTGACAATTTAATTTGTGAAATAGTCAAACGCATCTTTGTTTAGGGGAAACGTTCAAAATTTTCAAATGGCCCTAAAACTTTCCTTGAAGGCTTGGGGCCAAGATGCTCTTCAGAAGACCTGGTAACTGAGAGTTCACAGTCATCGGGTCTACCAGTTTCTTTCAACATGGTGAATTTAAGGGAGCTTTAAAAGAAATTTTTTATGCTTCCTGTGGGACACCTGCAGGCTGTGAATTTTTGGAAGAGTGCCCGATATGGCAGCAGCTGTAAAATTCAGGAACCTGAAAATCTCCTTTAAACCTCATGCTGACATATGATCTACTGGGTATGTCATGTGACGGCTCCCTCCCTTTGATGTGAGCTCTTGTGCTGAGCTCACATCATCCCTCCCACATCTCAGCTGATATCATCGGCTGAGATGTGTATCTAACACCACCGATTGGATCAGTGATCTGATCGGCGATGTTAACCCTTTGAATTGCACTGTCATTCATTGACAGTGCGATCCAAAGCCCCGTGGTGGCGATCGCGCTGTTCCCCTCTGTGATCGCTGATCCCGTGAAGGGATCTTGATCTATTACCTGGAGAGCCCAGGGTCCCATGATGACCCTGGAAGCTATCTGGGATCACTTCTTCTGGATTGCGTGCGAGTGTGAGTATCCACAGACAGTAACTGTTTGTTATAGCTCATCTCTACATAAAACAAGCAATTGGACTGTGCAGCACTGAGGCCCTCTAGAGGCCAATGTAAAATAAAGAGAAAATAAAATGGTGAGAAAAGCACAATTCGTCAACAAATGTTTAGTTGCACTTTTTTTTTTGCAATTTCACAGCATTTGGAATTTTTTTCCCATTTTCCTGTATACTAATATATATATATATATATATATATATATATATATATATATATATATATATATATATATATATACACTATATATGGTAAAATAAATTATTTCTTCTGAATGTACAACTTGTCCCACAAAAAAACGAGCCCTCATATGTCTATATTGATGGAAAAATAAAAAAGTTATGGCCAGTGGCGTAGCTTGAAGCTTGTGGGCCCTGATGCGAAAGCTCCTACGGGGCCCCCAATTATTGCAAATCTTTAATAGTAATAGGGTACTGTTACACGATGCAATATTGCTAGGCAATTTCACTGTCAATTTGCTGGTTGCAGTGAAATCATGGACACATTGTTCCATTTTGTACACAACAACAAAATAGAACAATGTGTCCATGATTTCACTGCAACCAGCAATTTGCCAGTGAAATTGCATGCAATATTGCGTCGTGTAACGGTACCCTTAGTCTTTCTTTTTTTTTTATCAAATCATTTTTATTTATTTTCAAAGAAAAGTAGGACAAATACAAAATTCAGTGCCATTGTAAACAGTGGTAACACAATCACATAGAACAGCATAACCTCATAATGTATCCTAACATAAAAACCATCTGCAAAACAACCTGCATCCCTCCCCCCAAACAGCGTAGCACCCCCCTATCCGACTAGGATGACATAATTTCTGATTTGTAAACTGTTAGCCTCCCCAATGTGCCCTGAAGATCATTCATTAAGTACCACTCCGCCTGCACACAATAGTCTTTTTCTATAGGCCACTGGGACTTTTGGGGCCCCCCAGGCACCAGGACCCGGGTGCGATCGCAATCCCTGCATCTATTGTAGTTACGACCCTGGTTATGACCCTTGGAAGAAGGGAAAAACAGAAAATGGAAAATTGCCTGGGGGTGAAGGGGTTAACAGAGCTTTCAATTTTTTAAAATAATTTTTTCAGAGTGATAACCTTCATTATTTGCAGAGAGTCAGCAGCGTGAGAGACCACCTCTTCTTCACTTAACTGCTAGCAATTCATATTCATATAAAAATAGCATATATCCATTATATGGTTAATATACATGGTCTTATAGGTCTGTTCACACATAAAATGCTATAATATGGATATTGCTTCTTGAAAATGTGCAATCCCTTCATTTCCTTTCATTCCATACGTTTAGAATACAGATTTTGGATTTTTCACCCCTTTACTTTTTTTTTTTTCCCCTTCACCTCCCATCCAATCCCATTCTCTTTTTGCTCACCCCATATTACCTCTTCCTTAATGCCTATATCTGTATTCTTCTTTTTCCTCTTTTCACTGACTACCACATCTTTTTTTTCTTTGTAAAATACAATAGATATCTTGTAGTCCACACGGACTGTAAAGTTATCACTCATCCTATGGATAAGTGTGTTTTTCTGTATCACGTCATTATTGTTTTACCATGTGTTCTTTATGTCTGAATCCTGTGGACCAACTCCACACCTACACATACACGTTTGGCAAGAGCAGTTCTATTATCAGGTTTTAATGCTTTCGTAGACCTGCTAATTGTAACAAATTATTGTAATTTCTGTTCAATGTTATATCTATTTTTGAAAACTTCTAAATAAAGAATTATAAAAAAAAGAATACAGATTTTGGGCATGTGCATAAGTGTATATCAGAGAAAATGAGGTGATTTATGCAGTAAAAATACAATTTTATTGAAAATGTTTAAAAATAGTACATGCAAAAAACAATACTACTATTAAGGTTTAAATAGAAATACAGAGATAATAGTATAAAAATACCAAGAAATAATAACAAAAAAATCAAAACAATAATATGTATATATCAGGAAAAATATAAGTGTAAAGGATCTGTAGAAAACACCCTACAAACTGAAAAGTGATCTTCCCAGGTAATCCTGGATGAAGGCGTAAGCCGAAACGTGCATGTAGAGTGCAGCGGAGTCTGTAGACACACCAGGTAAATACCCTCTGTTTTGATCTTCACTGTTGGGGTCTCTGTCACCTTTTACTTTTGAATAGCCTCCTATGTGAGAGATAGGTAACTATTGCAAGTTTATTTGTTGTTTTGACACTTCTGTTGATTAGGCTTTGAAATTTGTTCATAGGATTACCTGGAAAGATCACTTTTTAGTTTGTAGGCTGTTTTCTACAGATCCTTTACACTTAAGGGGAGTCACACGCGTCAATATCGCCTGCACGATCTCGGCTGCACGTGACGTTGCAGCGATATTGATGCGTGTGACATACTGAATCAACCAGCGATAAATCGCTGGTTGATGATTGCCAGGTTTTAGAACCTGCTCTAAAACCTGGCGATGGTCGCCCGGTGTACACGCAGCATCGCTGCGTGTGACACCGGGAGTAGCGATATTCCAGCTCCCAGCGCCTCTCACAAGCGCTGGGAGCTGGTATCCAAGGTAAACTGCGGGTATCTAGGCAGCGCGCACTGCCTAGATACCCGACGTGTACCTTAGTTACCAGCCTCCTCCGCTCCCCGGCTGGTATCTAAGGTACACAGCGGGTAACTAGGGTCACTAGTTACCGCTGTGTACCTTAGATACCAGCCGGTGAGCGGAGGAGGCTGGTAACTAAGGTACACATCGGGTATCTAGGCAGCGCGCGCTGCCTAGATACCCGCAGTTTACCTTGGAGACCAGCCTGCTCCCTCTTCCAGCAGGCTGGCAGCGGGAGCAAGACATCGTGGAAACGATATTTAAATCGTTTCCATGATGTCTCTGGTCAATTGATCGCTGGTGAGTCTGTCTGTGTGACAGCTCACCAGCAATCAGCCGTCAATGTCGTCAGCAATCATCTCACTGACGACATTGACGCGTGTGACTCCCCCTTTATATTTTTCCTGATATATACATATTATTGTTTTGATTTTTTTGTTATTATTTCTTGGTATTTTTATACTATTATCTCTGTATTCCTATTTAAACCTTAATAGTAGTATTGTTTTTTGCATGTGCTATTTTTAAACATTTTCAATAAAATTGTATTTTTACTGCATAAATCACCTCATTTTCTCTGATATATTTCTATTGGGTGAGCATTTTTTCCATGAATTAGAGGGATGATTATAGGGCAGTGATGGCGAACTCCAGGCCTCGAGTGCCGCACACTGTGCAGGTTTTCAGGATTTCCTCAGCATTGCACAGAGGTTGGAATCATCACCAGTGCAGGTGATTATATTATCACCTGTGCAATGTAAGGAAATCCTGAAAACATGCACTGTGTGCGGCACTCGAGGCCTGGAGTTCGCCATCACTGTTATAGGGCATGAAAATCATCTTCTGTAAAGCCTAATTCTGGTATGTGCATAAGTATGTTCTAGCATTAATCTTGGACCTGTCCGTGCATTCGCCACTAGCCTTCTTCAACATTCCAGATGGATTGGTGGTGAGCTGAAAAAAAATGTTTTCTTTTTCTTATTTCACCTCCAAATATGTCAGGCTTCAATAATCAATACCCCCAACCGCAAGCCCAGGTGTTACCTGTGGCATGGGGAATGGGATTTGAAAGTCAGGTGTCTTCTGCACTCCACGCCATGGAGGCATTATTGAGGAGCTGTGCAACAAGATTGGGAAAACAATAATATCCTGTAACTGATTGCGTCCTAACACTGAAAAAGGTGAAACTGTAGGCAAAGGTAAGATGTGTAACTGCAGAGGTTGGCATTATCTTGGGATTGCCTTACAATGCAGCAACACCAAGTATGTGTGCCTGCAGTCCACACTTTGGAGACGTAATGGATCCACCCAGTGGTGTAACTTGAAGCTCATGGGCCCTAATGCGAAAGTTCCAACAGGGTCCCCAATTATTGCAAATATTTAATAGCAATAGCCTTTTTTATAGGCCAAAGGAACTTTTCGGGACCCCTATGCTCCAGGGCCTGGGTGCGATTGCAACCCCTGCACCTGTTGTAGTTATGCCCTTGGATCCACCCCAAAACATGCCTGTTCTGAAGGAGCTGATTTTCCTTCACCCCCCAGGAACCAAGGGTGCTTCACAGCAACCAGAGTAGCCCACAGAGGAGATACCCACATATGTCAGCTGGATTACAACCGCGCTGCCCAATTTGGGCCTGATTTGCAGTGAGGTCAAGATACATGGCTGGTTCCGCATGCCTGGAGAGGTCCCATTCTTATAAAGCCCAGAGTCTGGAGGTGAGCCATTCCGTATGCAAGCTGGAACCTTCAGAGGTCAGAGGCAGAATCCTGCAGCATGCCTGGCCTTATTATACCTGCATGCAGTGGATCGGCAAATAGAGAAGATGGATGATGAGGAGGTAGTTCTGTTTGAAGCCCCTGTTTCCCTGCCTTCCATAGCACCCCCACCAGAGGCCTTCAACTGGGAGAATACCATATGGGGCCCCTCTCAGCAACTATCCTTATAGGCATTAACCACACCAGGCCTTGTTATTTCTGGAAGATATTAGGCTCTCAGATGCCCTCGCCCAAGAGTGGTTGCAGAGATTTAAGTGTACCAACTTTGAGAAGTAATATACCCAGGGCCAGTGACCTTGTTCCAGTAGAGGGTTTGGGTTCATAGCCAAAAACAAGACTGGTGACCAGTCAACCAGTCCACCCTGTCTGCCCGAGTGCTCCCCGTCCACCCGAACCCTACACGTCCACCCGAGCCCTCCACGTCCGCCCGTGCACTCCCCGTCTGCCCGACAGACCCCCCCCCGTCTGCCCGACAGACCCCTCCGTCTGACAGACCCCTCCGCCTGACAGACCCCACACATCAAAGTTACACCAAGCACTCGCACATGCACACGTACACTCACACTATAATAAAATTTAGATTTTTTTACACATGCACACAAAACACAGCACACAATGTCCCGCCCAACCCGCTCGTCCCAGTCATCAAGGTCAGAAAGGCTGTACTCGGCTGAGGAGGCATATGTTATACTTGCCTCCAAATCCGACAGTGAGGGAGAGGACCCCACGTTCCTCTATTCCTCACATTCTTCCTCCTCCAGTGACACCAACTCGCCACCAAGACAAGGTCACAGGACAAGACATCGTTCGGGGGCCATAGAAGAAGAGCCGCAGCCTGGAGAAGAGCCGCAGCCTGGAGAAGAGGAGCCGGAGGCCATGGAGGAACACCCACAGCCATCTGTGAGTAGCCCCCAACCTGGTGTAGTCACGCCCAAGCTAGCACCAGGGCCCCCGTGTGGACCCCTGTCCCTGAACACTACACTCCACAGATTCCTGATTTCCTTCCCCAATCAGGAATCCAGCTTGAGATGGCAAACTTCAGGGAAATTGACTGTTTCAAAGTCTTTTTCTCTGAGGACACTGAGTCTCATGGTGGAGCAGACCAACATTTATGCCCAACAATTTCTGGTCCCAAAACCAAATTCCACATTTTCTTCTTGGAGTCCCGTGGACTCTAGAGCAATGTTGAAATATTGGGGATTGGTACTTCACATGGGGATTGTGAAGAAACCAGAAATCCGCCAATACTGGAGTACCGATATTTTATATCAAACTCCAGTGTTCGACGTGGTGATGACCCTAAAGTGATTCGAGGTCATTCACAAATTTTTGCTTTTTAGGGTCAATGCGGACAGCCTTCCCGTTATAACCCGAATTTCGACAGATTGTTCAAAATTCGTCCGGTCATCGAATACTTCAGCAACATGTTTGCTGAAGTGTACGTTCCAGAATGGGAAATTTGTGTGGATTGACTAATCCACTTCAAAGGTAGGCTTACATTCCGGCAATACTTGCCCAGCAAGAGAGTGAGGTACGGAATAAAACTCTACAAGCTGTGCGAGAGTACCTCAGGGTACACTCACAGCTTTAGAGTATATGAAAGCAAGGATTCGAGGATCCAGCCCTCAGAGTGTCCACCTACTCTAGGGGTAAGTGGGAAAATAGTGTGGGATTTGATCCACCCACTACTTGATAAAGGTTATCAACTATACGTTGTGTAAGGTAGCGAGCCGGGGGACTCGCTTGCTGCATAATGACGCCAACACGTGTATAATTTTTCCAAATGTCTACCCGTTTATTTCTCACCAGCATCAATAACCGGGGTAGTACATTTAACATTTAACACAAACACGTACATAATACATTACTTTCCACATTACAGTACATAGAATATTGCACATATACATTTATGGTAACCCGGGACCTGTAACCACGACTCTTTCCCCATTGGAGCTCTATCAACCGCTCCCGTGGTGATCACGGCCTCCGGCCTATCTATACATTTACAATAAATACATTAGTTACATATCAACGATGACCCCTCTGGGTTCAGAACAGGGATTGAGCAACCTGAGTACCGGGTCTGTCATGTATCCCCAAGGGCCTCCTTCCTGGACGCATCTCAATCTACGTCACGGTCAGAGTCCACCTGGTTCAACCATGGTGTCCCCACTCTAGGAGCCCTTTTTAACCCCTGCTTCTGACCTTCGCTACATACGCCTCAACGGGCCCTGTGGGTCCCAATGGCGGTACCAGCCACCCGGCTTTATTTACCCAGCACGATGACATAACCTTAACCCGTAGTGAGGACTCCTGCCTGACCGGACCTTACATACCACATGTGATCCATCCTACTATATTCATGGACCACATGCATCCTTACATCCGCTCACAGCCCATCATAATACATCCATGGACTGTGGCTCCTCCATGACCATAACAGGGACCTGGTCAACCATAGAATCCGGGCTAACCACGCGTCACCCTGGCCTACTCACCACGGTACGGGCCACCAGTCGCCACCAAAGCTCCATCTCATGACAGGTCTCCAGGTCAACGACTGTACCCTGCGTCTGAGTAGCACCCTTCCGGATCAGCCATGGTTACCCTTCTAGGAGTCTTCGTGACCCCTGTCTCTGGCAACAGGTACATACACACTATTGAAGGACGGGTGCCTCCTGCATGTAGCAAGCAAGCCTCTCTCTCGTCCACCAGGGACGGATCGCCTTCAACTCATCATCCATACTGGCTGGGTCACTCTCTCCCCACAACATTATACATGGCTCTTACACATAGGCCATCGTCTCTCATTCAGGGCACTTTTGCCTAGCCCTCACATACATCTACGGGTCCTTTACCGACTGCCTAGTCGGACCCAATGGCGGTTATGCCCGCCTGGCATGCTACACACGCAGCTCATTTCATTACATGGGAACTGCCGTCTTACTGGGCACGGATCCGGGTCTCGCTACCTGAGGTAACGGGTTGGCCAAGCCTCCCCACGGGCTCCTTCCTGGACGTGTTTCACCCCACGTCCAGTCCAGTGTCCACACTTCCAGGTGCTGTAACGCCCCGGTCCTGGCTACCGGCATGGAGCTAGCATGCTCCCTTCACCATCTCTCAGCATGGTGGTATGGACTATCACACAGTCCCTCACACAGACTGGATCTGCACTTCTCTTTGGACTCAGGCTGACTGATCTCAGAAGTCTGTGCACTCTCTGGTCTGAGCTGATTCCCTCTGATCTCTCACTCAATCAGCTGGCAGGCTCTTATCGTGCCTGCCACGCCCACCTGGACACACCCACTTGGCTGCTAGTAATGAGCTCCTCTAGTTCCTATACAGCTGCTCATCTCTGTGCCTGATCTCTACAGCTTTCACACAGCTTATTTTAACTCCCTGTGTTCTGGGTTGGTTCACACAGTACACCCAATGCTCTAAGCCACTCATTGATCTCAGGAGCCATTCACTGTCGCTCATTAGGCTCATGAATCCTTCATACATTGACATACAGGTGCCGTACATGATTATACAAGACACCTACGGTACAACCTGGCTCATGTGCACAGGATCCTATACTGATCCTGCATGTGATGCGCCCCGGCCATGGGGACACGCCGGCGGTGCCTCACAGTTGATAACTTTTACACAAGTATCCAACTATTTAATTCCCTTTCTGCCAGAACTACCACCGCTAGCGGGACTGTGCGCAGAAACCAGAGGGGTCTCCCTTTGACGCTAGTTGAGCAGCCTCTCCCAAGAGGTGAGAGTCGAGCCCAAAGTAGTGGCAACATGATTGTGATGAAGTTCAAAGACAAAAGGGATGTCTTCTTCTTGACCTCAATTCATGGTCCCGGCACCACGGCCACCACCACCAGAGGTACCCCAGCACAGAAGTCCACAAACCAGACTGTGCCCTTGGGTACAACAAGCACATGGGGGGGGGTTGATCTTTCTGATCAAATCCTCCAGCACTACAGTGCCATGCGGAAGACGATGGTGTGGTACAAAAAGCTGGCTGTGCACATCGTTCAAATGGCAATGTATAACGCATATGTGCTATCACGATGTGCAGGCCAGACCACCAACACCTTCCTCCAGTTCCAGGAGAAAGTGATCAAGGCCCTGATTTTTAGAAGAGGAGGAGGAGAAGAAGAAGAAGGAGGAGAAGAAGAAGAAGAAGTGCACCCCAGCACCCCTGGAACTCGAGCTTCACGTGTGGTACCAGGGCAACATTTTCCCCATCAGCTCCCATCTTCTCAAAGAAAAAGGTGCCGAGTCTGCCATAAAAGGGGGACAAAAAAGCTGACCCATTTCCAATGTGAAATGTGTCCTACAAAACCTGGACTGTGTTTGAATGAATGCTTTAAAATTCATCACACGTCCCCGGACTGATATACTGACCTTTCCTACACAACTCACCCACACCAGCATGACATACACAACACCACACACACACACACACAACACCCGAACATTGGACCTTGCACTGATAAGTGCCCCATTAGTCTTCAGCATGACTTTGGGGTCTCATTCCAGTGCTACAACAAATCCCTTCCTGCAGAAAGGCCAGGCCACAAGGTGGCCTGTCCTTTTCGAAGGCTGGGTACAAATGTGTGATTAATGCTCTATATGTGGATGGGGTCACTTGTGGGGGAGCTCCAATGTTTAGGCACACAGGGGCTCTCCATACGCAACCTGGTGTTTGCTAACAATTGGAATTGTTACTACTACTCCCAGTGTGTGTGTCAGTTCTTACAGCCCTGGTCCTGTCCAGCACAGAGACTGTTATTACCTCCTGCCTGCAGAACCACGCCCCTGTGCCAACTCCTATTCCTACATCACTGCCCCGGGGACCCACTTCGCCTATGGGGAGCTATACCATCAGGTTGCCCATCCAACATCCCTGGAGGTCTGCCGCAGCGCTGGTGCCATCACCAGACTCCGTAGGTGGCGTCAAAACATCTACAATTAAATCCCTCTAAATAAACCCCACTTTTTAAAGCGACCCCCAGGGCACGGTCCCAGGATCCGACACCCGGGATCCGAGTATCCCAAGCCTTGGGGCAGGTCAGATGTCAGGGCACAACATAAAACAACAAACAGGGAGACACCATGGGGGACAAATACAGTGGAGGTCCCTGCTCATAGGGAACAGGGAAGAGATGACCTCCTGCACTCACCTGCGGCTGGGCCTGATCTCCCTACCATCCTTATACAAGTTCTTTCAACTTGTTGCTGAGCAGGTTACCTAGACCCTTACTGGCCCTGATGTTAACCCTCAAAAGGGATAGGCCGGCTGGAGCACTAGTCCCAACCACTGCAATAAACAAGACAAGAGGGAAGGGGAGACAGACAGGGAACAAAGGCAATTTCACACCTGTTGCCAGGCTCCTTGACAGCAGATGGCTAAGCAGTAGACAGCTCTCTAGAGAACCTCCTTGTCATCAGGAAGCTTGGCCATAAATTGGTTTAATCACCAGCAAAGCATGCTGGAACCATGTCACCATATAAAGGGGATGGGAGTAATCACAAGTTATCCACAACTGAGAAGAAAACTAAGGAGTCTGCTAGCAGCAGAAAACAAATATTAAAGGGGACCTGTCACCCCGTGGTGCATTGCAAACTAAATGCAGCACTGAATGCATTTCTGCTGCATTCAGGGAAGGGGTCCCCATGTCTCTAGCCCCCCTGTAAGCTTTAAAAAAAACTTTAGAAATCTTACAATTAAGAGGTTGTCTGGGTTTGATCTTATTATTCTTCTTATTATTATTATTATTATTATTGTTTTTAATCATATCTGGAGCCGATACTACCGTAGTCTGCTTCAGACGTGTCTGCTTCAAAGTTTCTCAATAAAGTGTGAAACTACGAAATAGACCAGAAATTGACCGGAATTGGGATAGACTGGAAGGTAATCATATAGAGGGCCACTAAAACAATGTGGATAACTATTCACTATTAATCTTAACCATGTCTTTTATTTCATTGTTTGTTTTTCCATGTGCTTTCACCACCAACTTTCATCACCCTATCCCCCTCCATCACCACTCAATCACATCAGCCACTCTCTCCTGCCCTACCCTATGTACAGCTACCATGCTATCTTCAGTTTACTGAAGATTCTCAGCCCATTATACTCCAAAGTTTTTCATAATAAAACAAGTCCTAAATCCAAAAACTATTTGCTCTTTTACTTTTTGCTGCTGCTCTTTTCAGGTGATATCTCTCCCAACCCTGGTCCGTCCTCTGCTAACTTCAACCCCTCTTCCACCTCACATAGAAACCCCACTAACCCTATTACCATTACGTGCACACATTCATCTCCCTCTTTTAATTGTGCTCTCTGGAATCCACAGTCTGTATGCAGTAGAGAAGTAGAATACATGCATGGTTAGATACAATGAGGGGTGTGATCTTGTCAGTGTCTGAGGTTTTATCACCATTGAGGAATAGGGTGAGCCGCAGGATGAGAGGCCCAAAAATCCCACTTAGCAAAGGCTTAACGTTTGCCAGGGTTGTCCAAGGCCAAGTGGAATTCCTGCTGGAATATTAAGTTAGTTTTATCTATGACCTTACCTAGAGTAGGGGCGATATGCGATTTCCATCTTTTGGCAAGGCAGAGCCGAGCTGCAATCAATATGAACGCTATTGTGCCTTTTAGGTTCAGAGGATAATCATCTATACCAATATTTAGTACTGCCAGGCTCGGGGAGAGCCTTTCCTTTGATCCCCCATGACAGAGCAGATCAGGCTTTCTACCAGAGACCAATAGGGTACTATCCTCAGGCATGTCCACCACATGTTGGCTAAAGATCCCATCTCCCCAGACTACCTCCAACAAAGAGGGGAGAGGTCTGGGTTAAATTTGAACAGTCTGGTGGGAGGCACATACCACCTTAAGTGTATTTTTATTTTAAATTTTCGAGGTGATTGATACACCTAGTGGCTTTCTGAGCTGCTAAAATGCCATTCTCCCAGTCCTCTATAGCTACAGTAAAGCTTAAGTCAGATTCCCATTTCGTCATGTAGGGTAGTTTGGACGGAACATGGTCCAAGATCAGGTCCCGATAAAGACTGGAGAAACCCTTAGGAATTCCAGGGCCAGACAACAAAAACATTTGCTGGAAGGAGACCCCCGAGGGGGCATCCAAGTTCTCCAAGTACTCACCTGAAAAGCGGAATTTCCTCACCTGCAGGTATTGGAGGAAGGCCTGACGAAGCTTCAGGTAAGAACCCAAAGGAGACCCAAAGGAGGATAGAGTTCCCCCAGTGAGCAACTTACCCAAGGTATAGACTCCCGCCTCTCTCCATACCCTAAGATGTAGGAATGGAATACATACAGTAATTTCAAAGCATTAAGTGATATTTGGGCAGGGGGGAAATATGTGCACCTCCTGGGGACCCTCCTCCAACACCCCAGCAAGGTCCCCATGGTTTCCAGCAGGGGGATCCATTTTCCAGGACCCAAGCTCCCTGCGGCAAGAGCTACCGGGAAGGATCCCCCCTCTGCAAAAAGCAACTCAATTTGCAACCACCGTTTATCTGAGGGGGGAACCCACCAAGATTTGGCCTCCTGTGCCTGTCCACCGATGCGGAGAAGGCGTTTGACCGCGTTCATTGGTCCTTTATTGAAACAACGCTTTCCCACATCGGCCTGGGTAACCAGATGCTGGACTGGATGCTTTCTCTATATTCGATCCCATCAGCGAGAGTGCGAGTCAACGGGCTTCTCTCTGAGCCGTTTGACATTTCCAATGGTACTCGGCAGGGTTGCCCGTTGTCTCCTCTGATCTTTATTTTGACGCTAGAACCATTTCTGCGGCGTATCAGGTCAAGTGGTGATGTCTCGGGTCTCCGACACGGTGGATCAGAATATAAAATAGCAGCTTACGCTGATGATCTTTTATTTTTTATCACGAAACCTGAGATATCCCTCCCGAATCTGCTAAAGGAATTGGAGACGTACCACACCCTCTCCAATTTCAAGATTAATAGAACTAAATCAGAAGCCCTTAACATCTCCTTACCTGACATACAATTTAACAGACTTCGATCTGCATTTAATTTTCAATGGGCGAACAGAGCACTTAAATATTTGGGAGTAATGTTGACAGCAGAACCTAAGAACCTGTATAGCGCCAACTTCCCCCCACTGCTTCTTACAATTAAGTCAGACATCGAACGCTGGACGAAGTCCACCTTTTCGTGGTCTGGCAGATGCCAGTTATTTAAGATGACCATACTCCCCAGGATTCTATATCTTTTTCAGACACTGCCTGTTTTCATCCCAGCGTCCTTTTTTAAGTTGATAATGAGGATACAGACTGCCTTTGTCTGGAACGGAGCGAAGCCCCGATTAGCGAGATCCTTGATGTCCAGACGGAGGGAAGATGGGGGTGTGAACCTACCGGATATTAAGTTATATTACATAGCAAGTCACCTCTCAAGAGTTGTGGATTGGTGCAGGCACGGAGACAATAAAATGTGGGTTAGAATTGAACAAGACCATACCTCTTACACGCTCCAGACGTTGCCTTGGGTGACCCTTCCAAAAAAAGAGATGCTTTGGGATCATCCGACAATAGGAGCCACCTTGAGGGTCTGTGGTCACCCGATGGTTAGAACATTGATGCTACCGACTGACTCGGCACAGACCCCGGTCCTGAGCCATCCTACGTTTGGTCCTAGGAGAGGTGACTCTGTTTTTCAGTCATGGATTCAATCCGGGTTGGACAGAGTGGCGAATCTGGGAGACAGGACTGCGTGGCCGACTTTAGAAGGCTTGACCTTAATTACTCAACCAGCTCCATTAGGTTTCTGGCGTTGCTTACAGCTTGCTCATTATCTTCGTGAGTTGCCCCCGAAAAAGACATACAATCCTCATAAGACGCCCTTTGAGATCCTGTGTACCACGACGATTAGTAGTAGACATGCGCTTTCTCAGATTTACTCTTATCTTGTCACACAGCCAGACTTGCCGACTCCACATTTCATGCTTTCATGGGAAAAAGACTTGAGCCTGACACTCACTACAGAACAGAGAAGGAGGATCTTCAGCTTGGCTCACTCCTCATCCATTTGTTCCAGGTTACAGGAAGCGAACTACAAAATACTAACTCGTTGGTATAGAGTCCCCGCTGTGTTGCACAGGCTCATCCCGTCTGTTGACCCCAAATGCTGGAGGTGCGGTGGGGCGGATGGTACATTATTGCATATTTTTTGGGAATGTGATAGACTCCGGCCTTTCTGGACGAGGGTTATAGAACTCACCCGGATGGTTACTGGCTTCCAGGTAGAGATGGGCCCTGGCCTCCTCTTGCTCCACCACTGTGAGATCCCTACAAACAGATATAAACGATCGCTTCTGCGCTTTTTGGTGATGGCAGCAAGGTCTTGCATCCCATTGCTGTGGAAGACAGAGACTAGCCCGACGGTGGCGATGTGGATAACGAAGGTGAATGACTTAATGCACCTTGAAGACTTAACGTCTTCTGTACACGATTCGTTTGAGTCTTTTAAACAGACATGGTTCTCCTGGATGAGATTTATGGACACGGATGTATATAAAGATAGTAGGGGTTTGTAACTGATTAGGCGGTGCTCCACTGGAGATGCAGGCGTGCGCCTTTGTCCCCTGGGGAGAAGGGGGGAAGGTCGCTTTCTATCAGCCCATCACTTCTCCTTCCCTTCTCATCCCTCATCACCTTCCCTCTTGTTTTACTCTTTTCCTTTTTTCTTTCTTGCTTTTCCTTCCACTCTCTTTCTTTTTACCACTGATCAATGTTCATGTCTTCAGCTATGTTTCGTAATAATTCGACATTTAATTTACAAGTGGATTTGTTTAGAAACCCAGATTGCTACTTCTTTTCTAT
This sequence comes from Allobates femoralis, assembly GCA_033576535.1. NCBI lineage: Eukaryota > Metazoa > Chordata > Amphibia > Anura > Aromobatidae > Allobates > Allobates femoralis. Next base: position 436,322,957 of record JARQOC010000001.1, read on the forward strand.
GATGTCATACACCTGATGTGTTTAGTGGAAGACATATGGTTTTATCTATTGTTTTATATATATTGTTTGAAATTAAAAATAAAGAATTCAAAAAAAAAAAAAAAGATTTGGCCTCCTCTAATATCACCGCCCTGTGGAGTTCCATCAAGTTGGGGACTCCCATGCCCCCATTATTAATTGGGAGGTACATGACGGAGTTGGCTATCCTCTGCCGTTTCTGGGCCCAGATATATTTATTCACTAAGCCCTGAAGTTTTTGCATGCAGTACCCAGGGATGGAGATCGTGAGACATCGGAGAACATGGGACATTTTCGGGAGAAGCATCATGTTGAACGCTTGCACTCTGGCTATCCACGATATACTATGAATAGGATGGGACGCTATATCTTTTGCTAAGGTGTCCATTAACATCTCAAGGTTCTGTCGAAGTAAGATTTTTGAGGGGCATAGCAAGATGCCTAGGTAGGGGACCCATCTGGCAAGAATCTAAATGGGAAATCTACTTTAAGGGACGCTATTTGACGCGAGGGGATTCTAATTGGGAGAATGACCGACTTAGAGGCGTTTAACTTATAGTAGGAGATTTGTGAGTAATTATGTAGAGTTTCAACTATTGCAAGGAGGAAAGTGGAAATGTCTGTGCAAGAGATGATGTCATCAGCATAAAGCCCTATTAGAAGTGAGGCAGCCAATGGTTCGATTGCCAGGGCGAAAATCACCGGCGAAAGCAGGCAGCCCTGGCAAGTGCCATTAGATATCTGGAAGGCAGGCGAGAGAATACACGAGGCCAGGACCCTAGGATTGGGGTTAGTATATAATGAAAGAATTGCTGAAAGAAAAGGCCTGTTAAGTAAAATTTCTGTAAGACTGCTTCAAGGTAGCCCCAATGCACCCTGTCAAACGCTTTTTCTGCATCCAATGACAGGAATACACTGGGGACCCCGCCGCCTCAGACATCTCCACGAGATTGATCATGCGTCTAGGGCCGTTTCTTGTCTATCTTTCTAGCACAAACCCCACCTGATCAGGGTCCACCAAATCTTGCACTATTTGCTAAGAGTTTAGAATATAATTTGAGAACACAATACAGCAAGGATATTGGCTGATAATTACCGGGGCTGTCCGGGGTTTTTCCTGGTTTAGGGATTGTCACTATCGTGGCTTCTAAATTTACAGCAGGGATCGAGCTGTTTTTTTGCCAACTGTGAAAAGTTCTAACAAGAAACGGGCCAGAAGTTGTGGGAACTCTCTGGAGTATTCATATGGCAGCCCATCTGGGCCTGGTGCTGAGTGATGTTTAGAGGACTGGATGTTTTTTATTACTTCTTGAATTGTGAATGGGGAGTTAAGCTTCAGAGTCTGGACCGGTGACACCTGCGGAAGGCTTAAGTCCTCTAAAAAGGCATTAATACCTTCCGGGGAGGGCTGAGGGATAGCTGAGTACTGGGCAAAGATAGCCCAGTACTGGGCAAAGATAGCTGAGATTTCCGCATGGTTCCTTACCAATTATACTTTCACAGCCCTATCCCCCGATTCATAGTATGCAGTTTTGAGACGTCTAAGTTGTTTTTCATGCTGCCCCAACATAAAGGATCTTAGGAGTCCTGACTTCAAAAATTAAGTTAGAGCAACTGGAAGGCGGGTTCAATTTATTTTGTATTTCTAGAGCCCGGAGATGTTGGATTAGGTCTGATCTCACTTTATCTCTCTCTTTTTTGATCTGAGAAGCCCTGTTGAAGAAAGACCCCCTGAACAAATGCGTTATGTGCCTCCCACAGAGTGCCATCTTCTACAGCTCCGTTATCATTGATGTGGAAAAATTCCTCTAGACGCCATTTGAACTCCTCGACTGTTGTTTGGTTGGCTATCAAGCTTACATTCAATTTCAATCTACGCGGGGGGGTAGATAGCGCCCCAAGTCTATTTCCAGGGACACCAAGGAGTGATCAAACCAGGTGATAAGGCCAACCTCCGCACAGACACAGGTCGAAAGGGAGCTATCTTCAACCAAAAAGTAATCTATTCTCGTGTAGGACCTGTGCCTGAGTGAAAAGAAGGTGAAGTCCCACTCAGCTGCATGGCGATAGCGCCACACATCGTGCAGGCGCACCTCCCTACACACTGATCCAAGCTCATGACCCCCGTGTGAGCCCCCTCCAGAGCAATCCATGTTTCTATTAGGAACTATGTTAAAATCCCCGCAAATATATTTCAACCCCCTAGCTTCCTCAGCAACCTTGTCAGAAAAGGACCTCAAAAAGTGGACTTGGGCTTCATTTGGGGCATACACATTTGCAATAGTGACTGGCACACACGCAAGTGAGCATTTCACTAAAATATAACGGCCCGCTGGGTCTGTTATAACCTCAAAAAGTTGGAAAGCAATCAAGTTTTTAGTAAGAACACATACCCCTGCCTTTTTTTTGGTGTCATTAGCAAAAAACCCCATGGTGTAGCTATGGTGTTTCAATCTAACATTATCCTCACTGAGTAGGTGCGTTTCCTGCAGGCAGAGGATGTCGGCCTTACAGGACAGCGCCTCTCTCCACAGGAAAGATCTTTTGGCCTGAGAGTTTAGCCCTCTATTTTCACACTCATTGTAATGCACAGAAATGCAATCTAGCCAGATTGACTGAACTCTGGTGCATGCGGACGTACGTACACAATAAGGGACATGGACATAAATTTTAAACATACAAACAGCGAACGAACAGCAACATGTATGTAAACCAACAATTAGACGAACGTCTACAAATGGGGGGATATTCATCCACCTGTAACCCCAGTAAAAAGGGGGCAGTCCGGTTGGTAAGATGACAAGTCCCGGACATTTAGGCATTAGCCCCCAAACGATCCAGAATATCCGGACAATCAAAAGGGGAGAGGTGAGTAAACAAAAGCCATAGAGGCCCTCAGACGACCCGAACTAACTTAACGCTATTTCAGACAACTTTTTCCAGTCCTGCACAACTGAACGGGTAAGGTGCTAGATCCTGAGCGTGGTGGCGTCGCGTTTGCTCTTGGGGTAAAGATCCATTCCTGTAGGGCCTTACCTAGGCGAGTGGGGGAGCGGAACACCTAAGTGGAGCCTTTAAATCGGAATTTGATGTGCACCGACGAACCCCAGCTATACTTGAGGCCCTGTCTTGCTAAATTTTACAATACGGTGTGAATTCACGTCTTCTGGCTAAAGTCCCTGCTGAAAGATCCTGAAAAACGGACACATCTGAGAATGGAGCCGCAATAGAGGGGTTTTGTCTCATAGCCTGTAGGACAGTTTCTGCTGTTTTCGACTTGCAAAAACTGATCAAAATGTCCCTGGGGAGCATCTTGTTTATATGCGGAGGTTTAGGGATCCTGAAGGCTTTGTCAATGTCCAAATCTCCCTGCGGGGTGCCTGGAAGGATAAGCTGCAGCAATGACATTACTGTGCCCCTTAAGTCCTGTAAATCCTGAGACTGAGGGATCCCTCTGATCCTAATGTTCCCGTTCCGCAATTTGACTTCTAGATCACAGATATTCAGCTGCGCCAGCTTAATCTCCCCCTCCATTGCCCCTTAATCTGTGGTAAGCTCGTTATGAGCTGAGGCGTACTCTGCCATCTTAGTTTCAATGTGGGCTGTTCTGTCACCCACCGATGAAAGCTCCCGGCGGATTTCTCCCAACATTTCCCTCATATCTTCCTGCAGGGATCACCTCAGGGAGTGTCGTCGCATCCCCTGCAAGGACCGCTGTGTGAGTGGTGCATCTTCATCTCCCTCCCTGTCAGTGCGCTCCTCCGGGCTGCGGGAGGTGCAGGAGTGTAAAGCAGGGGGCCCATATGCCGGCGCCATCTTATAGGGAGAAGGCTGGGGCTGCTCAACGGGGAAGAAATCAGTCACCTTCTTGGTGTCTCCCTGCTTTCTTGATGAGGCCCTCTGCATTCTTGGGGATTGCGGCTTCTTGCCGCCACCAGACCGGCTGTAATCTCGTAAGTGCAGGCACTGGAAACTTGCCGCTGGTTGGGTCAGTTGTGGGAACTCAAGCAGATGCGACCAGCGCCATGAGCTCCCAGGTCACGCCCCCCTCTCTGCAGCTTTTGACACTGTTGACCACCATCTCCTACTCTCTATCCTGCACTCCATTGGCATAAAGGACACTGCTCTCCTGGCTCTCTTCCCATCTTTCTGACCGTTCTTTCAGTGTATCTTTCACTGGCTCCACTTCCTCCTCTCTTCCTCTCACTATTGGGATCCCTCAAGGTTCAGTTCTCAGACCTCTTCTCTCCTCTCTCTACACGGCCCCGATTGGACACACCATCAGCAGATTTAGCTTCCAGTACCATCTCAATGCTGATGACACACAATTATACACTTCAGCCCCTGACCTTACCCCTGGGGTTTTAAAGAACACCAATGGCTGCAGTTTCCAACATCATGTCTGCTCTCTATTTGAAACTCAACCTTTCCAAAACTGAACTTCTTTTGCTCCCGCCCTTCACTAACCTCCCTAAAGCTGACATCTCTCTCAGTGTGTGGCACCACAATAACGCCTAGGCAGCAGGCTCACTGTCTGAGTGTTATGTTTGACACCGATCTCTCCTTCACCTCCCATACACAATCTCTTGTCCGCTCTTGTCGCTTGCACCTGAAGAACATCTCTAAAGTCTGCCTGTTTCTTACCATGGAAACAGCGAAAACCTTCATTGTGGCCCTCATCCATTCCCATTTTGACTACTGCAACACTCTATTACTTGGTCTCCCCCTCTCTAAACTTTTCCCTTTCCAGTCCATCCTTAATGCAGCAGCCAGAATCACTCATCTGGCCAATCGTTACTCAGATGCCTCCGCTCTTTGCCAGTCACTGCACTGGCTGCCCGTACACTACAAGATCAAATTCAAATTGCTTGTTCTCAACCACAAAGCTCTTCACAGTGCAGCACCTCCCTACATCTTGTCCCTCATCTCTGTCTATCACCCCACCTGTTCTCTACGTTCTACAAATGACCTTCGACTAACATCTGCACTAATCGATCCTCCTACTCCCAGCTCCAAGACTTCTCCCGATCTGCACAAATTCTCTGGACTGCTCTACCCCAAGAAATCAGGACTATCCACAACTTGCATGGCTTCAGACGCTCCCTAAAAACATCTTTGTAAGGCGACCTATCATGCTTCCTAATAGAAGTCCTTTGTATTGTATATAGCCCATTCACTACCTCACTCGACATAACTCTTCCTCAAACTCCACCAAGCCCAAAAGGTCTACACAGATTGTCTGATGACCATTCATGTAACTTATTTCTATCCCCCATTTACTCAAGATGCCTGGACCATCAGTGTACTAAGCTCCTGTACTTTGTGTAACCCCTATCCCATTATAGATTGTAAGCTCTTTGGAGCAGGGTCACCTTTATTTTTTGTCTTATTTATTGTACTGCATTTTTCCCATTGATTCTATGTTTATTATATTGTATCTAATTATTGTACTATATCTTTTCTCTACTGTATTATGTATTGTATTCATAGGCGCACCCAAGGGGGGGACCTACGTGTCTGGACCTTCCCTTTGGACGCCCTGAGAAGTGGTGGCAGTACACAAATAGCTGGCCCTATGTCAGGAGACAGGAACAATTACACAGCACCCAAGGCCCACAAGAGAGGTGCTTTTAGGGGGCTTCGCTCCCCAAACCCCCACCGGGGCTTTGCCCCTCGAACCCCGTGGGGAGTGACACCCCCTTTCAGGCCGTGTTGTTTTTGGACCCCTACCTTGGGAAATTCTTCGGGTGCGCCACTGATTGTATTGTATATTTTTCATATACGAACCACTGTATTGTAAAGCACTGTGGAATATGTTGGCGCTATATAAATAAAGATTTATTATTATATTATTAAAAGGTCCTCGCTGCTGGCACAGCCCTCCCTGCCTCCTCCTTGTGTGTTCCGCCCCTCTATGTGTCTGCCGCCGCCTCCTCTTGTTCTGGGTCTGCCCTCCTCTTCTGTTCCTGCTCCTTGTGACGTCAGGAGCAGAAGAAGAGGGCAGACCCAGAACTAGAGGAGGTGGAGCAGACACATTGAGGGGGTGGAACACACAAGGAGGAGGCAGGGAGGATTGTGCCAGCGGTGAGGAAATCTTAATAAGATCCAACCCAGACGGCCTCTTAACTTTAAGGTTTCTAAAGTCTTCTTTAAAGCTTACAGGGGGGCTAGACACATGGGGGACCCCTTCCTGAATGCAGCAGACATGCTTCATTCAGTGATTCATTTAGTTTGCCATGCAACTGGGAGTGACAGATCCTCTTTAACTCCTGAACTGCCAAAGGAAAGAAGCTCATTTAAAATGGAGTCACTAACCCTCCTCCCCTCCATCGTTGAAGGAGAACTTGCACACCTCCTCTCCAAACCGCACCTCATCACTTGTGCATTGGACCCCATCCCATCCCACTTCCTCCCCAACTCACCACCACGCTTATCCCAACCTTAACCCACCTCTTCAATCTATCACTAACCTCCGTACCTTTCCTTCTGCTTTCAAACATGCAACAATTATACCTGTCTTGAAGAAGCCATCTCTCGACCAGACTTCCACACCTAGCTACCGACCCATATCCCTGCTCCTGTTCACCTCCAAACTTCTTGAAAAGCATGTCCACACTGTACTCTCATCCCACCTTTCATCCAACTCTCTCTTTGACAACCTTCAATCTGGCTTCCGCCCCCACCATTCCATTGAAACTGCCTTAACCAAAATTACTAACGACCTACTTACTGCCAAAGCTAAAGAATACTCTCCATCCTCCTCCTTCTTGATCTGTCCTCTGCATTCGACACAGTCGACCACTGCCTCCTATTACAGATCCTCTCTTTCCAACTGCATATTTAGTGTCTCCCACTCCAACACTACCTCCTCACCCCATCCCTTCTCCGTTGGGCACCCTCAAGGCTCTGTCCTGGGATCCCTTCTTTCTTCCACCTATACCCTTGGCCTACGACAACTCATAAAGTCCCATGGATTCCAGTACCACCTGATGACTCTCAGATCTACCTCTCTGGCCCAGATGTCACCTCTCTGCTTTCCAGAATCCCAGAGCCATATCCTCCTTCTTCTCCTCTCACTTCCTTAAACTAAATATATAACTTGCAAAGCCGTCCACAATCTGTCCCCCAAATATTTCTGAACTAATCTCCCGACATCATCCAACTCGTAATCTTCGATCCTACCAAGACCTCCTCCATTCCTCCACACTTGTACGTTCCTCATCTAACCGCCTGCAAGACTTTGCATGAGTATCCCCCATCCTCTGGAATTCTGCAGTTCAAAACGTCTGACTGTCCCCTACACTCGGAACCTTCAAGTGGAATCTAAAAACGTATCTCTTCAAAACAGCCTACAATGACCACGGTGCAACCTCACCACTACAGGACCTGGGCTCCACCACCACTAGACTTGACGCTCCGCCACCACTGGACCTGGCACTCCACCACCATTGGACACCACCACCTGAGCAGACCCAACTTACTGTTCCCCTTCCCATTGCCCTGTAGAATGTAAGCCCGTAAGGGCAGGGTCCTCTCTCCCCTCTGTATCAGTCTGTCACTGTTAGTTTGTTCATTGTATTTTTAACTTGTTTGTATGTAACCCCTTCTCATGTACAGAACCATGGAATCAATGGTGCTCTATAAATAAATAATAATAATAATATGGGAGGTATATATATCCATATAATAATATAAGCACACAACTGGAAGGAGGAATGGAGATGAGGCGTCTGTATGTATGTATATGGGAAGTATATATATTAATATAATAATATATACACACAGATGGATGGAGGAATAGTGATGAGGCATCTGTATATATGTATATGGGATGTATTTATATCCATATAATAATATATGCACACAGCTGGATAGAGGAATGGAGATGAGGCGTCTGTATGTACAGTGTCGTGCGAATTAATTGGGACAAAGCATTTTTTAAGAAAAATCGTAAGTTGGTTACCAGTCAGTGATTCAAACCAGTTTGAACTGCTTTGAACAGGTGTGAGTGTACAACCTTGAGTAACAAAATGTGGTTTGACTGGTTTTAGTCAGAAAATAACAGCTAGCTGCTCCCTCAGCTTCAGTTGAGAGCTTGTTTCTGTGAGGAGTGGTTTAGTGTACTTTTTCTCTCAGTGTGATTCATGCCTGTAAAAATGGATGTTACTCCACGGAAGAGGTCTAGAATTATTACTCTTAATGAACATACAAGTCTGACTGTAAGAGAAGTCGCTTCCACTGTTGGTATTGGAAAATCTACCGTTTCAAGAATAATTCGCACACACAGTGAAACTGGATCGTTTTCTCCAAAACGAAAAGGGAAATGTGGAAGAAAAAGGAAAACGACACCAATAACTGATAAAACACTTATCAGATATAGTAAAACTAATGCAAGAAAAACAAGTAAAGACTTGCTTTGTCCCAATTAATTTGCACAGCACTGTATGTATATGGGAGAAATATATAAATATAATAATAATAATATATGCACACAGCTGGATGGACGAATGAAGATGAGGCATCTGTATGTATATGGTAGGTATATATATCCATATAATAATATATGCACACAGCTGGATGGAGGAATTGAGATGAGGCATCTGTATGTATGTATATGGGAGGTATATATATATCTATATAATAATATATGCACACAGCTGGATGAAGAAATGGAGATGTGGTGTCTGTATGTATGTATATGGGAGGTATATATATACATATAATAATATATGCACACAGCTGGATGGACGAATGGAGACGAGGTGTCTGTATGTATGTATATGGGAGGTATATATATCCATATAATAATATATGCACACAGCTGGATGGAGGAATGGAGATGAGGTGTCTGTATGTATATGGGAGGTATATATATATCTATATAATAATATATGCACACAGCTGGATGAAGAAATGGAGATGTGGTGTCTGTATGTATGTATATGGGAGGTATATATATACATATAATAATATATGCACACAGCTGGATGGACGAATGAAGATGAGGCATCTGTATGTATATGGTAGGTATATATATCCATATAATAATACATGCACACAGCTGGATGGAGGAATGGAGATGAGGTGTCTGTATGTATGTATATGGTAGGTATATATATCCATATAATAATATATGCACACAGCTGGATGGAGGAATGGAGATGAGGTGTCTGTATGTATGTATATGGGAGGTATATATATCCATATAATAATATATGCACACAGCTGGATGAAGAAATGGAGATGAGGTGTCTGTATGTATGTATATGGGAGGTATATTATTATTATTATTTATTTATATAGCGCCATTAGGTTCCATGGCGCTTTACATGAGGATAAGGGAGACAAGAACAAGTACACTAAATCTAGGCGATCAGGACGTACAGGTACAGGAGGGGCAGGGACCCTGTCCACGAGGGCTCACAGTCTACGAGAGGGCTCACAGTCTCCATATAATAATATATGCACACAGCTAGGTGGAGGAATGGTGATGAGGTGTCTGTATGTACAGTTAGGGGCAGAAATATTTGGACAGTGACACAAGTTTTGTTATTTTAGCTGTTTACAAAAACATGTTCAGAAATACAATTATATATATAATATGGGCTGAAAGTGCACACTCCCAGCTGCAATATGAGAGTTTCCACATCCAAATCGGAGAAAGGGTTTAGGACTCATAGCTCTGTAATGCATAGCCTCCTCTTTTTCAAGGGACCAAAAGTAATTGGACAATGGACTCTAAGGGCTGCAATTAACTCTGAAGGCGTCTCCCTCGTTAACCTGTAATCAATAAAGTAGTTAAAAGGTCAGGGGTGGATTCCAGGTGTGTGGTTTTGCATTTGGAAGCTGTTGCTGTGACCAGACAACATGCGGTCAAAGGAACTCTCAATTGAGGTGAAGCAGAACATCCTGAGGCTGAAAAAAAAGAAAAAATCCATCAGAGAGATAGCAGACATGCTTGGAGTAGCAAAATCAACAGTTGGGTACATTCTCAGAAAAAAGGAATTGACTGGTGAGCTTGGGAACTGTAAAAGGCCTGGGCGTCCACGGATGACAACAGTGGTGGATGATCACCGCATACTTTATTTGGTGAAGAAGAACCCGTTCACAACATCAACTGAAGTCCAGAACACTCTCAGTGAAGTAGGTGTATCTGTCTCTAAGTCAACAGTAAAGAGAAGACTCCATGACAGTAAATACAAAGGGTTCACATCTAGATACAAACCATTCATCAATTCCAAAAATAGACAGGTCAGAGTTAAATTTGCTGAAAAACACCTCAAGAAGCCAGCTCAGTTCTGGAAAAGTATTCTATGGACAGATGAGACAAAGATCAACCTGTACCAGAATGATGGGAAGAAAAAAGTTTGGAGAAGAAAGGGAACGGCACATGATCCAAGGCACACCACATCCTCTGTAAAACATGGTGGAGGCAACGTGATGGCATTGGCATGCATGCCTTTCAATGGCACTGGGTCACTTGTGTTTATTGATGACATAACAGCAGACAAGAGTAGCCGGATGAATTCTGAAGTGTACCGGGATATACTTTCAGCCCAGATTCAGCCAAATGCTGCAAAGTTGATTGGACGGCGCTTCATAGTACAGATGGACAATGACCCCAAGCATACAGCCAAAGCTACCCAGGAGTTCATGAGTGCAAAAAAGTGGAACATTCTGCAATGGCCAAGTCAATCACCAGATCTTAACCCAATTGAGCATGCATTTCACTTGCTCAAATCCAGACTTAAGACGGAAAGACCCACAAACAAGCAAGACCTGAAGGCTGCGGCTGTAAAGGCCTGGCAAAGCATTAAGAAGGAGGAAACCCAGCGTTTGGTGATGTCCATGGGTTCCAGACTTAAGGCAGTGATTGCCTCCAAAGGATTCGCAACAAAATATTGAAAATAAAAATATTTTGTTTGGGTTATGTTTATTTGTCCAATTACTTTTGACCTCCTAAAATGTGGAGTGTTTGTAAAGAAATGTGTACAATTCCTACATTTTCTATCAGATATTTTTGTTCAACCCTTCAAATTAAACGTTACAATCTGCACTTGAATTCTGTTGTAGAGGTTTCATTTCAAATCCAATGTGGTGGCATGCAGAACCCAACTCGCGAAAATTGTGTCACTGTCCAAATATTTCTGGCCCTAACTGTATGTGTGGCGCCCCTGCGACCAGGAGGCCACAAAGGGAACTGCAGCCAGGAAGGTAGGAATGACAGTTGAACACCAACACCCTCATAGCCCACACAACCCACACACCAGTAGAGGGCAGCACATAACCCGGAGCCTGGAACTCTAGGCAGGCAAGGGGTGGTGGGTTTAGACGCAGTGGGTGGGCCAGCAAGTGAGTCAGGTGACAGAGGGTAGATATAGAGCAGGGGAAGCAGGAAAGAGTCAGTAGGCCGGTGTAGGCTGAGCAGCAAAGAAAGAGGCACATGTCCTGGAAAAGAGGTGTAGAAGGAGCGCAGAATCTGGAGAGCCAGTGCGAGCCACAGATAGAAAGCACGTCCGGAGCCAGCACCCCAGGAGTGTGAGGGACGAGAAGACCAGTGCTACTGGGTCCTAGAAACACGGCTGAGACGGCACACCGCAGGCGGAGTAGCCCTCCTATTGAACCCGAGGTCACGGTTAGAGAGAGCCTGGTAGAGCCTCATCCCGGAGGACTATTGGAGGCTAGGCTAGGAGCAGAGTGTTGGCTCTGAAGGGGACCGACGCTTCACCTGGTATCCCCAGACAACCGACGGGGACTCTAGCTACAAGTTAGGGTTCCCACCCCAAAGGACAGGTCGCTCAGTGGCAACCCAGAGGGCCCAGAAGGGTCCGAGCCACTGCCATACTGTCTGGAGACACGCACAATAAGGGGGAAAGAGAGAGAATTAGTGCCTGAAAGGACAGAGAGACAGAGTGAGGGTTCATAGAAGGAACAACCTGGCTGCAGAGAGTAAAGGAACCCGGAAGGGAGAGTGTGCCCGTGTAAAGAGTGTAAACTGTGAACTGTACTGGAACTATAACTGAGAGAGAACTTTGAGAAGTAAACACGGTGAACCCTGACTCTGACTCCCTTACATGTTTCTACCTGCATATGACTCCCTCCAAACAGGTCTGCAGAAGATCCCCGCCTGGAGAGCCACAGCTTGCCGGCTCCAACACTGAAGGAGGATTCCTGCAGCATCTGGACAGTAAGTGCACTGCACCCAGCACAAGCCTGCACCATATCTGTCATGAATATGCATACTGCTCATGATTTTTTCTGCAGAGACAGATCTAGCTCCCCCATCCCTCCTCCCTTTTTTTGGTTTGTAGCAAGTTACATAGATCCAATTCCAGCATCCCCCAGCCTAAGCCATTTACGACGGATCGTAAATACCTGAGGGGGCAGAGCTTACAGGCTTCAACCAGATCTGTTCCTAAAGAAAATCCTTTGTCTAAACTTAGTGTTTTCAATATTGAATTTAAGAAGACCCGTTCACGCTACAAACACATAATTCATATTTTTAGATTACTCATCGTGTTGCGCATTCAATGATATGTTTTGTACAGTTATGCAATGTTCAGGAACCTGGGAATGGATTTCTGCCATTGTAAACATCAAAAGAAGGTCATATTTGGTATCAAACTTCTCAGCATTACATGACATGAAATATGAGTCGTATATTATGTCTGTGAGCCCACTCCATCCCCAGATATGAAGAATGGGGATTTATTAAGTATGGTGAAAGAGGAGGTGTCAGCCGACACGCCCACAAAGGAGGGCTCACTCTACTAGGAGGGGCCATGGATTCTATCCCTGTTAATAAAACCAGAGGAGCCATTTTTGGGTGATTCTGTTCCAGAGGCCTGACATAGCAAGACTTCCAGCTGTGCGACAGAATCTTACCTTCCAGGAGAGAGGCCTCCTCCACGGAACTAAGTTACCATGCGTGACTAGGTCTGAACTTGTCTTACTTTATTCCTTTTATTTTTACAACTGTTTATTCATACATGTAAATTGTCTCTTATGTAATATCTTGTAAATCTTTTATATATAAGCACTGCCATATTTCGGAGGAAAATATTATAATTTACTAGTCTCGATCTCCTTGTCCTATGAACGAGCTCTAACGACCTCCCTGTTCGTTTTTTACGCTATCATACAGGTTACCGATCCACCTGCAAGAGATCGGTGGTGGCAGATACCGGTTTTTGTATTTATGTGATATTGGGGCTTGAGGGTGACTGGATCGAGGTGTATATACGTTCCTAGCAGGAACTGGTGGTATATATACATCCTGTCACATCACGTGCCGCAGTAGACAACATAAATTAGAGCAGCTGGGCTCCTTTCTTATCCTCTGGCAATACCGGATTTGGCCAGCAGGCTAAGGGGGCGCCAGAGAGCTGCAGGTCCTGACTAAGGTAATCGTGACAATATCCATATAATAATATATGCACACAGCTGGATGAAGGAATGGAGATGAGGTGTTTGTATGTATGTATATGGGAGGTATATATATCCATATAATAATATATGCACACAGCTGGATGGAGGAATGGAGATGAGGTGTATGTATGTATATGGTAGGTATATATATCCATATAATAATATATGCACACAGCTGGATGGAGGAAGGGAGATGAGGTGGCTGTATGTATATGGGAGGTATATATATCTATATAATAATATATGCACACAGCTGGATGGAGGAATGGAGATGAGGTGTATGTATGTATATGGGGGGTATATATATCCATATAATAATACATGCACACAGCTGAATGGAGGAATGGAGATGAGGTGTCTGTATGTATATGGGAGGTATTTATATCCATATAATAATACATGCACACAGCTGGATGGAGGAATGGAGATGAGGTGTCTGTATGTATGTATATGGGAGGAATATATATCCATATAATAATATATGCACACAGCTGGATGGAGGAATGGAGATGAGGTGTCTGTATGTATACGGGAGGTATATATATCCATATAATAATACATGCACACAGCTGGATGGAGGAATGGAGATGAGGTGTCTGTATGTATATGGGAGGTATATATATCCATATAATACATGCACACAGCTGGATGGAGGAATGGAGACGAGGTGTCTGTATGTATATGGGAGGTATATATATATCTACTATATAATTGCCGTAGGCATTTTTGTGTCGGACCCCGAAAACGCCGTGGCTATGTCACGCTGTGACGTCACCACGCGCGAGCAATGGCCGCGAAGCGGCCATTGCGAGTCGCTGGCCGAAAATAGAACCAGAGGCCCGGCTACAAAGTTAGCGATTTACCGCTGAGGTAGCGCGAGCAATGGCCGCGAGGCCATTGCGAGTCGCTACCTCAGCTGCCGCAACTCCCCCTATACTTTCAATGGGGATCTATTGCGAGTCGCTGGGTAGTGCAAGCATTGCGAGTCGCTATCACAGATCATCATCATCATCATCAATCATACTACTACTACTGGCCACACAGACCCCCCCCCCCCCCCTCAATGGCCGCACAGACCCCCCCCCCCCCAATGGCCGCACAGACCCCCCCCCCCAATGGCCGCACAGACCCCCCCAATGGCCGCACAGACCCCCCCCCCCAATGGCCGCACAGACCCCCCCTCCCCCCTCAATGGCCGCACAGCCCCCCCCCCTCAATGTCCCAAAGTCAGCTGTGACCGCCTGGCCCTTGGACACTGGCTGCCATGCACACATCAGCTGGTAGGCTCCCATCACTTACCCACTGAGGACGGATCACTTCCAGCACCTCTTCACATGGCAGTGCTCTGAACTTCTGAATCGTTCTCTCCTCACTCAGACACCTGGCAGGTTCCTATCCAGCCTACTCACTCCCAGCTGCAACCCAGTGAGTCAATCAGCACATCTTCACTCACACACAGACCTGACATGTGATTAACCCCCTGTGCACCATTCAGGTTTAGCCCAGCAAAGCACTCCAAAAAGTATTGACACACACCCCAATAAGTATTGAACGCGCCCCAAAAAGTATTGAACGCACCCCAATAAGTATTGAACGCACCCCAAAAAGTATTGAACGCGCCCCAATAAGTATTGAACGCGTCACAATAAGTATTGAACGCGTCACAATAAGTATTGAACGCGTCACAATAAGTATTGAACGCGCCCCAAAAAGTATTGAACGCGTCCCAAAAAGTATTGAACACACCCCAATAAGTATTGAACGCGCCCCAAAAAGTATTGAACGCACCCCAATAAGTATTGAACGCACCCCAAAAAGTATTGAACACACCCCAATAAGTATTGAACGCGCCCCAAAAAGTATTGAACGCGCCACAAAAAGTATTGAACGCGTCCCAATAAGTATTGAACACGCCCCAATAAGTATTGAACGCGCCCAAAAAAGTATTGAACGCGCCCCAATAAGTATTGAACGCGCCCCAAAAAGTATTGAACGCGCCCCAATAAGTATTGAACGCCCCCCAAAAAGTATTGAACACGCCCCAAAAAGCATTGAACGCGCCCCAAAAAGCATTGAACGCGCCCCAATAAGTATTGAACGCACCCCAATAAGCATTGAACGCACCCCAAAAAGTATTGGACCCCCCCAAAAAGTATTGGACCCCCCAAAAAAAGTATTGGACTCCCCCAAAAAGTAGCTATCTACTATATAATTGCCGTAGGCATTTTTGTGTCGGACCCCGAAAACGCCGTGGCTATGTCACGCTGTGACGTCACCACGCGCGAGCAATGGCCGCGCCGCATTGCGAGTCGCTGGCTGAGTGCGAGCACTTGCGGCGCGGTTGCGGTAATCCCCTTAGAAAGTATAGGGGGACTTGCGGCAGGTGCGGCAAGTGCGGTTTTGCCGCACCTGCCGCAAGTCCCCCTATACTTTCTATGGGGATTACCGCAACCGCGCCGCAGATGCGGTTTTTAAATAAAATAATTTTAATACAAATAAATTTTCATAAAATAACAAATAATAAATACATTTAATAATAATAAAAATAGTAAAAAAACAAAAACAAAACAAAATAAATAATAAAATAAAAAATTCCTATCTACTATATTGGATTATTATTTGAAAATCTAAAAAAAAAAAAAAATATTCTAGACACCCGATGCATTTGCATCGGGCTCACAGCTAGTATCTATATAATAATATATGCACACAGCTGGATGGAGGAATGGAGATGAGGCGTCTGTATGTATGTATATGGGAGGTATATATATCCATATAATAATATATGCACACAGCTGGATGGAGGAATTGAGATGAGGCATCTGTATGTATGTATATGGGGGGTATATATATCTATATAATAATATATGCACACAGCTGGATGGAGGAATGGAGATGAGGTGTATGTATATGGGGGGTATATATATCTATATAATAATATATGCACACAGCTGGATGGAGGAATGGAGATGAGGTGTATGTATGTATATGGGAGGTATATATATCCATATAATAATATATGCACACAGCTGGATGAAGAAATGGAGATGAGGTGTCTGTATGTATATGGGGGGTATTTATATCCATACAATAATACATGCACACAGCTGGATGGAGGAATGGAGATGAGGTGTATGTATGTATATGGGGGGCATTTATATCCATATAATAATACATGCACACAGCTGGATGGAGGAATGGAGATGAGGTGTATGTATGTATATGGGGGGGTATATATATCCATATAATAATACATGCACACAGCTGGATGGAGGAATGGAGATGAGGTGTATGTATGTATATGGGGGGTATATATATCCATATAATAATATATGCACACAGCTGGATGGAGGAATGGAGATGAGGTGTATGTATGTATATGGGAGGTATATATATCCATATAATAATACATGCACACAGCTGGATGGAGGAATGGAGATGAGGTGTATGTATGTATATGGGGGGTATATATATCCATACAATAATACATGCACACAGCTGGATGGAGGAATGGAGATGAGGTGTATGTATGTATATGGGGGGTATTTATATCCATATAATAATACATGCACACAGCTGGATGGAGGAATGGAGATGAGGTGTATGTATGTATATGGGGGGTATATATATCCATATAATAATATATGCACACAGCTGGATGGAGGAATGGAGATGAGGTGTATGTATGTATATGGGGGGTATATATATCCATATAATAATACATGCACACAGCTGGATGGAGGAATGGAGATGAGGTGTATGTATGTATGTATATGGGAGGTATATATATCCATATAATAATATATGCACACAGCTGGATGGAGGAATGGAGATGAGGCGTCTGTATGTATATGGGGGGTATATATATCCATATAATAATACATGCACACAGCTGGATGGAGGAATGGAGATGAGGCGTCTGTATGTATATGGGGGGTATTTATATCCATATAATAATACATGCACACAGCTGGATGGAGGAATGGAGATGAGGTGTATGTATGTATATGGGGGGTATATATATCTATATAATAATATATGCACACAGCTGGATGGAGGAAGGGAGATGAGGTGTCTGTATGTATATGGGGGGTATATATATCCATATAATAATATATGCACACAGCTGGATGGAGGAATGGAGATGAGGCGTCTGTATGTATGTATATGGTAGGTATATATATCCATATAATAATATATGCACACAGCTGGATGGAGGAATGGAGATGAAGCTTGTGTAGATATCTTTCTATACATGGAACATATAGACCTATACATCTAACTGGATGGAGAGATCAAATGTCAACAGCATCAGAATCCTCTGTTACCATGACACCCGGGCCCCGCCATACAACAGGAAGAGGCGGGGCCATCTCCAGGCTTTGAAGCGGTGACTTTAACCCCATAATCACCGGGTGTTTATGACAAATACGAGAGTAAGAAAACCCTGAGATGGGCAGAAGCCGCCGGTGCTGTTAGCTGTGAGTATTCTGCCCTTATGATGGCACGTAGAGGCTGGGGGGTTGTTGTGCCATCTGACAGGTGTCCGCTGTGCCCACTATACAGGGTGCGGGAGGCCGGGAGACACACACAGTGATCTGCCTCTCTGCACCATCTGTCACCATGTTGGAGGCTGTGATATTGCAATGTTTAGCTCCAGATGCCCCTGCTGCACTGGGCACGGTGGGCAGTGTTAGTTCTCTACCTTTTATGTGCTGTTCTTTCTGCAGGTCTTCTTTTCTGCCCTTTACATTCCATGCTGTTCACCCAGTGGCCTTCTAGGTGGCACAGGGTCCTTGTATATGAATCACCCACTGTGAACTTGCAGGGCATCCTCAAGCTTAGAACCTGATGATCTGGGCCAGATCTGTTACTATATGTGGTGGTCACAGGAGCTTTCCACCATTAAAGGGAACCTGACCCCTTAAAATCACCCCCAGCCTATTAATACCTGTCCCTGCACCAGGGGCGTAACTAGAACTGGCAGGGCCCCATAGCAAACTTTTGAACGGGGCCCCCTCCAAGACACGCCCCCAATGACACGCCCCCTTCAAGACACACCCCCTTACCGAATCGGTGTTAACAGTCTGAGCCACCCAGTTTACCGTATATACTCGTGTATAAGCCGACCCCCTACTTTTGCCCCCAAAACCTGGGAAAACCTATTGACTCGTGTATAAGCCGAGGCTTGACCCCAGCACAGGTATACAGCCCCCAGCAGTGTGGTATACAGGCCCCCCCAGTGGTATACAGGCCTCCCCAGTGGTAGTATATAGCAGCCTCCCCAGCGGTAGTATACAGCAGCCTCCTCAGTGGTATATAAAGGCCCCAGCAGTATATACAGCAGCCCCAGTGGTATACAGCAGCCTCCCCAGTGGTATATACAGGCCCCAGCAGTATATACAGCAGCCCCAGTGGTATATACAGGCCCCAGCAGTATATACAGCAGCCCCAGTGGTATACAGCAGCCTCCTCAGTGGTATATACAGGCCCCAGCAGTATATACAGCAGCCCCAGTGGTATACAGCAGCCTCCCCAGTGGTATATACAGGCCCCAGCAGTATATACAGCAGCCCCAGTGGTATACAGCAGCCTCACCAGTGCTATATACAGCAGCCCCAGTGGTATACAGCAGCCTCCCCAGTGGTATATACAGGCCCCCCTCACAGTGTCCCAGCAGCACACACAGGGTATATACAGGCCCCCCCTCACAGTGTCCCAGCAGCACACACAGGGTATATACAGGCCCCCCCTCACAGTGTCCCAGCAGCACACACAGGGTATATACAGGCCCCCCCCCTCACAGTGTCCCAGCATTACACACAGGGTATATACAGGCCCCCCTCACAGTGTCCCAGCAGCACACACAGACACACAGGGTATATACAGGCCCCAGCAGCACACACAGGGTATATACAGCCAGGCCCCCCCTCACAGTGTCCCAGCAGCACACACAGACACACAGGGTATATACAGGCCCCAGCAGCACACACAGGGTATATACAGCCAGCCCCTCCCCTCACAGTGTCCCAGCAGCACACACAGACACACAGGGTATATACAGGCCCCAGCAGCACACACAGGGTATATACAGCCAGGCCCTCCCCCTCACAGTGTCCCAGCAGCACACACAGACACACAGGGTATATACAGGCCCCAGCAGCACACACAGGGTATATACAGCCAGGCCCCCCCTCACAGTGTCCCAGCAGCACACACAGACACACAGGGTATATACAGGCCCCAGCAGCACACACAGGGTATATACAGCCAGCCCCTCCCCTCACAGTGTCCCAGCAGCACACACAGACACACAGGGTATATACAGGCCCCAGCAGCACACACAGGGTATATACAGCCAGGCCCTCCCCCTCACAGTGTCCCAGCAGCACACACAGACACACAGGGTATATACAGGCCCCAGCAGCACACACAGGGTATATACAGCCAGGCCCCCCCTCACAGTGTCCCAGCAGCACACACAGACACACAGGGTATATACAGGCCCCAGCAGCACACACAGGGTATATACAGCCAGCCCCTCCCCTCACAGTGTCCCAGCAGCACACACAGACACACAGGGTATATACAGGCCCCAGCAGCACACACAGGGTATATACAGCCAGGCCCTCCCCCTCACAGTGTCCCAGCAGCACACACAGGGTATATACAGGCCCCAGCAGCACACACAGGGTATATACAGCCAGGCCCCCCCCTCACAGTGTCCCAGCAGCACACACAGACACACAGGGTATATACAGGCCCCGGGCCCCCCCATGCTGCCGGCTGCTCACTGTCAAACAATAAATTATTTATATTGTTATTTCCGGCGCCTCTCTCCCTCGCTCCGGGCTCAGTCCAGCAGCAGCTCCTAGTTCTTTCAGCTCTGTGCTGTGAGTGACCGCCCGTTCACTCGGTCAGTAAGTTAGGTCGCCGGTCGGACTCGGAGCAAGGTCACAGGCCGGCCAGGGGGCGGAGATCAACTCCGCAGACTGCTGCAGTCTGCAGAGAACACACGGGTCAGACTCAGGCAGGCAGCAGGGGCTACAGACTGGCGGCGGCAGCCCCATGATCTCTGTGTGCGGCGCCTGCGGCCGCTTTGAGTAGGAGGCGGAGCGGCTGCGCCGCTGCGGCATCCACCTTGCCGGGGGGGCCCGTCGGGCGCGGACGCCCCCCGCCGGGCCCCCACCCCCACACCTGACGGCCACACACAACACTGGTGGTATCGCAGGCGCAGCTGCCGGTATAGCAGCGGCTGTGTAGCGGCGCTGGGTCCGGGCCCCCCACAAGCGCCGGGCCCCAAAGCGACCGCTACGGCTGCTATGCCGGTAGTTACGCCACTGCCCTGCACCTTCATTTTGCTATTCTACCTATCCCTTTGTGTCAAAATTGTGTAGTTTGAGTGTTTAAACAAGTGCTTTTTATACCTCCAGAACTGCGGCTTCTGCTCTCTTGAGAAGTCGCACAGGGCGTTCTTTTCTTTTTTCACGCCCCATGGGCTTGATAATCCATCTGAACCCTCCTTGCCCTCCTCCATGGGCGGAATAAGCCGGTATAATGCTAATAGCGTCATTTCCGGCTCTGATGACGTCGGTACACCCACTGGGTGTATACGGACCTCAAGATGCACATTGCGCATGTGCGAGGTTACTTTACGGCAGCTCATCACAGATAGCTGCCGTAAAGTAACCTCGCGCATGCGGATGGAAGGCTGTTGAGTGTCATCATAAAGAAAGGTGACTATATTGGTCACTAATTTTTGTTGTGTTTTGTTTTTGCATGTCAGAAATGTTTATTTCTAAATTTTGTGCAGTTATATTAGTTTACCTGGTGAAAATAAACCATGATGGGAATACATTTGTTTTTTATTAAGTTGCCTAATAATTCTGCACAGTAATAGTTACCTGTACAAACAGATATCCTCCTAAGGCCCCTTTCACATCAGCGGTAAGCGGTAACCGCGGTCTGCCACGCTTTTTTCGCGGCCGCATCTGTCGCAAGTGCAGAAACCGCAACTATACCGCACTTGTCGCACCTGCTGCAAGCCCCATAGACATTGCATGGGGCTTGCCGCAGGTTTTTTCACCACAACTGCCGCGATCAGCACTTACCACTGATGTGAAAATCCCCTAAGGGCCCTTTCACATCAGCGTTTTTTTCAAATCGCGGCAGATGCGGTGAAAAAAAAACGCATCTGCCGCGATTACCACATACCGGCTGCACTTGCGGCACGGTTGCGGCACGGTTGCGGTAAACGCCATGCAAGGTATAGGCGGACTTGCAGCAGGTGCGGCAAGTGCGGCTTTGTCACTTGCGGCCGCGAAAAAAAAATGCTGTCAGCCGCGTTTTTTTTTCGCGGCCGCACATGCCGCAAGTGCCAAAACCGCACTTGCCGCACCTGCCGCAAGTCCGCCTATACCTTGTATGGCGTTTACCGCAACCGCGCCGCAACCTTGCCGCAAGTGCAGCCGGTATGCGGTAATCGCGGCAGATGCGGTTTTTTTCACCGCATCTGCCGCGATTTGAAAAAAGCGCTGATGTGAAAGGGCCCTAGGCAAATCTAAAAAACCCAACTCTCAACTTCCAAAAATATTAAGCTTTGATATCTATGAGTCTTTTGAGTTGATTGAGAACATAGTTGTTGATCAATAATAAAAATAATCTAAAATACAATTTACCTAATAATTCTGCCCGCAGTGTGTATATATATGTATAGTGCCCTCTGGCTCTGCTGTACAGTATAGATCAGTCTCGCATATCTGGCAGAATTTAGGAGCTGATTATGGGAGTGAATGGATATTTATTTAAAGAGTTTTTCTCATTTCCACCATCACAGACAGCTTACAAAAACAACTGAGCTCCCATTCATCTATATGGAGGTCAGAACATAGAAGCCATTAGTCCCTTTGTATTTAAAGGGAACCAACCACCCCAAATGACCCCCCCAGACTGTTAATATGTGTCCCTACACCCAGCACACACATTTGGGGCAATCGTTTTTGCTAAAAAAACTGTTTAGTAGAAGCTAAGATATAGCTTTATAAAGTTTAAAAAATGTTGCCGACTGGGTGTTACCTAGCTTGTCCTCCTGCAGTGTTCATGTGCCTGTCAGCCTCCTCTCCCCCCCTCCCTTCAGTAAAGCCCTGCCCTTTCAGCCTCACTGGCTGCTGCACGGAGTCTCATTGTTTATGATAACAGAAGGCAAACCTGAAAGGAAACCTGAGAGGCTGAAAGGGCAGGGCTTTACTGAAGGGAGGGGGGGAGAGGAGGCTGACAGGCACATGAACACTGCAGGAGGACAAGCTAGGTAACACCCAGTCGGCAACATTTTTTAAACTTTATAAAGCTATATCTTAGCTTCTACTAAACAGTTTTTTTAGCAAAAACGATTGCCCCAAATGTGTGTGCTGGGTGTAGGGACACATATTAACAGTCCGGGGGGTCATTTGGGGTGGTTGGTTCCCTTTAAGGGTCCGTTCACACAATGCATATTTGGTGAGGATCAACTGCATATACCCAGCAGATCTGCAGCAGTGTTTTCCCAGCAAAGCCTATGGGTTTTGATAATTCCTGTTTGCATGGTGTCACTAAAATATGCAGCAGAATGCTGAGTATTTTAGTGCGGGGTAAATCTCCAGCATGTCAATTCTTGCTGCAGGTTTTTCGGCACTACATACACCAATTCCCTGACCCCCGCCCCAAACATACACCAATTCCCTGACCCCGGCCTCAAACATACACCAATTCCCTGACCCTCGCCTCAAACATACACCAATTCCCTGACCCCTGTCTCAAACATACACCAATTCCCTGACCCCGGCCTCAAACATACACCAATTCCCTGACCCCCCGCCTCAAACATACACCAATTCCCTGACCCCCGCCTCAAACATACACCAATTCCCTGACCCCCGTCTCAAACATACTCCAATTCCTTGACCCCCACCTCACACAGGGCTAGTGCCCTATGTTAATGTGTTGCAATTGTCATAAAAATGTAGAGATCTACGCAATTTCTGACAGTTCAGTGTGTAGAGAACTTTCGGAATAGGCCTAGCTTGCGCGCCTAGTCAAATTGCGTAGAAGATGCACAGAAGTCCCCGCTCTGGCTGCAGAAGCAGATGGGACTTCAAAGAGTGTTTATAATAAAGTAGTGGTTTTTACACAATCATGTAGCCCCTTGCCAGGTCCCCAACAAATTATATACATGCTCCCAATACATTTTAATAACAATTACACATATGAACATAAGGCACAAGCCCTGTTTCTGAGGCGTCACTAACATGAAATGACACGCAGGACAAAAATCTGCACCTTCTCTCACCAAATATGCACCAAAAAACGCATGACATATTTTGATGCATTTTTTTGTCTGAAGGTGCAGATTTTTGTCTTGAAAAATCCGCACCACTATTCTCCTGTGCGAAGGGGCCCTAAGAAAGTCAAAGAGACTGAAATGATGCCGTAGGGAGCCATGTGCTGGCATAACAGGGATAGCTGTGCTGTGTGGGGCTATTTTTCACTACACTGAGATTAGACATTACATATGGATTTAACCACAAAAATCATGACTCAGTACATTTCAAGGTATCTTATACATTTATTTTTTCTGTACACAGCGTGCACTCTCCATTGTGTTTTTTGTTATCAGAAAGCACACAGACATATTAGGGTACCATCACACTTGGTGACGCACCAGCGATCCCGACAGCGATCCGACCTGGTAGAGATCGCTGGTGCGTCGCAACGTGATCGCTGGTGAGATGTCAAACAGTCAGATCTCACCAGCGATGCAGCAACGATACGGTAGTCGTTGGGGCCCTGTCACTCTCGGGTGTAGTATTGAGATTGTTGGTCGTTGTCCCTGTCAAACACACTGATGCACGCTGCCCAGCGGGAGACCAACAATGAAAAAATGGTCCAGAATGGTTTGTAACGATCAGCGATCTCACAGCAGGGGCCTGGTCGCTGCTACGTGTCACACAAAGCGAGATCGCTGTTGAGGTCACTGTTGTGTCACAAAATTTGTGACTCAGCAGCGATCTCCCTAGTGTTCTCGCTTAGTGTGACGGGGGCTTTAGTCTATGGATCTCTGAATGTTTATGTACTCTTTGTAAACCAATGAATCAGAGACATAACAATAGCAGTCACAGAGGTCGTGACCAGTCCCAGGGAACAGGGGGCTCACCAACCCCAGCACCTACTTCAGATGGATGCACATCCAGCTGGAATGCATTGCTGCGCAGAGACTCATTATTATTATTATTATTACTAGTAAAAAGGCCCGATGCAATTGTATCGGGAGCGGGGTGAAATGAATTGTGTGTATACAGGCGGGTCAGTGGGTAACAGAGCATGGAGGCGGGTCAGTGGGTAGCAGAGCATGGAGGCGGCTCTGTGGGTAGCAGAGCATCGAGGCGTCTCTGTGGCTAGCAGAGTATCGAGGCGGCTTTGTGGCTAGCTGAGCATCGAGGCGGCTCTGTGGGTAGCTGAGCATCGAGGCGGCTCTGTGGGTAGCTGAGCATCGAGGCGGCTCTGTGGGTAGCAGAGCATCGAGGCGGCTCTGTGGGTAGCAGAGCATCGAGGCGGCTCTGTGGGTAGCAGAGCATCGAGGCGGCTCTGTGGGTAGCAGAGCATCGAGGCGGCTCTGTGGGTAGCAGAGCATCGAGGCGGCTCTGTGGGTAGCAGAGCATCGAGGCGGCTCTGTGGGTAGCAGAGCATCGAGGCGGCTCTGTGGGTAGCAGAGCATCGAGGCGGCTCTGTGGCTAGCAGAGCATCGAGGCGGCTCTGTGGCTAGCAGAGCATCGAGGCGGCTCTGTGGCTAGCAGAGCATCGAGGCGGCTCTGTGGCTAGCAGAGCATCGAGGCGGCTCTGTGGCTAGCAGAGCATCGAGGCGGCTCTGTGGCTAGCAGAGCATCGAGGCGGCTCTGTGGGTAGCAGAGCATCGAGGCGGCTCTGTGGCTAGCAGAGCATCGAGGCGGCTCTGTGGGTAGCAGAGCATCGAGGCGGCTCTGTGGGTAGCAGAGCATCGAGGCGGCTCTGTGGGTAGCAGAGCATCGAGGCGGCTCTGTGGGTAGCAGAGCATCGAGGCGGCTCTGTGGGTAGCAGAGCATCGAGGCGGCTCTGTGGGTAGCAGAGCATCGAGGCGGCTCTGTGGGTAGCAGAGCATCGAGACTGCTCTGTGGTAGCAGAGCATCGAGGCGGCTCTGTGGGTAGCAGAGCATCGAGGCGGCTCTGTGGGTAGCAGAGCATCGAGGCGGCTCTGTGGCTAGCAGAGTATCGAGGCGGCTCTGAGGCTAGCAGAGTATGGAGGCGGCTCTGTGGGTAGCAGAGTATGGAGGCGGCTCTGTGGTAGCAGAGTATGGAGGCGGCTCTGTGGGTAGCAGAGTATGGAGGCGGCTCTGTGGGTAGCAGAGTATGGAGGCGGCTCTGTGGGTAGCAGAGTATGGAGGCGGCTCTGTGGGTAGTTGAGTATAGAGGCGGCTCTGTGGTGGAGGGGTGAGGAGAGATGCGGCTGTGTGGTGGGGGGGTGAGGAGAGATGCGACTTTGTGGTGGAGGGGTGAGGAGAGATGCGGCTGTGTGGTGGGGGGGTGAGGAGAGATGCGGCTTTGTGGTGGAGGGGTGAGGAGAGATGCGGCTGAGTGGTGGAGGGCTGAGGAGAGAAGCGGGTCAGTGATGGAGGGGTGAGAAGAGAAGCGGCTTAGTAATGGAGGGTAAGGAGAGAAGCGGATCAGTGGTGTAGGGTTGAGGAGAGATGCGGCTCAGTGGTGGAGGGTGAGGAGAGAAGCACACAGTATATACATACATGAGACATTGTATAGACAGACAGTATGCAGAGATTACACACATTATACACACACAGTATAGACAGAGTATACACACATTACAGACAGTATGCAGACATTACGCACAGTATAGACACATTAGACACAGTATAGGCACATTACAGAGAGTATACACACATTACACACAATATAACACATTACACACAGTATAGACACATGGCAGACAGTATACAGAGATTACACACAGTATAGAGACATTACACACAGTATACAGAGATGACACACAGTATAGACACATTACAGAGAGTGTAGAGACATGACACAGAGTGTAGAGACATGACACAGAGTGTAGAGACATGACACAGAGTGTAGAGACATGACACAGAGTGTAGAGACATGACACAGAGTGTAGAGACATGACACAGAGTGTAGAGACATGACACAGAGTGTAGAGACATGACACAGAGTGTAGAGACATGACACAGAGTGTAGAGACATGACACAGAGTGTAGAGACATGACACAGAGTGTAGAGACATGACACAGAGTGTAGAGACATGACACAGAGTGTAGAGACATGACACAGAGTGTAGAGACATGACACAGAGTGTAGAGACATGACACAGAGTGTAGAGACATGACACAGAGTGTAGAGACATGACACAGAGTATCCAGAGACATTAGACACACCCAGAGTATCCAGAGACATTAGACACACCCAGAGTATCCAGAGACATTAGACACACCCAGAGTATCCAGAGACATTAGACACACCCAGAGTATCCAGAGACATTAGACACACCCAGAGTATCCAGAGACATTAGACACACCCAGAGTATCCAGAGACATTAGACACACCCAGAGTATCCAGAGACATTAGACACACCCAGAGTATCCAGAGACATTAGACACACCCAGAGTATCCAGAGACATTAGACACACAGAGTATACAGAGACATTAGGCAGACAGAGTATACAGAGACATTAGGCAGACAGAGTATACAGAGACATTAGGCAGGCAGAGTATACAGAGACATTAGGCAGACAGAGTATACAGAGACATTAGGCAGACAGAGTATACAGAGACATTAGGCAGACAGAGTATACAGAGACATTAGGCAGACAGAGTATACAGAGACATTAGGCAGAGTATCCAGAGAGATTAGGTAGACAGAGTATACATACATTGGTGCGGGCGGGACGGGTGGTGACGTCATCAATGGAGTGCGCGGCTGTGGGCGGGCTGGGGTCGCACTGTGTGCTGTGTAGTGGGAGGTGGGCCGTAATTGCGGGTGGCGCCGTGTGTGGGCAAGGCGGCGGTGGGCGCTGGGCGGGAATTGCGGGAATAGCGGGGGAGCGGGAGGATGTGGCGGGGGCAGTGGGGTAGCTAGGCTGCTCTGGGCCCGGGGGCGAGATCTGCACCCAGAGCCCCCATGTGAAGAGCGGTGGTGGGGGGGGGGGGGGGGTGCTGTCAGAGAATTCTTGTGCCACCCCATCATCTGAGGCAGTGGCGTAGCACATTGGGATGGCGGTGATGTCATCAGGGGCAGGGCTGTGTGGCGCTGGGCGTGGTGGCTGTCTCTCCCCCTATCACCTCTCTCTCTGCCACCTGTACTATTTTCTCCTCTCTGTGCTCTCTCCTTTGACCTGTCTCCCCCCTCCCCGTGCACTCTCCACCCTGTGTGCTGTCTTCTCTCCCCTGTGCTGTATTCCCCTGTATATCATCTTTCGCTACCCTGTGCTGTCTTCTCTCGCCTGTGTTGCCTCCTTTGAGTTGTCTCCCCCCTGTGCGCTCACTCTCTCTCCTCTGTGCGCTCACCCCTCCCCCTGTGCACTCTCTCTGCCCCACTGTGTGCTCTCTCTGGCCCCCTGTGTTCTCTCTCAGGCTCCCTGTGTGCACGACCCCCCCCCCCCCACAATGTGCTCTCTCTGGCCCCCTGTGTGCTCTCTCTGCCCCCCTGTGCACTTGCAAAGATGGCGGGGCATGGGTAAGTGCTCAAGCACGCATTGGGTCACGCAGATGTCATCTTTGTATACCCAGGCTTCCACTTACTCAGGTGGTGATGTGTCCATGGCGGCAGCTGTGAGCGGCGGTTTTGGGTGGCGGCAAATGTGGGCTGCTGCAGCACCGCTGACAGTACTTCACAATGTGCCAGTACCACTAGTGGTCTCCCCTTTGTGCACTCTCTCTGCCCCAATTTGTGCTCTCTCTGCCCCCTATCCTCCTGTGCACTCTCTGTCCCCCTGTGCACTTGTCCCCCCCCCCCCCCCCCCCCCCCCCCCCCCCGTGTACTCGCTCTGACCCCTTGTGTGTTCTCTATGCCTTCCTGTCTAAGTGCTCTTTGTGCCACCCTGTGTGTTCTTTGTGTCTCCCTGTGCATTCTCTGCGTCCCACTGTGCCCCACTGTGCGCTCTCTGTGCCCCACTTTGCGCTCTCTGTGCCCCCCCTGTACGTTACACTGCCACCGTCCTTGGACACCTGGGTGACCAAAGATGGCGGTAGCATGAGTAAGTGCACATGTGCATACCCGGTGCGTGCATGCCTGGTTACGCAGGTTGCCGCCATATTTGGACACCCATGTGTGCAAAGATTGTGGCTGCCTCAGTAACTGAACATACGTTCCAGGCACACACATGCACAGTTACTGAGGTGGCTTTGTGTGCAGTGGGGGTAGTGGCAACAATGTGTCCGTCGATTTCGGGTGGCATCGGGTCTAGGTATCGGCGACGCCACTGATGGTACTGTGCAATGGGCCAATACCGCTAACAGGCGCCATAATTGCACACCCACCACTTTTGTTTGCAAATATGGTTGCCAATGGCGCATGAGAGGGGCATACCTGGACGGAAGTTGATGACGGACGTTATTTCGCGTTTCTGTAAGTAGATCCATTAAACAGGAAAATTGTTGCAGATTCTGTATTTTTCGTTTTATAAGATGCACTGAATTATAAGACGCACCCCAAATTTGGTGAAGGAAAAGAGAAAAAAAATGTCACATGGGGTCCGTATGATAATGCCAGTGTTCATCTTACAATCAGTATATATATATGGTCTCCCATTCTGGTATGTATGATCCCCCATCCTAGTATATATATCCCCTAGTACAGTGATGGCGAACTCCAGGCCTCGAGTGCCACACACAGTCCAGGTTTTCAGGATTTCCATTGCATTTGACAGTTGGCAATCAATTTACCAACTGTCAAACTCTAAGGAAATCCTGAAAACCTGCACTGTGTGCGGCACTCGAGGCCTGGAGTTCGCCATCACTGCCCTAGTATATATATCCCCCATCCTGGTACATGGCCCCCCATCCTGGATATGTCCCCCCATCCTGATACATAGCCCTCCCATCCTAGTGCAGGGCACTCCCATCCTGGTACATAGCCCTCCCATCCTGGTACATGGCCGCCCCATCCTGGATATGGGCTCCCCATCCTAGTACATGGCCCCCCATCCTAGTGCAGGTGCCCCCATCCTGATACATGCCCATCTCCATCCGCAGCCATTTTCTGGAAGTCTCACAACCTATAACATCCAATTAATTTGCAGCGTCTGACTATCTGCTGGCACAGGGAAAATGCCGGCCACCACATAGCACTGGACCCGCAGCTCAACCGCCACCCTCCGTGGACCCTGAAATCCTTCCTCTGGCACTTTGACTCCACCAGCACCACTTCCCCCTTTGGTCATTATTTTTTTTTATTTCAAGTTCCGGATTGTAAAATGCACCCCAGTTTTCCCCCCAATTTGGTGAGAATAAAAGTGTTTTATAATCCGAAAAATACGGTATGTGTTTTTGGTTCAGTTTATCATCTCATTGATCTTAACCATTCACCACCAAAGCCTGTGTTCACCTTCCTGACCAAGCTAAATATATACGGTATATTCTGACCAATGTCGCTTTATGTGGTGATAACTCGAGTGTTTTCACATTATCCCAGTGATTCTGACAATGTTTTTTATGTGACATATTGTACATCCTGTTAGTATGATGACAATATGATTTGTATTTATGTATGAAAATATCTTCAATTTGACAAACGTTTAGAGAAAAATCACAATTGAATTTTCCTGCCTTAACCCCCTGGATGTATCTAGATGTCTTGTTTGGCAAGGAGTTCCCTGCCTAGGACGTAAGGATATGACCCGGTGATCTTGTGGGTACAGGAGCTGTGCCGCGCAATCACCGCCAAGAGTTTAGCTTATGTGACAGCTGAGACTCCACTCTTACAGCCAAGAGCTATCACGGTGCTGCCACAGACTGTTTAGCCCTCTAATAGTTATTGCAGTATTTAGGATGCTGAAGGTAGAGGGAGTGCGCTCCTCTCCCAAGCAAACAGGACCCTTGCGACAAGATCATTGGAGCCTGATCATTGCCATGGCAATTTGATGACACCGTGGCAACCTGACATTGTCATGATCACCTTTGGATCACATAGATAGATAGATAGATAGATAGATAGATAGATAGGCTGGAAGAAGGTCTCAGAGACCGAAACGTCTGTCACACCATTGCCTGAAGGCCAATAAAGGCTATCAACATCTGAGAACAGAGTGCTGCAGTCTTGTTTACTGGTCTGTATTGAGGAGTGACTGAACCCCACTCTGGGCTGAATTGCACCCACCTTATGAGGAAAAAGTGCTGCTCCTATTTACTTTGTATAGACAGACAGACAGACAGACAGACAGACAGACAGACAGACAGACAGACAGACAGACAGACAGACAGACAGACAGACAGACAAATATATTGGTGCAGCACAGCTCCCCTTGGTGCTCAGCAGTCACAGCTCTTCTCCTCCTTGCTGTATAAGTATACAAGATAAAGAACTGCAGCACTCTTCTTTTTGAAACAACCGCCTTTATTCGGCCATCAGGTGGGGGGTGACACCCCCCACCTGATGGCCAAATAAAGGCGGTTGTTTCAAAAAGAAGAGTGCTGCAGTTCTTTATCTTGTAGATAGACAGATAGATAGAATTTACACCTATTAAACAAATAAATAATAGAAAAAAAGACATGGGGTCCATCATTTTTGATAAACAGCAAAGGTAAA
Source organism: Allobates femoralis (assembly GCA_033576535.1). Taxonomy (NCBI): domain Eukaryota; kingdom Metazoa; phylum Chordata; class Amphibia; order Anura; family Aromobatidae; genus Allobates; species Allobates femoralis. Next base: position 436,354,245 of record JARQOC010000001.1, read on the forward strand.
GCAGACAATTGTGACCTAATATTATCAGCTTGGAAAGCTTCATAGTTATTGGGTCATTCCCAGCTTAAACATTCCATCCTGCAGCCACCATAGAAGTGGCGCATCCCATTAGATGCTTCAATTCTGGCACTTCTCCTCGGCTCTTCTTGATTGCCCTTGTGCATTGGGTATTGGTTTATAGGGTTGACATTAGCCCTGGTGTTATTATTGGAGAGGCGTCAACCAGACACCCTATTACTAACCCAGTAGTCCAATAAAAGAAAAAGACATGCACACACAAATAAATAACGTATTTGATTAACATATCCTTCTTTTACCAGTATGTTTAAAAAAATGGAGGGAATCTACCGTAGGCGTAGCTCAAAAAAAGGATCTCTGAAATAAAACACAAAAGTACAAACTCAAAGAAATAAAACAGGGCACTTACCCTTGCTCAACACTTTGTTAAAAAAAAAAACCCTTCAAGATAGTCTGACATAATCCATAGCGAATCCAAAGTCTGTGAAGCATTGTTCTGACACACCTAAAGGTACCGTTACACGCCACCATATCGCCGGCGAGATGGCTGGTAATTCCCAAATTCGGCGATGTGGAAAACACATCGCATGTGCGTAGTGGCGTGTGACTGGGCGATTCTACCGTGAGAAATCACAGGTGGAGTGTCGCCTGATTGCCCTGCACTGCAGTGAAATCAGGCGATATCCACGATTTCAGTGCATCGTGGCGTGTGACAGGGCGATAGCGACGTACACAGTGATCCTGAAATCAATCCCGTAGGCGTGCTTGGATGGTGTTTTTTTGAGCTGCATCTGCGACAATTGGTGGGTGATACTGCGTTCCGAATGGCTGGCTGTGTCCGAGGCGCCTTATTTGATGACCCGTGCATTCACGCAAGGCTGACCAATGGGAGCGCAGGTCCGTCTACCAATCACAGTGATAGGGGCGTGCTAGAGTGTGTTTCACCCTATCAAAACAATATGGCCCCATCGCTGCTACGATTGTGGTGTGTGACGCGGCGATGTGTGAAGGGAAGATCGCTTCCGATCTTCTGCAGTCGATTTCCGGGATGCAGGATCGCCGAAGATCGCACGCTAGATAGCTATGTGTGACAGCTCCACAGTGATCTGAAATAAGTGCCCGAAACATGACGTCAAATCGCTGGCGATATGGAAGCCATATGGCGGAGTGTGATGGTACCTTAAGACTTTGCTAACAGGCAATTCTGGGGCATGCTGCACTGCATGAGACCCGGCAGCTCTGTGCCTTTTTTTTCCTCTCTTTTTTTTTGTTGTATTGTTCCAGTACAAAAAAGGAAATAAAAGTGTATAACAAAATGTGTAATTGCCATCAATTTCTGAGAGAAATACTTCATTTTTTGGAACAATTTCAAGGGTTCCAACACTTTTAGTCATGTCTGTAAATCTGGTATCATTGTAATCGTACTGACCTGATAAATAAAGTCGCCTTATCACTTATACCACAAGGTGAACGGCTTATGAAATAGTAATAAAACCAAGTCTCCAACGGCTGCTGATTTCTTTATCCTGCCTCCCAAAAATCGCAGTATTGCGCGGCTCACGTTTATCCTGCTCTGAGTGCTTACATTGGAAACTACATGTAAATCACTGAATAACGTGATTTAGACAAAATTCCCAATGGAAAATTTACTGTGATATGATAGATGGAGTCACTTTGCACCCCTGTTCAGCATGTGGCCTGACAGTGTCCACCTTTTTACGTGAAAAAAGGGAGACAAACAAGGCGCAAATAGTGCCCTATCACCGATGTTTAGTGAAAGGTGCGTGTGAAAATACAGGTGCACTAACCTGTACCAGTTGTGATCCCCACAACTGGTTAGTAGGTGTTTTGCATAGACAGCTGCCGCTGGACCTCCACCACCACTTCGCACGTGGGAAGAGAATCAGGTATCAGGATATACAGTAGGTGTCCACGGTCCGCGCTGCCATCACTGGGGAACTATCCCTGGATGCTTCAGTTGGTCCCCCAAAAAAGACAGGAGTCCTAGGGGTGATGTGACGGTTCCTTTATTCCACCCTGGGTATACCCTGAGGAAGGTGCCAAGAGGGGCGCCGAAACGCGTTGGTGGAAGTGGAATAAAGGAACCGTCACATCACCCATAGGACTCCTGTCTTTTTTGGGGGACCAACTGAAGCATCCAGGAATAATTCCCCAGTGATAGCAGCGCGGACCGTGGACACCTATATCCTGATACCTGACACCTTTTTACGTGTCTTTTTAGGTGTGCACAAAATTGCAGTTTAGTGCACCGTTCAATCGAAGGACACAGCAGAACAGAGGAGTCCTGTGTAAATCTGCTGCTTCATTAGTAAATTACTCTGTCGGGGGGGTTCACTTGAATCAGAGATGTGGATGTAAACCCTGATGTAAGTTTTCAGATCACAGGATAGATGTGAACTGATCCAAAATTATCTGTACTCCAAATCACCACCTAGTGATGGCGAACCTTTCTGAGGCCGAGTGCCCAAACCGCAACCCAAAACGAAATTTATGGCGAAGTGCCAATACGATAATATAACCTAAATTACAGCAGTAGTAATCATAAGCGCTGCACAGGGGGAGAGCCAGCAGATGCTAACTCTCTTCCCTGTACAGGGCTTGTAGTCCTGAAACATTGATGATCAATTCAATTATTTTAACAATTAATTGATTTTAAACTTACCTTTGCAGTCTTCTCTTCTCTTCGGCAGTGGTCATCCAGCTCATGTGTACTGCACATTGAAGCTGAGCCGCTGCCACTGCCCTTTCTAGAAACAGCAGGTGGATTGATCTGTATGGAAAAAATGCAGAATATTAGACAGATAGGAGATAGATTTTATCATGGAATGCAAGCAGATTTCATGCTGAAATCCTGGTCCCTTTCCTTGCAGTAATGTGCTCCATCCTGACCCTCTCCTTGTAGCTATGTGCTCCATCCTGACCCTCTCCTTGTAGCTATGTGCTCCATCCTGACCCTCTCCTTGTAGCTATGTGCTCCATCCTGACCCTCTCCTTGTAGCTATGTGCTCCATCCTGACCCTCTCCTTGTAGCTATGTGCTCCATCCTGACCCTCTCCTTGTAGCTATGTGCTCCATCCTGACCCTCTCCTTGCAGTAATGTGCTCCATCCTGACCCTCTCCTGGCAGTAATGTTCCTATCCTGACCCCCTTCTTGTAGTAATGTCTTTATCCTTATCCCCTTGTAGTATTCCCCATCCTTGTCCTCTTCGGTAATGTCCCATCCTTGTCCCTTGTGGTAATGTCCCCATCCTGCCCCTATCATGTAGTAATGCCCCATCCTGCTGTAATGCCCTATCCTTGTCCCCTTGCAGCAATATGCCCCATCCTGCAGTAATATGCCACATTCTTGTCCCCTTGAAGTAATATGCCCCATCCTGCAGTGATGTGTTTCATCCTTGTCCACTTGCCATTAATATGCCCCATCCTTATTCCTTTGCAGTAATATGCCCCATCCAGCAGTAATGTGCCCCATCCTTGTCCCCATCACATAGTAATATGCCCCATCTTGCCCCCTGGTAGTATTGCCCTATCCTTGACCCCATCACATAGTAATCTGCCCCATCCTTGTCCCCATCACATATTAATATGCCCCATCCTTGCCCCCATCACATATTTATCTGCCACATCCTGCACACATTACATAGTAATATGCCCCATCACATAATAATATGCCCCATCACCCCCCATCACATAATAATATGCCCCATCACATAATAATATGCCCCATCACATAATATGCCCCATCAGCCCCCATCACATAATAATATGCCCCATCAGCCCCCATCACATAATAATATGCCCCATCAGCCCCCATCACATAATAATATGCCCCATCAGCCCCCATCACATAATAATATGCCCCATCACATAATATGCCAAATCCTGCCCCCTGTTACTATTGCCCCATCCTGCCCCCAGCACAGAGTAATATGCCCCATCCTGCCCCCCTTAGTAATGCCCCATCCTGCCCCCAGCAGAGTAATATGCCCCATCCTGCCCCCTTAGTAATGCCCCATCCTGGCCCCTTAGTAATGCCCCATCCTGGCCCCTTAGTAATGCCCCATCCTGCCCCCTTAGTAATGCCCCATCCTGCCTCCTTAGTAATGCTCCATCCTGCTGTAAATAGAAAGAAAAAAAAAAAGTCATACTCCCCTTCAGGGCCGGACTGGGACCAAAAAGCAGCCCTGAAAAACAAGCCCCACCAGCCCACACACTATATCACCCATCAGCCTTTAACAGTGAAATTTGCTTTTACGTTGTCATGACCTCATCACTTTCGCAGGCTGCTTTCACATCAGCGGTAAACTGATGTGTGCGGCCAATCCATCAGTGGCACCGCATCTGCCAGATCAGCCTACTTGCAGCCCAGATGCGGCAAGCCCCATGCATTGTGTATGGAGCTTGCAGTCTGGTGCGGCAGATCCAGCCCTTGCGACGGCGGAAAAAAAACCCACCACTTACAGCATTGTTTTTCATCGGCCGCAAGTACCGGATCTGCCGCACCTGGCAGAACACCACTTGCCGCACCAGACTGCAAGCTCCAGACACAATGCATGGGGCTTGCCGCATCTGGGCTGCAAGTCGGCTGATCTGGCAGATGCGGTGCCACCTGATGGATTGGCCGCAAACATCAGTTTACCGCTGATGTGAAAGGACCCTTAAGGTACTGTCACACACAGAGATATCTCTGGGAGACATTGCTTGCAACTCACTGGTTGCAATGAAATCATGGACACATTGTTCCATTTTTTGCCATGTACAAATAGAACAGGACAGGAGAAGTGGTACTGTGCAGTGTACATATATACAGAATAATACAGATACTGAGGATTACACCCAGTATACAAGACAGGAGAAGTGGTACTGTGCAGTGTATATATACAGAATAATACAGAGACTGAGGATTACACCCAGTATACAGGAAAGGAGAAGTGGCACTGCTCATTGTATATATACAGAATGATACAGATACTGAGGATTACATCCAGTATACAGGACAGGAGAAGTGGTACTGTGCAGTGTATATATATACAGTGTGAGGTAGCAACCGGGAACCCGCTTGCAAAACGACAAGAACACGTGTTTTTAAGTTAACCAATGTCTACCCGTTTATTTTCACATATTAATCACATAACCCGGGTAGCATGTTTCACACATATCACATTGATTAACAACACTTTACATAAACACCATACATTTACATTTAACATCACAACACTTATATTGCACATAACGATTTATAGTAACCCGGGACCTGTAACCACGACTCTCTGTCCCCATTGGAGCTCTACTAACAGCTCCTGTGGTGGCTACGGCCTCCGGCCTACTTACACATCTTACAGTACCTTTATAATAAATACATTTGATATACTTCGATGATGACCCTTCCGGGTTCATAACAGGGATTGGCAAACCCTAGTAACCCGTGGCTGCGGCCTCCGGCCTAACCACGCGTTACCCAGTACGGGAGCCCTTTTAACCCCTGCTTCTGACCTTCGTTACATACGCCTCAACGGGCCCTGTGGGTCCCAATGGCGGTACCTGCCGCCTGGCTTTAGTCCCCCAGCATGATGACTCACCACTCACCCGTAGTCAGGAATCCTGCCTGACCGGGTCCTTACACACCGTATGTGATCCATCATTCAAACGTCCATGGATCACACACCTGCTCACAGCCCACATCCATGGACTGTGGCCCCTCCATGGCCCATTACAGGGATTGGCAAACCATAGGAGACGGGAACCTCTACATCCGTTACCTACTGGAGCCCTCTTACCCCTGTCTCTGGCACCACAGGCACACTCACCCCATTAGAGGTCGTGTTTGAGGGACGGCAAGCAGCAGGGCAAGCCTCCCTCTCGTCCCAAGGACGGAACGCCTCCAACATCATCCATACCAGCTGGGTCACTGTCTCTCCACATTATTATACATGGGTCTTACATAGGTCATCATCTCTCATTCAGGGCCATTACTTACGCCCTCATACACATAGTTCCTCGGGTCCCTTAACGGAGTACTCTGACTCGGACCCAAAGGCGGTCTATGCCCGCCTGGCACACTACATACAATTGCCTCCACGGGCTACATACATTCCGGTTCATCAGGACCTTTAACGGACTCCTCTGAGTCGGTCCCAAGGGCGGTCTATACTCGCCTAACATGATTTACGCACACCAGGTGCACAGTTCACACTATCGCTCGGGAACTGCTTTCTTACCGGGCACGGATCCGGGTCTCGCTACCTGAGTCACAGGTTCCACCAGGCATCCCCACAGGCTCCTTTCCCGGGCGTGTTTCACCCCACGCCCGGTCTAGCGTCCACGGGTCAACCACGGCCTCCCCCTCTAGGTGCGGACACGACCACGGACCTCGGCACCGGCATGGAGCTAGCATGCTCCCATCATGTCATGCACACAGAGCCTTGGACTGCTCTGCACTCAGGCTGGTCTCAGCTTCCATCTGACTCAATCTCAGCTTCCAGGATCAATCTCAGCCTCCAGGATCAATCTCAGCCTCCAGAATCAATCTCAGCCTCCAGAAGGAATGAATCTCAATCACTCAGGTGGCCGGCTCTTATCGTGCCAGCCACTCCCACATGGACACACCCCCTCAGCTGCTAATCATCAGCTTCCACACAGCTCAGGTTAACTCCCTGTGTTCCGGGTTGTCAGCACTCACTCATCACATCCTATTCCTCATGGACTCCTCTCACTCTCACTGCCGCTCATTAGGCTCATGAACTCATTGTGTTCAGGTTGGTTCACACAGTATTATCATCACAGGAAAACCGGCCAGTGTGCACAGGATCATCCTCTGATCCTACATGTGATGTACCCCGGCCATGCGGATCATGCCGGCGGTGCCTCACAACAGAATACTACAGATACTGAGGATTACACCCAGTATACAAGACAGGAGAAGTGGTACTGTGCAGTGTTTATATACAGAATAACACAGATACTGAGGATTACACCCAGTATACAGGACAGGAGAAGTGGTACTGTGCAGTGTATATATACAGAATAATACAGATACTGAGGATTACACCCAGTATACAGGACAAGAGAAGTGGTGCTGTGCAGTGTATATATACAGAATAATACAGATACTGAGGATTACACCCAGTATACAGGACAGGAGAAGTGGTACTGTGCAGTGTATATATACAGAATAATACAGATACTGAGGATTACACCCAGTATACAGGACAGGAGAAGTGGCACTGCGCAGTGTATATATACAGAATGATACAGATACTGAGGATTACACCCAGTATACAGGACAGGAGAAGAGGAACTGTGCAGTGTATATATACAGAATACTACAGATACTGAGGATTACACCCAGTATACCGGACAGGAGAAGTGGTACTGTGCAGTGTATATATACAGAATAATATAGACACTGATGATTACACCCAGTATGCAGGACAGGAGAAGTGGTACTATGCAGTGTATATATACAGAATACTACAGATACTGAGGATTACACTCAGTAAACAGGAGTATTATACCCAGCATACCCAAGAGGCTGTGCTTTATAGAAAGGATGCTGTGGTATATAGATAGCCAAGACTCAGCCTGATCCTAAAGATGGGAAAGATGAAAGGTGGCGGCAGAAAGTCCAGTGCTGGGCGTAGAGAGGAACAGGATCCATGGAGACACCGTGAAGAACACAGAGAGAACTCTCAGGAAAATTTTGTGATGCTGCACACTACAGACTGCGGGCCGTATACACATTAGAGACTGCAGACTGTAAAAACATTAGAAACTGCCTGCTGTATACACGTGACACGCTGCGGACCCTGGGCACCTTACACGCTGCGGACCCTGGGCACCTTACACGCTGCGGACCCTGGGCACCTTACACGCTGCGGACCCTGGGCACCTTACACGCTGCGGACCCTGGGCACCTTACACGCTGCGGACCCTGGGCACCTTACACGCTGCGGACCCTGGGCACCTTACACGCTGCGGACCCTGGGCACCTTACACGCTGCGGACCCTGGGCACCTTACACGCTGCGGACCCTGGGCACCTTACACGCTGCGGACCCTGGGCACGTCACACGCTGCGGACCCTGGGCTCGTCACACGCTGCCGACCCTGGGCTCGTCACACGCTGCCGACCCTGGGCACGTCACACGCTGCGGACCCTGGGCACCTTACACAGCACTATACTGTATATACAGGTCCACACTATATATACAGTATATAGACACACTAGTACAGCATGTAGTGTGGACCTGTATATACTGTATAGTGTTGTGTAGAGACAGAGAGACACACAGACACTGTCAAACACACAGATAGAGACATTCTGACAGACAGAACGACACTCAGAAAGACACACACAGACATGATACTCACATATACCGGTAGGACCTGTGATGATGTCACATCAGGGGAGGCATCAGGGGTCACATGATCATCTCAGAGAGATCAGAATGAGATGAAGACGCTGGGAGGGCCTCCTGATTGCTGTGAGAAGGGCACTGCTTTGGGGAAACGGTCCGCCCCCTTCACGTCCGTGGCCCCGCCCCCTTCACATCCGTGGCCCCGCCCCCTTCACGTCAGTGGCCGCTCGGTGACAGCTGTACTGAGGCTGGAGGAGAGGGCGGCCCCCGCACCCTACAGGTGGGCCGCCCATAGGGAAAAGTCCCGCCCACCATCTAGGAAGAGTGTCGGAGAGAGGAGAAATGTCTCCTCTGCTCCAACACAGCTTTGATCTGCCGCCGCCGCGCCGCACTCCGGCAGATCAAAGCGGCAGTGTAGTGGCGAGGCCGCGTGCCAGCGGAGGCGGCTCTGCGTGCCACCCCTGGCACGCGTGCCATAGGTTCGCCATCACTGACTTAGGGGCTCTGTAAATGTAGTCCTCAAACTCTTCTAGGAAAATCTATGCTCAAAGAATTAAATAGCGCTTCTTCACACCCAAGCCCCGTGATGTGTCCAAACAGTGCTTTTACAGTTACATGTGGGTATTGCTATGTTCAGGAAAAATTGTTTAACACATTATGAGGCCTTTTTTACATATTTCCCTTGTGAAAATTGGAAATCTGGGGTTAAAAAAATATTTTAGTGGTAGAAATTGAATTATTATCTCTTCACCACTCAATAGTATAAAGTTTTATGACACACCTGTTGGTGCCAATAAGTTCTCTGCACTCTTAGATGAATTAATTGAGGGGTACAGTTTGCAAAATGGGGTCATAAATGGTGGGTCTGCTTTTCTGGCATATCAGGGGCTCTGCCAATGTGACATGGCATCCCCAAACCATTCCAGCAAATTCTGAAGTCCAACTAAATCTGAACTCCAAAATGGTGCTCCTTCCCATCTGAGCTTTGTACTGTGCCTCAAAAGTAGTTTTCCACCACATATCGGGTGTTGGCAAACTCAGGGGAAATTGTGTAAGATATTCTTTGATCCATTTTCTCCTATTAACCTTTTGAAAGTTAAAACTTTGGGTCTGAGGGGGGGGCGTGACTTGCTCATGGCAGAGTAGGAAGCACACTGCCACAGCTCCGCTGAATTTAGCCCCGGATCCATCGCTATTTTAAACCGCCGCTCCTGCATGGAGAAGTCACGGAAGCCTGCTGGAAACACCGTTTGAGTGAAGAAACCGGTTCTCAGGGCGTAATCGATAGAATCCTGCGCTCCAGATTGGCCCCACAATCTGTGCTGACAGCTCCCAAGATGGCGCAGACCCTGCACCAGCAGGGGGCTGGAGGGCGGGAACGGAGCAAGAGAAACCGCTTCGCCGCCCTCAGAGAAATGCAGGAGGGAGACACCGTCCCGGCCGTTCTCTCAGCAGAGGCCACAGAAGGGGAGATAAGTTCTTACCTTAAAAATCTGCCCACTAACAGGGATTTGGAATATTTTGCCTGCCGCTTAGAGTCCACATACAAAGCGGAGATGCAGGCTTTAAAGGCTGAATTCACCTCTAGAGTGGAGGAGGTGGAGAGATCACAGGACTCAGTGCTTGATAAATTACAGGCTCATAGATCCCTTCTTGTTTCACACTCCTCTTTAATTGAGGAACTGCTTTACTCCCAAGAAGTTGCCGAAAACCACAACCGGATTAGGGGACTGCCTGAGCATGTTCAGCCCTTGGACTTAGCTAAAACAGTCCAAGCCTTATTCAAACAGGTTCTGGGTGATGAGCAGGTCCCCCATTTTGAACTGGATCGGGTCCACAGAGCCCTGGCGCCGAAACTCTCCCCTGAAGCAATACCCCGTGATGTAATCTGTAGGATGCATTTTTACTCAGTCAAAGATGCCATCTTCTCTGCGGCTAGACAGCTAGACCAAATAATCTTCATGGGTTCTCCTGTATCTCTACTGCCGGACTTAGCCAGGCGTACCTTACAACAGAGCAGAGACCTCCAACCCCTTCTGGCTGTTCTGAGAGAATGTGACATTACCTACCGGTGGGGTTTCCCTTTTGATTGATCACCACCAAGGAAGGGAAATCTGCCTACTTCAAGAAACTGGATGACCGCCGGTTGATTGTCCTCATAATGATAATTTGGTGAGCCATATTGTACTGCCAAGATATTTGTTCATCTTGGTGTCCTACGGAACCCCCTTTCCTGGTCCTCCCCTATTACTAATCCCCCAAGATTACGTGATTTTATTTTCCTGATTTATTCTTGTTCTTGATGTTAGTCTTTGTCGTGATTATTTTTTACTGTGATCAACAGTGGTTCTGTGCATTTACTGTACTTTTGTCTGAAAATCTTTCAATAAAAATACAATGGTTAAAAAAAAAAAGAAACTGGATGACCTGCCGACCTTCTGCAGAACCCTTGGATTACCAGAGGTGGCCCTTCCTGACAGGCCCAGGATTCCTCATTTGCCTCCTCCACCTGCCAGATTGCAAGATGTGCGCCGCCGAGGATCGCCCAGAAGCCCTCCTACTTGAGATAGTCTGCTGCTTGCACTTATTTTTTCTTCCTCGCACTGTTGATGCTTCCCCTCTCCTTTTTTTTTTTTTCTCTTGCTCCCACAGTTAAGAGTGCTAGGCAACTTGCCTTCCGACGATGTCGGCGAATGTCGTCCCGTGTTGTTGTCCGCCGTCTTTTCACCTGTCTAGGGATCACCAATTATATATGATTTCCTGCTTTTTCCATTCATCCCCCTTTCCTGCCCTTCCCTCCCCCTCTCTACTCTGGAGGTACGTTAATGCGTTCCAATTATGGTGTTCTCATCTTACAATGTTTACTCATTATTGTGATGGTGACGGGGTGATGCAGCGGGGGCCTATTCCCTCCCATTGGCTTTCGAGCTTACCCCCATGTGCTGGGTGCCTAAGGTATCCCTTGTTTGCACGTTTGGTTGCACTGTATGGTGCTCCTTTCTTGTTTCTCTTTTTTCCTCTCTATTCACTTTTTCTCTCAAGCCTTCTTCTCCTTGTCCTCACCCTTCCCCCTCTCCTTCCCGTACTGCAGAGTGTCCTCACTATCATGGAAATCCTGGAGACCCCCCATGTTTTAATAATGCATACTCTCAAATGCTGCTCATTTAACATGAAGGGGCTGAATAAGCCTGAGAAACGCCGCCAGATTTGCTACTCATTTCTCAAACAAAAAATTCTTAGGGTCTAGTTTCCAAAATATGGGCACTTGTGGAGGGTTTCCACTATTTAGGCACATCAGGGGCATTGCACTGGCAACATTCCAGACAATTTTGTGTTCCAAAAGTCAAATAGCGCTTCTTCCCTTACGAACCCTGATGTGCGCCCAAAAATTTGTTTTTCACCACATATGGTGTATCAGCGTTCTCAGGAGAAATTGCACAATACTTTTTTTTGGTGTGTTTTCTCTTGTCATCCTTGTAAAATTTGGGGCAAAAGTTCAATTTTTGTGGTAAAAAGTACAATTTTTAATTTTTTCCTTCCACATTGCTTTAGTTCCTGTGAAGCATCTGAAGGGATAATAAACTTCTTTAATGTGGTTTTGAGCAGTCTGAGGGGTGCAGCTTTTAGAATGGTGTCACTATGGGGCATTTTCTGTCACATCGGCCTCTCAAAGTCACTTCAAATGTGATGTGGGCCTTAAAAAAATGGTAATGTAAATTTTGTTGGAAAAATGATGTACTATACAAAATAATATTGTGATACCATGTTAGCCATAAAAATCGATGTAAATACTTATGTCCCAAAAAAATTAAAAGCATATTCAAGGAGTGATACCTTTATCGGCTAACCAGAGAAATAATATTTGCAAGCTTTCTGAGCTCAAAAGGCCCCTTCATCAGGCAATATTACAAATAAATTACTGAGACAATATGGGAACATTTAAATAGATATGCAACAGAAACCATCCAGAAAAAGAAAACCGGGCACTATCCGTGGATTGAACTGGTATCAATATAATCAAAATGACTGTAGGCAACAGACTTGCAGTGGTGCACGCATAGGTAAAGTGCGGTCATTCATGGAAAAGACAAAAAAAAGTCCAGCGGCACTCACCAGAAGCGATTTTCTTCTTTTATTAACGGTTCCAAGCAAGCATGACAGGAATCGTACAAAGGGGAGGGAGGTGCAAAGACGGCGGACGACGGTGACCGTTTCGCGGCTAGTAGCCTGCTTCTACTGGTCGAGTCTGGACCAGTAGAAGCGGCTACTAGCCGCGAAACGGTCACCATCCGCCGTCTTTGCACCTCCCTCCCCCTTTGTACGATTCCTGTCATGCTTGCTTGGAACCGTTAATAAAAGAAGAAAATCGCTTCTGGTGAGTGCCGCTGGACTTTTTTTTGTCTTTTCCATGATATTTAAATAGATATTATACCAGTACATGAGGTGATGTTTGCTAGAGATAGGCCAAGGAAATTAAATTAAAGGGATCCTGTCACCTCAAAAAAGGCACCTAAGCTTCAAAAACATGTCTCTGCAGCATATTATCACTAATCTCACACTCCCTTTGTCTCTAAAATGCTTCCTGTAAAAGTTCATAAAAACGTTTTAATACTCACTCATTAGCCATTATAATTAGTAGGGGCTATATTCTTTAGCCCTTAGGGCATGTTGGTTTGGTGTCTCCTCTTCATAAGGTCACGCCCTAATGGACGTGATCTTTTATTGATGTTCTATGCAGGCCCTCCCTGTTTTCCACGGCACTGGCTGTGCATGAAATGACGCGAATGGCGTCAATTCCGGGTAGGGTGACGTCAGTACACCCATGCTGCTCGTTTGGCTTCAAGCACCACATGCAAAATGTTTTTATGAACTTTTACAGGAAGCATTTTGGAGACAAAACGAGTGTTAGGCTACGTTCACACATTTGCGTATTTTGCTGCGCTTTTTTGCGCACGCTTTTTGCCGCGTTTTTTCGGCCGCGCAAAAAAGCGCAACAAAATACGCAGGGGCTTTCACACACTGCGCATTTCTTTACTCCAGAAAGCGCAGTGATGTCACAGAGGGGACGAAAAATCCTGCTTCCTCCTCCCCTCTGTGACAGCCCCATTAGATTTCACAGTGTATTAATATTCACTGTGAAATCTAAATTAAACAGAGGCAAATGTATGGAAAATAAAAAAGAATGAATACTTCACCTGTCCGAGCCTTCTCCCGCTGTCTGGTGCCTTCTGCCGCTCTCCCGTGTTCCAAGTGAGAGGTGTACTGAGAAGACCTGTGGTGACGTCAGAGGGGGGCGTTCCCGGGGCGTTCCCAGCGCTGATTGGCTGTTCGCGGTCATGTGATATGTATCACATGACCGCGAGTGCCCGGGAACGCCCCTCTGACATCACCACAGGTCTTGTCAGAAGAGATCTCACTTAGAACCGGAGACCGGATAGCGGCAGAAGGCACCAGACAGCGGGAGAAGGCGTCGGAGAGGTGAAGTATTCATTCATTTTTATTTTTCATTCACTTGCTTTTGTTTAATTTAGATTTCACAGTGTATATTAATACACTGTGAAATCTAATGGGCGGCCACAGCTGTCACAGAGGGGAGGAGGAAGCAGGATTCTTTCTCCCCTCTGTGACATCCCAGAGAGAATACGCAGAAGTAGCTGCGTAAACAATTGACATATCAATTGTTTACGGAGCTGCACTTTCTCCCGGAAAACGCAGTGCGTATTTTTACGCAATGTCTGCACTGCAAAATGAATTTCCCATTCACTTTGCAGGCAGACAAAAGGCACATTGCGTATTTTGAAAAGCGTGCGTAAAAAAACGGCAAAATACGCAATGTGTGAACGTAGCCTTAGAATGCTCATAGGATGCTGCAGGGACATGTTTTTGAAGCTTAGGTGCCTTTTTGGAGGTGACAGGATTCCTTTAAAATTTATGTTATAAATGCATTTGAGGTGGAAGTGGTCCTTTAGAGATCTGAAGACCTTTTTTGTGGAGGTGTGAATTGTGTCCATATAATGACTCATGAATCCAGGTGTCAAATTGAGTCCCATTGTAAAGCCCCAGTCACACATAGCGAGTTCGCTGTTATGTCACAGGTTTTGTGATGCAACGGACCTTGCCGCAATCTTGCTATGTTTGACATAGCACGAATGGCCACGTGTGAATCGCTTATCGGCTGAAGGCCTAGACCATTTTTGATCCAGTTCCGCTGGGCATGCTCGTTTGTTTGATGCCTTAACAACGACCTCATTGGTGACTCAGAACTCAGCCATGTAGGTCTGAGTCGTCAGACTATCTGCTGTGTGACAGGGTCCCAACGACCACCGAAGTCGTTATACCGGTCGCTGTATCGTTTCTGCTTGTTGAGTAGATCTGACTTTTTGACATCTCACCAGCGACCACGTAGCGACGTTCCAGCAATCCTTACCAGGTTCGTATCGTTGTTGGGATCGCTGGAACGTCGTCAAGTGTAACGGGACCTTTATGGTACATTTACACGTGGCCACAGGAAGGTAGAAACCGGCAGGCATCGGACACAAATTGTGCCTGTTGCCTTGAAAAGACCATGATGTGGCTGCGTGTAATTCAGGACTTTCCTTCCTGTGTCTTCCCTCAAGGAAGGAAAGACCTGAATTACACGCAGCCACATCGTGGTCTTTTCAAGGCAACAGTCACAATTTGTGTCCGATGCCTGCCTGTTCCTACCTTCCTGTGGCCGCATGTAAATGTACCATTAGAGAATGAAACATCCTTATCAACTTGAACTCCCAGATTTTTTGTTCTCTATCATTTTTAAAATGACCTTTCAATATTAGAACTTCTAGATCTGCCATACTCTGTCCAGGTCTAGAGAAGTGTATTCCTACAGGCGTGTCCAGCTCGTTTTGTATTGTAT
Organism: Allobates femoralis; assembly: GCA_033576535.1. Classification (NCBI taxonomy): domain Eukaryota; kingdom Metazoa; phylum Chordata; class Amphibia; order Anura; family Aromobatidae; genus Allobates; species Allobates femoralis. The sequence continues at coordinate 436,369,535 of JARQOC010000001.1, forward strand.
TTCTATGTAGCGTCATCCTTGTTTGTTTTCCCCGATGCATGTCCCTGCATTGCACCTTGTACATTATATCATGTACAGCACATTGGAGGATGTACATGAAAAGAAGTCCATGATCTATAGGATCCAGGACTATAAGATCATGGGTACGACATGGACATTGTTGTAAAAATGAAAAATTGCTGATAATTTTTTAGCCATTTTAACTAATAAAAAATAAGTTTGAAAAATTGTGCTGATGCAAATATTTTCATAAATAAATACAAATCATATCAACCAAACTTTAAGTCCAATATGTCATGAAAAATTATTCTAAGGGACCTTTTACTTCAGCGTTTTTTGCCGATTTGGCAGATTTACCGCATCTGCCGACTTGTGGCAAGCCCCCATTCATTCTCTATGGGACTTGTGGCAGGTACGGCAAGTGTGATCTTTGCTGCGATCCAGCACTCGCGGCAAGTCAAAAATACGCAGCTAACTGCTGTTTTTTTACTTGCCACAAGTGCTGGAATTGCCAGATCACAGCAAAAAACGCATTTGCCACACCTGCCGCAAATCCCATTGAAAATGAATGTGTGCTTGCCGCAGGCTTGCTGCAAGTTGGCCGTTATGCGGCAGATGCGGTAAATCTGCCGGATCTGCTGCGAATCAGCAAAAACGCGGATGTGAAAGGGGCCATAGAATCCCTGAAGTCCGTTAAAGCATTTCAGAGTTATTACTTCATAAAGTGACATTGGTCAGAATTGACAAAAATTCGATTTGTCGGGAAGATGGTGTGAGCACCGCCGGCATGGTCCCCATGGCCGGGGCGCATCACATGCAGGATCAGGGTATGATCCTGTTCACACTGGCCGGTTTTATAGTGGATGACGCTGTGTAAACCTATCCGGAACACAAGGTGTTAAATGTGAGTGTTGTGAATCTGAAACAGTCATGAGACTAGTGAGCGGCTGTGAATGGCTCATGAGATCAATGAGGCCCTGAGGAATGTAATGGGTGCTGATTGCTGACAGCCCAGGTGGGTGTGTCCTGAGTAATAGCATTCCAGCTGGATGAGTCAGAGTGGGAGTGGCAGGCACGATAAAGAGCCTGCCAGCTGAGAGACAGAGAGATTGAAGCTGAGATCCTGCTGAGAGATCCTGCTGAGAGATCTGCTGATAGATCCTGCTGAGAGATCCTGCTGAGAGATCATTCTGAGATCATGACCAGCCTGAGTGCAGAGCAGTGCAAGGCTCTGTGTGCATGGAATGATGGGAGCATGCTATCTCCATGCCGGTGCCTAGGTCCGGGGTCGTGGCAGCACCTGGAGGGGGAAGCCGTGGCTGACCCGGTGGATGCTTGACCGGATGTATCTCAACATGCGTCCGGGAAGGAGCCCGTGGGGATGCCTGGTGGAACCTGTGACACAGGTAGCGAGACCCGGATCCGTGCCCGGTAAGAAAAGCAGTTCCTGAATGCTTGTGTGAACTGTGCACCTTGTGTGTAAATCATGTCAGGCGAGCGTAGCCGCCATTAGGTCCAGTGAAGGACCTGTTGAACCTTATAAGTATTGTATGGCTGTTTAAAAGACCCAGCGAGTGAATGTAGCCCTATAGGGGCCGATGTATGAAGTGTGCCAGGCGGGCATAGACAGCCCTTGGGACCGACTCAGTGTAGTCAGTTAAAGGTCCTGATGAACCGGAATGTTTGTAGCCCTTTGGGAGGCGATTGTATGTAGCCCTTTGGGAGGCGATTTTATGAAATGTGCCAGGCGGGCATAGACCGCATTTGGGTCTGACTCAGAGTAGTCAGTTAAAGGACCTGATGAACCGGAACGTATGTATGTACGAGAGGTCAGATGCAGGGGTTAATAGGGCTCCTATAGTAGGGTAACGGATGGTTGCCCCGGATACTAAGGTTTGCCAATCCCTGTTCTGAGCCCAGATGTGCCACAGTCCATGGATGTCTATATGATGAGCTGTGAGCGTGTGAAAGGACGTGTGTGGTCCATGGTGACTTATAGGCTGGATCACATATTGTATGTAAGAACCCGGTCAGGCTGGAGTCCTGATTCCAGGGTAGTATGAAGCTGGGGAAATAAAGCCAGGCGGCTGGTTCCGCCATTGGGACCCATAGGGCCCGTTGAAATGGTAACTGATGTATTGTTAAATGTATGTGAAATGTAGATAGGCCGGAGGCCATAGCCACCATGGGAGCGGTTGTTAGAGCTCCAATGGGGACAGAGAGGTGGTTAAAGGTCCCGGGTAACTATAAGATGTAATGTGCAATATAAGTGTTATGTAATGTTATATGTAAATGTATGGTGTATTTATGTATGGTGTTTATAATCAATGTGATATGTGTCAAACATGCTACCCGGGTTATGTTATTATATGTGAAAAATAAACGGGTAGACATTGGTTAAATTATAAACACGTGTTCTTGTCGCTATGCAAGCGGGTTCCCCGGGTGCTACCTCACAATGGAAGCAGGTTCAGGGGTGAAGAGGTTAAAACAGCTGTACTGCACAAAATTATTAATAAATAAGATAATATGTACCACGTCTACTTTACACCAGCATAATATTTAAACTAGTTTTCTTTGTTAGGATGTTAAAATGAAAAATTGTGCTGCTTAATTTTAATCCTTCTTTCAATGAAATTTACAAAACCTATAGTTTTACGGACTACATCCCTTTTGAAGTGACTTTGAGGGGCTTAGATGTCTGAAAACCCACAAATAAGACCCCATTTTACAAACAGCTCCCTACAGCATATTCAAACCCGCATTCAGTAATGGTGCTTTCACATTTCGTTCTGTTGCACATTTAGTGGTCTTGTTGTGGTTTACGTCCAAAAATGGGCTTTGGAGATATGCACCGACAGGGCCATTGACTTTAATGGTGCAGACAAGCACCATTTTTGGGAGTATACGTTTTCTGCAGTCTACTACGTTTGGGTGTCTTCTTGCAGAAAAGGTATACTCTCAAATATGAAAACAGGATGTACCTTCAAGGTTCTTGGCAGCTTCGGACGACAGGCAACTGAGCTCACAATAACCGCTGATCTTGAAAGGACTGATAAACGTCTGCCCCAATTTCTGTGAAGCAACTTTAGATTCTTGGTGGACAACCATACTGAATCTACTATCTTGAACAGAGTTGGTGGTTTCCGGAATCTATCAGCCGACCTCTTGTACTGCTCCTGAGCCGAGGTCAGAGATTCCATTAGAACCTCCAGATTTTTTCTTAATACCGACAACCTTTCCTCTAATGCTGGAACGAGAGTATCAACTAGAGATCTAGGCAGAATACTTGGATGATAACCTAAATTTGCAAACAAAGGTGTTACCTTAGTGGAGGCACTCTGAGAGTTGTTGTAGGAGAATTCTGCCAAAGGAAGCAGTCCTAGCCACTCATCTTGCAGATGGCTGACCTGACATTGCAGGTATTGCTCCAAGGTCAGATTGGTCCACTTCATCTGTCCATTCGACTGAGGGTGGTATGGTGAAGACAAGCAAACATTAATATTGAGTGCGGAACAAAATCCCTAGCAGGTCTGAGAAACTAAATTACAATGATCCGTGAGCACTATGACCTGTTATGCTGCTCCTTGCAGATTATGTCTCTATTCTTTAAAAGCAGCGATAATTGCCAGTAGTTCTTTATTTCCTGCATCGTAGCCTATGAGAGAAAAAGGCACATGGATGCAACAAACCTTTGTATCCTGTTCTTTGCGAGAAAATAGCCCTCAAAGCATAATCCGTGGCGTTCACTTCTTCGATGAAAGGATGCGTGCGCAGAGTCTGGATGGATCAGAATTGGAGCTGTGGTAAAACAGGTTTTAAGACCATCAAAAGCTTCCTGAGCTTGAGAAGACCACACAAAAGTCTCTTCTTTCTTAATTAGTAGTGTAATGGGATGAATCATCTATAGAAATTAGCAAAGCGGACAAAATGCTGTACCTCCTTAAAGGGGTTGTCTGGGCTTATGTTTTATTTCATATTTATATCTAGGCTGCAAAATGTTGACAATCTGCAATATACATGTTGTCAACATTTTGCAGGGTTTCCTAGATATAAACACATTCACTGCTGGCAGAGAATGTCCAGGGGTGTGATTGTGCATGCTGGTCGTTTACACCTACTCTAGCACAATCACACCCCCTCCCCTATTCCTAGTATGGCCAGCCACCCCCAGGCCATACATGCCTGCCCACTAAACACTATGGAATGAAACCACCCCCAGGGCTCCTACTGGCCGCCCCAGCCCCTAACATCACCACCCACCCTCTGCAAAACAGCGGTCCTCAGTGCACTGATACAAAGTGCCGAAACTGCTGCTGTGAAAGCGATTCCGGCACACTGTGTCAGTGCAGCAGGGGACCCGCTGCATATGTGTGCTGCTCACCCTCCTCTTGTGCAGCCGGTGGTCCTCCGCCCTGGTCCCGGTCATGTGCAGCCGGGCTCCACACTCCTGCAGCCGGGCTCCACACTCCTGCAGCTGTATCTGTGCTGTGTGCACTGTGGAGCGGTGCCCGTCGCCTGATCTCTCCAGACCTCCAGTACCATAGAGCTGGTGGAGCGGTATAGAGAGGACCGCTCCACAGCCTCTGCTCTATGGTACTGGAGGTCTGGAGAGATCAGGCGACGGGCACCGCTCCACACAGCACAGATACAGCTGCAGAGTGTGGAGCCCGGCTGCAGGAGTGTGGAGCCCGGCTGCAGGAGTGTGGAGCCCGGCTGCAGGAGTGTGGAGCCCGGCTGCAGGAGTGTGGAGCCCGGCTGCAGGAGTGTGGAGCCCGGCTGCAGGAGTGTGGAGCCCGGCTGCACATGACCGGGACCAGGGCGGAGGACAACCGGCTGCACAAGAGGAGGGTAAGCAGCACACATATGCAGTGGGTCCCCTGCTGCACTGACACAGTGTGCCGGAATCGCTTTCACAGCAGCGGTTTCGGCACCTTGTATCAGTGCACTGAGGACCGCTGTTTTGCAGAGGGTGGGTGGTGATGTTAGGGCTGGGGCGGCCAGTAGGAGCCCTGGGGGTGTTTCATTCCATAGTGTTTAGTGGGCAGGGGGCGGGCATGTATGGCCTGGGGGTGGCTGGCCATACTAGGAATAGGGGAGGGGGTGTGATTGTGCTAGAGTAGGTGTAAACGACCAGCATGCACAATCACACCCCCTGGACATTCTCTGCCAGCAGTGAATGTGTTTATATCTAGGAAACCCTGCAAAATGTTGACAACATGTATATTGCAGATTGTCAACATTTTGCAGCCTAGATATAAATATGAAATAAAACATAAGCCTGGACAACCCCTTTAATCTTTCTTAAAACAAGCCAGTCTAGAATCACCTGAATCTTCCTTAACGTCATGTTGAGCCCCTGAGGAGAAATGACATATACTAAGAATTGAACCTCAGAATGATGGAACTCATATTTTTCAGTCTGATGTAAAGATGATTTTCCTTCAGGCGTCTTAACATCGTTCTGACATGTTCTTGATGATCCTGTACTGAGTCAGAGGAAATTAAAATATCATTTAGATAAATCACAACAAACTGGTCAAACAAGTCTCTAAAAATATAATTGGCTAGATGATGAAAGTTTGCAGGAGCATTTCAAAGCCCAAAAGGCATCACTGGATATTCAAAGTGTCCATACCGGCATCTGAATTGCTTCTTCCATTTATCCCGGGGATGGATACAGATTAAATTATATGCCTCGAGAAGATCTAATTTAAAGAATACCTATGCATGACGCACTCTCTCCAGTAATTCAGAGATTAGCGGCAAAGAATATTGATTTTGAATGGTTATCTTATTGAGCTCCTAATAGTCAATACAGGCCTAAAGGTCCTGTCACACGTAACGAGATCGCTAACAAGATCGCTGTTGCGTCACAGATTTTGTAACGCAACAGCGATCCCGTTAGCGATCTCGTTATGTGTGACACGCACCAACGATCTGGCCCCTGCTGTGAGATCATTGATTGTTACACACTGCTCTGGATCATTTCTACGCTGGGAGCGCTACATCGTTATGTTTGACAGGGACAATGACCAATGATCTCAATGCTACGCTATGGAGTGACAATTCCCAATGACCTCGGTATAATTCTGGATCGCTAGTGCGTCGTTTTTCACATCGCTGGTGAGATACCTGTTTGACATCTTACGAGCGATGTGAAAAACGATGCACCAGCGATCTCTGCCCATTGTTATCGTTATCGGGATCGCTGGTGCGTCGTTGTATGTGACTGGGCCTTATGAGTCACATCCTTCTTTTTTACAAAGGAGATAGGAGCTCTTGTGGTGAGGAGGAAGGTCAAATGAGCGCCCTGGCTAAATCCTGCAGTTCCGGAGCCACCAACAGATAAACATTAACAAAGGGAATTGTCACCCCCGGAAGTAGCTCTATAGAGAAATCATAGTGCCTATGTGGAGGAGGCTGATCTGCTTTTTTCTTGTCACAGATATCAGAGTGTTCTTTATTAACCGAGAGTAAGGTAGATACCTGCTCTGAACATTCTGGGTTTGGGGTTTCCAGGACTGATACAGCTGGCTGATGGTTGGACCACACTTTAGTGGGAAGGAAATTTCCCTGGTTTCATAGTTGATATTTGGATTCTGTGACCGTAACCAGGGAATTCCTAAAACCACAGGAAAATAGGGAGATGAGTTTAGCATGAAGCAGATCATCTCCCGATGATTGGGCTCTATCACAAACTCTAGAAGCACAGTCTCCTAATCCACTTGTCCTAAAATTAATGGAGAAACATACACCGTCTCCTTAGGCTGCTTCACACTTGCAGATGCAACTCAGCGTTTGCAGATGCATCTGCAATATCAGCATGCAGACCGGCGCTATGTTTTAATGGCGCACCGCGTCTGAAAGCACTCATTCATTCTATATGTGAACCGTCCCAGCGATGCTGCTTACAGATCAACACTCCCCCACCATGGACGCGACATCTCGCTCCAGGTGCGGCGGGAGTGTGTGATCTGTAAGCAGCATCCGCCTGCGGACGTTCACATATAGAATGAATGAGTCTTTCAGACGCGGTGCGCCATTATAACATAGCGCCGCGTCTGCATGCGATACTGCGATGCATCTGCAAAACGCTGCAATGCATCTGCAAGTGTGAAGCACTTTAGTAATTGGAGAAACTCTCTGTTGTGCTGCAATGCATGTTCCTGCAATGAATGTCCATAAAGTTACCTGCACCAAGTTAATCATAGCGCCTCTAGAAAATTAATGAACCGATCTAAGATTTTGCTAGCGAGTGAACATGTGAATTCCTTTCCCCACGCTCCTTAGAGGGTGCTGTCATCAGTAGAGAGGGAAAAACAGCATTTAGGGGTAAGCTAGTTTCAAAGATATCAGCATAAGCGTAATCATATTCCCTTACCGCTACCAGCACTTTCGTTAGGTGGCTTGGGATACTTGTGAAAGTTGATAAAGAAATAGTCTGATTGGCTGAAATAGAAACATATGCGCTCATGGAGGCAATGCTCCCTTCACTCATTATGCTCAAGCTTCTGTAAAGAGTCGACCTGCACAGGAACTTCTTCAGCTTCCCGAGTAATTGTACCTGTAGATTCCTTAGGAGGAAGGGAAAAGTTAGTAACACAATTTAGACCTGCCCATTTCTCCTGTCTACATTCAGTCAAGCGAATTTCAATGCGTACACAATGTTGTATAAACATTCACAAGTTCTTGTAAAGTTTCTGCATGAGCCAACTCATCCTTTATTATGCTAGACAAGTCCTTTCTAAAGATGGGCAATTCAGCATTACAATCCCAGTTGGTGTCCATGGCTAACTTTCTAAATTCAGAGCATGTAATTGCCAAACAGAAATGCAGAGCTGTCTGAGAAGCAGAAGCAGCTGATTAACCAGCTGAGCAAGAGCAGGAACAAAATACTCAAGCGCTGGTCAGGAAGACGAACTAAACTTATAAAACAGGAAGGGCAGGAAATACATAGACATAATGAAATAGCAATCTCCATCTTGACAAAGGGCGAGAAAACACTGAAGGTAGCCTGTAAAAGCTGAAAATCCTGCACTTTCCTCCTAAAGAGTCTACAGTACAGGTAAAATCTCTCGGGAGGCTGAAGTGGTTCCTATACAGGTCGACTCTCTGCAGAAGTGTGAAAGTAATGAGCAGCGGGAGCATTGTTTCTGTGAGAGCTTATGCTTCTATTGCGGCCAATAAGACCACTTCCTTATCAACTGTCCCAAGCGGCCTAACAAGATGCTAGCAGTAGTAAGTGTGAGGCACTGCCGGCATGATCCTCATGGCCGGGGCGCATCACATGCAGGATCAGGAGGATCCTGTGCACACTGGCCGGTTTTCCTGTGATAATGATGTTTGAACCTGTTCTGAACACAATGAGTTTAAAGTGACTAGTGAGTGGCTCATGAAATCGAGGAGGCCATGAGGAATAGGATGTAATGAGTGATTGCTGACAGCCCAGTGGGTGTGTCAGGTGGGTGTGTCCGGAGGAATAGCAGCCAGCTGAGTGATTGAGAGATTCATTCTCAGCCAGACATCAGCCTGAGAGCATGTGGGCTGATTACCAGCCAGAGAGCCGAGCAGAGCCAGTCTGTGTGAGGGACTGGGAGTGCGAGTCCATACCGCCATGTTGAGATGGTGAAGGGAGCATGCTAGCTCCATAGCGGTAGCCAGGACCAGGGTCGTGACAGCACCTGGGGTGGGGAAGCCGTGGCTGACCTGTTGGACGCTGGACTGGACGTGGGGTGAAACATGTCCAGGACGGAGCATGTGAGAGGCTTGGCCAACCCATTACCCAAGGTAGCGAGACCCGGATCCGTGCCCGGTAAGACAGCAGTCAGTTCCCGTGTAACGGAGTGAGCTGTATGCGTGATTAATGCCAGGCGGGCATAACCGCCATTGGGTCCGACTAGGCAGTCGGTAAAGGACCCGTAGACGTATGTAAAGGGCTTAGGTAACAGTGCCCTGAATGAAAGACGATGGCCTATGTGTAACAGCCACGTATAATGTTGTGGGAGAGAGAGTGACCCAGCTAGTGTGGATGATATTGGAGGCGTTCCGTCCCTGTGGGACGAGAGGGAGGCTTGGCCTGCTGCTTGCAGTGGGTACCTGTCTCTCAACCACGACCTCTAATGGTGTGGGTGTGCCTGTGGCCAGAGACAGGGGTCACGAATGCTCCTAGAAGGGTAACCATGGCTGATCCGTTAGGGTGCTACTCAGACGCAGGGTACAGTCGTCGACCTGGAGACCTGCCATGAGATGAGATGGAGGTTTGGGGGCGACTGGTGGCCCGTACCGTGGTGAGTAGGCCACGGTGACGCATGGTTAGCCCGGATTCTACGGTTGACCAGGTCCCTGTTATGGTCATGGAGGCCACAGTCCATGGATGTGTTATGATGGGCTGTGAGCGGATGTAAGAAATGTATGTGATCCATGGACGTTTGTATGATGGATCACATATGGTATGTAAGGTCCCGGTCAGGCAGGAATCCTGACTACGGGTTAATGGTATATCATCATGCTGGGTGACTAAAGCCGGGCGGCTGGTACCGCCATTGGGACCCACAGGGCCCGTTGAGGCGTATGTAACGAAGGTCAGAAGCAGGGGTTAAAAAGGGCTCCTAGAGTGGGGACACCATGGTTGAACCAGGTGGACTCTGACCGGGACGTAGGCGGAGATACGTCCAGGAAGGAGCCCCTTGGGGATACATGACATACCCGGTACTCAGGTTGCTCAATCCCTGTTATGAACCCGGAGGGGTCATCGTTGTAATGTAACGTATGTATTGATGTATAGTGTAAGTAGACCGGAGGCCGTAGCCACCACGAGAGCTGTTAGTAGAGCTCCAATGGGGACAGAGAGATGGTTACAGGTCCCGGGTCACTAGAAGATGTCATGTGCAATAAGTGTTATGTAATGTTATATGTAAATGTATGGTGTATTTATGTAAAGTGTTTATAATCAATGTGATGTGTGTCAAACATGCTACCCGGGTTATGTTATTAATATGTGAAAAATAAACGGGTAGACATTGGTTAACTTATAAACACGTGTTTTGTCGTTATGCAAGCGGGTTCCCCGGTTGCTACCTCACATAAGGGAATATGACAGTTTGATGCTCTCCGAGACAAGCTTATCACTAAGCATTGTTTTTCCCTCTCTGTCGATGACAGCACCTTCTAAAGAGCAAGGGGAAAGGAATTCACATTCTTCACTTCCTATTAAGATCTTGTGGTCAGGAGTGTGGATTTCTAGCGCAGCTATAATTGACTCTGGCAAAGGTGGTAACTTTATGGACTCTTCATTCGCCTGGGAACATGGCATTGAGGCACAACAAAGAGCTTCTCCAGTTACTATGAAGACAGTGGATGGCTCTCCCCTATAAGATAGCCATCCGAAACCAGTATCCTTTGCCTCTAATCCCTGAATTACTGGAGAGAGTACGTCATGCCAAGGTATTCATTAAATTAGACCTTCATGGGATGTATAATTTATTCTGTATCCCTCTCGAGATGAATGGAAGATGGCATTCAGATGCCGGTATGGACACTTTGAATATCGAGTGATGCCTTTTGGACTTTGTAATACTCTTTTAACTATCCTACTGCTTTGTCTGTTGAAATGTTCACTGCACAATCTGAAAGAGGACGCTTTGAATGTCGAGCAGGTGGCCATGTAGCAATAAGTTTACAATGTGTGAACCTACCTAGCCCAGCCTCATTCAATATTCTCAGCCCACATTGGGTGGTAGTGAGAAAGAGAAGGAGGAGGCCACAGAGGAGGAATATGAGTTGATTGTGTAGACTACAGAGGGAACTACCAAACACATTTTTATTTTATGATGTTGAACAAGGGCTGGATTTCCCAAGCTTGTGCAAGCCCACTGGAGGACAGCAACCCAACCTAAAGAAACACACAATTTTCAGTTTTGTAAGTTGACTTAACATGTATCCCTTCCCATCCAAACCCATTTTATTTTTAAAAATCACTTTCTAGTCCTCCTGCTTCTGTAACATGTACTTCATAGTCATATATCCATGCTCCCCAGAGGTAAAAAAATAATTCTGCCCTTGCACATATTGCATTGTCCCTGCCACTGTAGGAATCACACTCCTTAGCAATGGTAACACAATATTTTAGGAGGCAGTCATAACAGTCTCTTCCAGTGTGTATCACATAGCCCCTTGGGTAATTTTTGGCTGTCTTTGCACATTTTGCATTGGCCCGACTAGTAATCCCACTACTTACCTATACTAACAATGTTTTATTCTGAGTATTTGGAGGTCCTCCTCACGGTCTCTTCCTGAGTGTATCCCACAAACCCCAGAGGTGATTTTTGCTACAGGCCCTCACTTACCATAACTATATTCTCAATTTATTTCCAATCTTTTAGTTGTCTGTATCCATTTTACACATACATAGGTTTCAGTCCTGAGAGAGTGTCTACAAAACAGGCCCTCGCGCAACATAAAGTTAAATTAAATTATTAAAAAATGAATTGTGTGTCTTTTAGGATCAATTCTCATTATGACAATGCTAAATTATATTTAGATAGTGCATACATACTCCATAGCAATTTACGGTGTCCATTGTACAGTACTGACAGAATAACATTCCTGGGTCGTCCAGGGTCCTAAATGACACTACTGTCTCTTTTCCTAGAGGAGACTGCTTCAAACCGTCGCTTCCCTCAAATTTGATGAAAATTATGAAAAAAATGTTTGTGTGTTTGGTAGAGTCCATTTTGAGAACATTTCTTGCAGGCCTGAGAGACTGGGGTAATATGCTTTACAGACCTCTTCAGGTCACTCCCTTACACGTATTGGAACATAGTCATTGCTACGCTGGGCCGTTTACCTGAGCTCTGTACCAGTACCGGTCACTGGGGCAATAAGCTCTACAGACCTGTTCAGGTTGCAGCAACATACATGTTGGGACACTGCCATTGCCACCGCTGGACCATTTACCTGAGCTCTTTACCAGTGCCCATCACTGGGTAATATGCTCAACTGACCTCTTTAGGTTGCAGCCTTGCACATATTGGATAAAAAAGGAACAAGGAGAGGGCGCTCCTGGGGTGATACCCGGTGGTCAAGTGGAGGAATAAAGTAGGATAGATTACACTGACCTGATTAGGTTATGCTTACGGCATAACCTCGTGGATGGAGCCTTTGGGGCTTTTTGTGCACCACTCGCCGTACCCAATGTCCAGGTTCGGGGAAGGAGTCGGTCATGTGAGCCGTCACATGGGGATGACGTCACCGCAGGTCCTCTGTCTTTCCTCTGTCACAGGTCCTGCCATGTTGTTTGTCTGCCAGATTGATCCTTTGCTGCACCTCACCACTTGCCCGAGGGCGTGAAGTGCAAATGATGAAATGTGAAATCAAGCGGCTATAAGGGCGCTTAGAAAAAGTGCAGACAATGATAGTGGTGGAAATGTTACTTCATTTACTCATGGTCAAGCGCCTCACAACGTGTTTCGGAGGGTTACTCCGTCTTCATTAGATGATTGCACATATTGGATGACATTAGATAAAGTTGAGGGAGGGCACCACTAATTACATATATATCTAATAGAGGGGATCGCTAGACCAACAAGGGTACAGAGGACAAGGCTAGGGAGGTCTCAAAAAAGCGATACTACCCAGAATAATTTTAAGTACAAATTTTATATACAAATTTTAACAAAACGTTTATTAGGTTACAGACAGCATGACAAAAATCACAAAAACTTTAAAAACAATTAAAAAGCCTAAAATTAGCTATTACAATCCATTTAGGATGAAATAATCCAAGGGAACCTCCCTACCAATTGCAAACAAAGGTAAACAGTCAAAGTTTGAATAAATGGAGCCAGGTAACAGTTTTTCAACCATACATTCAATAGCAGCAGGGGTCATCAGACATGGGTATACAGATATTAATATCTTTCCATCCAGGTTAATGCAAAGTACCCCAGAGGTATATGTTGTCTTAACAATGATGTTATATAGAGGTAGACAATTTATATAATAAAGTATGTATATTAACACCTCCTTAAAGTATATACAGAGGGGATAAATTCAAACATATACAAGTACAACCATAGCCTAATATAAACGATGTATAGAGAAAGTTTTAGCCTATTCACAGCGAGTTAGAATGTTTAATTAATCAGAAGCATAGAAGATGAGCCCAATCAGTGGCCCCTAAATGAATATACTCCGATTCACATATCAGTCTGTTCACTCAGGGGCATAAAGGATAAGCTCATGGAGTGGCCCTTGATAGAGAAATACACCAAGTAAATCAAAGTACATGTAACACAAGGTGAAATAGCAGCTATATTTTTAAATATTTCTATGAATAAGACATTTTATAGGCTAAGGGATAGGATTACAAATCCATTACTGATATACATTAGATGATAATCTCTCCCATTATATGCAGCAAAAGAGGAGAACCAACGGTGTACACCTGGTTGGAAATTAGTCCCAGAAAGTACCCAGGGTATATTTCCCCCTGTAGACTACTAGTTTTTCGATAATGAATCCCCGTCATTTCAACCCTCAAAGCTGCTGTAAATATACCTAAGCTCAGTTTAGAACAATAAAAGTTTAGTACCAGTGAAGACTGGTTTTACCAGGGTACCAGAGGCATATTGGTAGGTGATGTGGCGCTCCCCACGCGTTACGCTGCCCATGCCTGGCAGCTTCGTCAGGGGAATGTGACCTTCCCTGTGACCTAATAAACTTTTGTTAAAATGTGTATTTAAAATTTGTACTGAAAATTATTCTGGGTAGTATCGCTTTTTGAGACCTCCCTATCCTTGTCCTCCCCTACATATTGGATGACAGCCATAGCCATGCTGGGTTGTTTACCTGAGCTTTGTACAGTGCTGTGCAAATTAATAGGGACAAAGCAAGTTTCTCTTGCATTAATTTTACTATTGCTGATAAGTGTTTTATCGTTATTGGTGTCGTTTTCCTTTTTCTTCCACATTTCCCTTTTCGTTTTGGAGAAAACGATCCAGTTTCATTGAGTGGGCGAAATTATTCTTGAAACAGTAGATTTTCCAATACCAACGGTGGAAGCGACTTCTCTTACAGTCAGACTTGTATGTTCATTAAGAGTAATAATTCTAGACCTCTTCCGTGGAGTAACATCCATTTTTACAGGCACGAATCAAACTGAGAGAAAAAGTACATTAAACCACTCTCACAGAAACAAGCTCTCAACTCAAGCTGAAGGGGGCAACTAGCTGGTATTTTCTGACTAAAACCAGTCAAACAACATTTTGTTACTCAAGGTTGTACATACATCACACCTGTTCAAAGCAGTTAAAACTGGTTTGAATCACTGACTGGTAACCCCAACTCACAATTTTACTTAAAAAATGCTTTGTCCCAATTAATTTGCACAGCTCTGTACCAGTGCCCGTCACTGGGGTAATTCGCACCACAGACATCTTAATGTCACAGCCTTACACATATTAGAACATGGCCATTGTCACACTGGGCCGATTACCTGAGCTCTGTATCAGTGCCCGTAACCTGTGGAATACGCTCCATATGTCATGGTTCTCTCTGGGCTATATCCTGTAATTACGTATTTTTCCGCTTCTAAGAAGACTTCTGTCCCCCAATTGGGGGAGATGAATGGGGTGCGTTTAAAGCGAATCCTAAAAAAAAAAAAAAAGTTAAATTACCTTGGGAGGGGTGTGAGATTGCTGGGCTTAGCTGGCAGTTCGTGTGGGGGGCACAGCTGCAGGACACGAGCAACGGAGATCTCCCTGCAGCGTTATGGTCTGCCGATTTTATTGCAGTAGATGCATTGAGGTAGAAACCTCGTTGGAGGCTGTCTCCAATGTGCGGCCAATTTTGTTGAAGCCTACGAAAGCAGCCTGCACAAAAACAGGCGGCTCGCACTGTCCTCAGTCTGCACAACAATGGAGACACAGAAGACATGTGCCAGTTTGGTGCAGGGATGTTCCTGCTCAGGGGATTTTCCCTGTCAGGATGTAGCCCTGCTCCAGGATGTTGCCCGCTCGCAGTGACGTGTCCCTGCTCCAGGGAACATGTGCCCTGCTCCAGGATGTGTGCCATCAATGGGGACATGTGCCTTCAATGGTGGGACGTGCCAACGCAGGGACGTTCCTTCAATGGGGATTGTGCTTCAATGGTGGACGTGTGCCAGCTGCAGGGGACGTGTGCCTTTCAATGAGGACATTTGCCTAGCTCAGGACTGGGACTTCAATGGGGAGTGTCAGCTTCAGGGGACTGTGCCTTCATGGACGTGTGCCAGCTGCAGGACATATTGCGAGCTGCAGGACGTGTGCTTCAATGGGGACGTGTGCCTTAATGGGGACTGTGCCTTCAATGGGGGGGAAGTGTCGCTGCCAGGTACGTGTGCCTTCAATGGGGCGTATGCCTTCAATGGTGATGTTTTCAGCTGCAAGGACGTGTGCCTTCAATGGGGACATCTGTCTAGTGCTAGGGAGTTGCCTCAATGGGAAGTGTGCCTTCAATGGGCGTTGCGCTGCAGGACGTTGTCTCAAGGGAACGATCCCTTCATGGCTGTTCCGCTGCAGGGGACTTCTTCAATGGACTTGTCAGCTGAGGGACTTGTGCTTATGGGGGACAGTGTGCCTTCATGGGACGTTGCACTCAGGACTGTGTGCCTTCATGGGTGTGCCTTCAATGGGACTGTGCACTTCAGGACGTGTTGCCTTCAATGGGACGTGCTTCATGGGGTGTGCCTGCTGCAGGGACTGTGCCATTCATGGCCGTGAGCCATCAATGGACGTGTCCAACTTTCAGGACGTTGCCTTCAATGGGGGCGTTCACCTCTAATGGGACGCTGTGCATCAGCACGGGGCGTAAATGCCTCAATGGGCGTGTGCCTCAAGGACGTGTCTTCAGGGAGTGTGCCATCAATGGGGGACGTGTGCCAGCTGCAGGGGATGTGTGCCAGCCGTAGGGGATGTGTGCCAGCCGTAGGGGACATGTGCCATCAATAGGGGACACGTGCCAGCTGTAGGAGACGTGAGCCACAAAATAGACGTGCCAGCTGTAGGCGATGTGTGCCAGCTGTACTGGACGTGTGCCATCAATAGGGAAAGTGTGCCATCAATAGGGGACGTGTGCCATCAATAGGGGACGTGTGCCAGCACTGGGGGACATAGGCCAGCACAAGGGGCTATATCCAATATAAGGGGGCCATATCCAAATTAAGGGGGCTAATTATAGGATGAGGGGGCTATATCCCAGGATGAGGGACCATGTACCAGGATGAGGGGGCTATGAGGTACATATACCCGATATGATTTGTAAGATGGACACTGGCATTGTAAGATGGACCCCATTTAACATTAAAAATTATTTTTTTCTCTTTTCCTTCACCAAATTTGGGGGTGCGTCTTATAATCAGGTGCGTCTTATAAAGCGAAAAATACGGTACTTTGTTTTCCAAAACCCTGCAAGGAAGACATCCTGTCTGGATGGGTAGTTGCCAGATGAAGTCCCTAGGCTTGTGCAGATTAGGCAGACACTCCTGCCTCTTTCCTTGCAGGAGGCTGCTTGAAATTACAATGAGGCTTGTGCATTTTCTGGAAATGGGTATCAGGCCTGACAAACTTACCACAACACAGATCTTCACTTGCCTTCACTGTCTTGCAGATTTAATTCAAATGCTTTGATGTCTGGAAGGATCAATTTTCAGCATATATGGGTTTCAGGCGTGAGAGAGTGTACACAACACAGGCTCTCGGTCACTTTATAGTTAAATAAAATTGTTAAAAAATGTTTTCTGTGTCTTTTAGGATCCATATTATAACAATGCTAAATTTTATTTAGATAGATCATTAATATTCCGTAGCAATTTACAGTGTCTTATGCTGACACAGGAACATTCCTGGGTCTTCCAGGGTCCAAAATGACACTACTGTCTCTTTCCCTAGTGCGACTGCTTCAAACCATCGCTTCCCTCAAATTTGATGAAAATTGTGAAAAAAAAATGTTTGTGTGGTTGGTAGGGTCCATTTTGAGGACATTTCTTTCAGGCCTGAGAGACCTGGGTAATAAGCTCTACAGACCTCTTCAGGTCCCAGCCTTACACATATTGGAACACAGCCATTGTCACACTGGGCCGTTTACCTGAGCGCTGTACCAGTGCCCGTCACTGGGGTAATACGCTCCACGTATCTGGTCTCTCTCTGGGCTATAACCTGTAATTACTTTGTTGTCTAATACCCTGCAAGGGTGACATCCTGTCTAGTTGGGTAGTTCCCAGAAGAAATCCTTAGGCTTGTGCAGATTGGTCAATGACACATCTATCTCTTTCCCTGGAGGAGGCTTCTTCAAACTACAATGAGGCTTGTGCATTTTCCGGACATGGGTTTCAGGCCTGACAGACTATGCACAATATAGGCCCTTGCTTGCCTTAACTGTATTCATAGTTTAGTTTAAATGCTTTGGGTGTCTGATAGGATCCATTTTCCTGACATTAGTCATACAAGTTCTCCAACCCTTGTATTATACTCGCCTTACAGCGGCTTCACCTGCTAATCACGGCAGCTACATTAGGCACAGGGGGTAAAATGGCCTGCTGTGTGCTCCAGTGTTTCAGGGAGTGCGCATGGGAGGTTACTGTTCAAAACATCCTTATGGGAGCCACATTATGCCATACAGTGGGGGAAATAATTATTTGATCCCTTCCTGATTTGGTAACTTTGCCCACTGACAAAGAAATGAACAGTCTATAATTTTAAGGGTAGGTTAATTTTAACAGTGAGAAAATATCAAAAATAGAATCCAGGAAATCACATTGTCTAAATTATATAAATGTATTTGCATTTTACAGAGAGAAATACGTATTTGATCCCCTACCAACCATTAGGAGTTGTGGCTCCTGCAGACCAGTTGATGCTCCTAATCAACTCGTTACCTGCATTAAAGAATGCTGTCTTAAATTGTCACTTGTATAAAAAACTCACACACTCAATTAATCAGTCAGATGCTAAAGGCACGCTACGATACCTCTAACAATATCTTTGCAATGTCACCGGTTTTGTGACGTTGCAGCGACCTCGAAGCGATGCCGCTGCGTGTGACATGTACCAACGACCAGCGATCAGCTCGATGATCGCTGGTAAATGGCCATGACCAATTTTCCGTCGTTGGTCTCCCGCTGTCACACACGTCGATGCTGGCCACGATCAACGACCTCCCAGCGCTGCACAGTACACGCTGGAACAGGTAACCAGGGTAAACATAAGGTAACTAAGCGCAGTGCTGTGCTTAGTTACCCGATGTGTACGCTGGCTACCAGCGTTCTCGCTGATCGCTGGCGAGTCTGCCTGTGTGACAGCTCACCAGCGATCAAATAGCGATGTCCCAGCAATCCCGAGCGTTGGTCGAATTGCTGGGACATCACAGCGTGTAACTGGGCCTTAAGGCTGGCTTCACACCACGGTTTTGTGCATCAGGTTCTGTCCAGTTGGAACCTGATCCGGTTTTGCCTCGCATGTATCCCTATAGTGCCGGATTGGTCCTATTTGGCCATCAGGTTTTGTGTATTCTGTGCCTGATCCGGTTTTGTCAGGTTTTTCACCGTCCCCAAAATCGGAGCCTGCAGTATTTTTTGCCTCTGGTGCAAAAATCGGACAAAAGTGGACAGAACTGGATCCGATGAATCCATTTCCCATATAATGGGAGTCTATGGTGTCGGATCCAGTAAAAAATCGGATCATTTCCCGGATCAGCACCATGGACAGCAGTACTTCAAGCACAGACTGTAAATTCAGCACCAAGGACAGCTGTAATGCAGACACAGGCAAACTTCAGGACCATGGACAGCAGCAGAAAACGAATCCTGCAAAAAAACAGGATCTGAGGGCATATTTGCCCACACTTTCTGCACATTCTGTCCTCTCAGGTTCTGTCTTGTGGATCCTGCAAAAAACAGGATCCACCCTAACAGACAAAAACAGTGGGGTGAAGCCAGCCTTCCTTCTACAACATGGGCAAGACCAAAGAGCTTTCTAAGGCTAGCTTCACACCACATTTTTTGGCTGTCAGGGTGGATCCTGTTTTTTGCAGGATCACCCTGACAGAACCTGACAGGACAGGATGTGTAGAAAGTGAGGCCAAATATGGTCCCGGATCCTGTTTTTATCATGATTTATTTTCTACCGCTGTCCAAGGTGCTGAACTTTTTAAAGATCCGGCGCCCATAGACTCCCATGTTATGTGCGCCGGATAGCCCGAATCCGTTTCTGTCCGGTTTTGTCTGATTTTTTCACCGGTGCCCAAAAAGGTTCCAGCCTTCGTGTTTGGGAATGGTAAAAAACAGGACTGAAACTAATCCATAACAGAATACTCAAAACCCGATGGCCTTTTATGACGAATCCGGCACCATAGGGATATATGGCGCCCCTATTGTTATACGCCACAGGGAGGTATTACACTTAACAAATTCATGAAGTACCTCTATAGCTGTGGGTTTAAGGTTTAACCTATGGAGTCTGAATTCACACACAACACTAGGCCACCTTAGAGTAAGGGACTGATTATTCAGTAGGTCCAAAAGGGGGTGGAGCCTAGGTTAGTGCAGGAGACTTAAGTGACAGTGAGTTACCGGTTGTTCAGATAGTGCTGGGAAGGCAGTCAGGCAGGACGCGCCTGACAGCTCTATGACTGGAGGGATCACCCATCTCCAGGAGCATAACCCAGGACAGAAGGGGACAGACCAAGACCGGTTGGAGCCGGTTGGTATCGTCTGGAGAACACCGGCAACACCGAAGCCGAGGCGGTCAGCGGTTCATCCCTGACCGCAAACCGATGAGCCGCGGGCCCTTAATCACTGGGTACCCGTAGGTGCCACAAGAAGGTACCTCACCTCTCAGGCCCAAAATCGGTCCAAGATTACAGGAGTATCGGTCCGGATTCCAGTGGCGGGAGGATTTGCATGTTGTCGCTCCCGTCCGTACCAGTAAAGGAACACTCGTGCTTCATCGTATGAGACCAGGGGACTGGCGAGAGAGCTCTGCAAGGGTGGTTAAATAGAAAGACAGAATTAGACCGAGAGACTATCAGAAAGAAACATCTGGAGACTCTATAGGGGTACCCTGAACCAACAACTAGTCCCTTTAAACCAGACTGTACCGTGTTCTCAATAACATCTTCCGGTACCAGTAAAGTGGAGTTGAAGTTGAATCGGTCTCTGTCTTTCTTCCCGCCGGCGCCCGGAGGGCCTCAGCATCATCATCGTCTCACCTTAGGGGTAAGAACAACTTTATCCCCTCATCCCCTCATCCTCAATCACCGCTGCCTTGAGGTAAAAGCTCCACCTGTGGGGAGCTAGACCACACTGAGCTGCACCCATCATCACCTCAGCGGCCGGCCTGCAGCGCCGGTATCCATATTACCGGGATCCACAGGATCCACAGGTGGTGTCACATACTCTTTATCCCTGTAAATATTTCCCCATCTAACAAATGACAGCCAGGGCACGGAACCGGGAACCCGACCACCCGTGATTCCCCAGTTAAATCCATCAAACCCAGGTCCGGTATCCGAGTACCCCTTGCCCTGGGCTCATCAGATACGTAGGAGGCAAGACCGGATTCTGTTCTGTCCTGTTCAAACCGGACAGAAGATGATTAAAAAAACTGTGGTGTGAAGCTAGCCTAAGGATGTTTTTGAAAAGGTCCTAGACCTGAACAAGGCTGGAATGGGCTACAAAACCGTAAGTATGATGCTTGGTGAGAAGGAGACAACTGTTGGTACAATAGTAAGAAAATGGAAAAAAATTCAAAATGAGTGTTAATTGACATCAGTCTGGGGCTCCATGCAAAATCTCACCTCGTGGGGTATCCACGATCATGAGGAAGGTGAGAGATCAGCTTAAAACTTCACGGGGGGAACTTGTTTATGATCTCGAAGCAGTTGGGACTACTGTCACCAAGAATACCATTGGTATCCCACTATGCCGTAATTAATTAAAATCCTGCATTGCCCACAAAGTCCCACTGAAGGCACATGTGCAGGCCTGTCTGAAGTTGGCCAATGAACACCTTGGTAATTAAGAGAGTGATTGGAAGAAGGTGCTGTGGTCAGATGAGACAAAATTGAGCTCTTTGGCATTAATTCAACTCTCCGTGTTTGGAGGAAGAGAAATGCTGCCTATAACCCAAAGAACACCATCCCTGCAGTCAAGCATGGTGGTGGAAACATTATGTTTTGGGGGTGTTTCTCTGCTAAGGGAACAGGATTACTTCACCGCATCAATGGGACAATGGATGGAGCCATGTACCATAAAATTCTGAGTGACAATCTCCTTCCCTCCACCAGTGTTGCGCCCACAGGGCATGATAATGTAAAATTAACTCGCTAAAGCACTGGAGGTACAGTGGTAGCTGGATACCTGATACTCAAGAGACAGGAGAGTGACTTTCATAAAACCAAGGATATCTATTAAGGAAAGTTTTACAAAGGGGAAAGGTGCCTAAGGGGAGGACCGTCTGGGTTGTGACACTGTAACACGTAGTGAGCATCAGCAAAGGTTAACCCCTATACAGGCATTCCCCCATCACAACACCTGGAGTCCTGAATGCTGCGAATCCCGGACCAGAGGGGCGACGCATACCGACCAGACAGTAGATATGGAGGAACTGTAGAATACTGGCTCTGTCGATATGAATCCTGGGAGTTCTGATCGATCCAGGAGGGATATTCCAGCTGGTGCAGGAAACCGGAAGGTTCTGTGCACATCAGGAGAGACCTGTACAGCCCAAGGATTCTGAAGAGACAGAAGTGTTAGAATCAAGTGAAAACAATGCAGCAGTCTTCTTACTGCAGAGCTCAGCAGATTGTGGCCTGAGCAGAGGCAACGATTTCCAGAGAATGAAGATGTTGCCCAGGCACCTCTCACAGTGGAGGGTGCCTTTTATGCTCAGAGCTGCAGCACTTAAGCAGAGACCTAATGGTGAATAGGTGTATTGCTCCTATAAGTGTGTGATGGATGACAGTTGCATATCCTAAGGGCCACGTCACACGGTTCAATTTGCAGATCGATATTGTTAGCGATCACATGCATGCGCGATCGCTAACAATATCGTTCACATCGTTGGTGAGCTATCACACAGGCAGACTCACCAACGATGTGGTCCAGCGAAAACGCCGGTAACCATGGTAAACATCGGGTTACTAGGTGCCGTGCGGCGCTTAGTAACCCAATGTTTACCATGGATACGAGCTCCCAGCATAGGCTGCGAGGCGCTGGGAGCTCGTTCATCGTTGCTCTGCCGGTGTCACGCGCAGCGATGCTGCGTGTCCACCGGCCCGACCAAAGACAGATTTGTGAACATGTTCACAAATCTACAATCAAACGATTTTTCAAAGAAAAGTCATTTGATTACACGCAGCGACGCACAAACGATATCGCTTAAGCGATCAAAAAAGCAGATCGCTTAAGCGATATCGTTGTCAAAATTGATGCGTGTGACGTGGCCCTAAGAAAATTCCCATGAGACCTTCCTAGAGGACGCAGGTTCCTAGCAATGGAGACAGACAGTCGCATGGAACTATGACCAGGGTGAGCAGAAGAAGTGGAGCTGTGTGATGAGCGCCGATCTCCCTGCTTAGCACAGACCAGCCCCGCGGCTGAGGGTATGGAAGGCAGGACATTAAAAATGGGCCATGACTGGGTCTTCCAGCACGACAATGACCCAAAACATACAGCCAAGGCAACAAAGCAGTGTCTCAAAAAGAAGCACATTAAGGTCATGGAGAGGCCTAGACAGTCTCCAGACCTAAATCCCCCAAAAAACTTATGGGGATAGCTGAATCTCTGAGTTGCCAAGCAACAGCCTCAAAATCTTAATTATTTAGAGATGATCTACAAAGAGGAGTGGGACAAAATTCCTCCTTACATGTGTGGAACCCTCATCATCAACTACAACAAACATCTGACTGCTGTGCTTGACAACAAGTGTTTTGCCACTAAGTATTAAGCCTTGTTTTCCAGAGGGATCAAATACTTATTTCTCTCTGCAAAATACAAACCCATTTATATAATTTAGACAATGTGATTTTCTGGATTTTGTTTTTGATGTTCTATCTCTCACTGTTTAAATTAATCTACATTTAAAATTATAGACTATTCATGTCTTTGTGAGTGGGCAAACTTACAAAATCAGCAAGGGATCAAATACTTATTTGCCCCACTATATTTACTCTCCCTTTAATCTCAAAATGGCAGTCATATAATACCCTCTAGACCCGTCCACCGCATTTATTGACCAATTCTTTGTCTGCCTTCTTCACTTTCTATCATCACAGGTGACTTCAATATCACTACTAACACTCGTCATTCGGCAGCCTCCAAACTTTTGCCACCTACAGTACTTCATCTTTTGGAGTTGCTCAGTGTTCCTCCACAGACATATACATTGCATGTTATCTTCACCCACCTCTGTTCCCTATTTAATCTCCCAACTTCCACTCTCCCCCCTATCTGACCACCATGTACTCACTTTCTTATCCTTGTCTTCTTCACCTGCCACCCATGTCCAGCAACTCCCACCCACTTGCAAATCTAGACATTCACACACACTCTGACTATATTCTGCATCTGTCCTCCATATCTTCGCCACGGACAGCGCTACCTCTTTTTACAATGTCACATTCACACAAGCTATTAACACCATTGCCCCTCTCATCCATTATGTTTATTATTCTTGATGAGGAATACTGGAATAGTATAATGTATTGGATAACAAGAACCAGAACATTTTAGTATTCGCTCATCACTACTACCCCTCTGTAGATATGAGATATACTGATACCCCTCCTTGAGTCTCTTGAAAAGTTGCACAAGTTCCGATTAATTGATAACCTTCAATGGCCTCAACCATGACTTTGCTTATTCCTAAGATGCATTGCAAATCAGATAATTGACATCAACTATGAAACCATGAAATTCAACCAAGCTTTATGGTCTTTGTGTGTCAAATGTATGAGTGAAGGAGGGCCCTCCAAAATGCATAGAGCAGGGCTTTCTTTAATGTTTAGAGCAGGGGTCTCAAACTCGCCTGGGTTGGTGGGCCACACATAGACAAACATTTATAGCGGGGGGCCGCATTCCTTATAGGACTAAGTGATATTTTTAGTAATACCAGAAATTCAATGTAGTAAAGTACAAATCCAGATCCCCTTCTTATAGTAATGTACCCATCCTGTAGTAATGTCCTTTTCTACTGATGTCCCCCATCCTGATCCCTTTTCTAGTGATGCCCCCCATCCTGATCCCCTTTTCTACTGATGTCCCCCATCCTGATCCCCTTTTGTAGTGATGTCCCCCATCCTGATTCCCTTTTGTAGTGATGTCCCCCATCCTGATCCCCTTTTGTAGTGATGTCACCCATCCTGATCCCCTTTTCTAGTGATGTCCCCCATCCTGATCCCCTTTTCTAGTGATGTTCCCCATCCTGATCCCCTTTTGTAGTGATGTCCCCCATCCTGATCCCCTTTTCTACTGATGTTCCCCATCCTGATCCCCTTTTCTAGTGATATCACCCATCCTGATCCCCTTTTCTAGTGATATCACCCATCCTGATCCCCTTTTGTAGTGATGTCCCCCATCCATCTTGTCCCCTTTTGTAGTGATGTCCCCATCCTGATCCCCTTTTGTAGTCATTTCCCCTTCCTGATCCCCTTTAGTAGTGATGTCCCTCATCCCGATTCCCTTTTGTAGTGATGTCCCCATCCCGGTTCCCTTTTGTAGTGATTTCCCCATCCTGATCTCCTTTTCTAGTGATATCCCCCATCCTGATCCCCTTTTCTAGTAATGTCCCCATCCCAATCCCCTTTAGTAGTGATGTCCCCCATCCTGGACCCCTTTTGTAGTGAGGTCCCGCATCCTGGTCCCCTTTTGTACTGATGTCCCCCATCCTGATCCCCTTTTCGAGGTATGTCCCCCAATCCTGATCTACTTTTATAGTGATGCCCCCATCTTGTTTTACCTTCTTTTTACACACTCACATACACACTTATTCACACTCACACACACCCTCACACACAAACCCACACATACACATCCACACACTCACACACACTCACACACACCTCATACACACTTTCTTATACACACATCCTCACTCACATACTCGCACCCTCACACACTCACCCTCACACACACACCCTCTTACACACACTGACACTTTTCTCACTATAATGATGCATCGCTCCAGTGCAGGGGGCCGCCGCAATCTTCCTACAGCCGCCGCTCAGACAAGCTCTGTTGCTCAGCAAATCAATGCAATCTGCCAGCCAGAGGCCCGCATGTGATGTCATATTCCGCCATCAGCTGCGGGCCTCTCATTGGCTGGCAGCTTGCATTGATCTTGCTGAGTGGCAGAGCTTGTTAGTGCCACGGATGGAAGTCATCACACAGCGGGGGCTGTAGCGGCCCCCCTGCACTGGGGTGATGCATCATTAAGTTGTCCAAGGTGCCGCGGGCCGCATAGTGATGCCCCAGGGGCCGCATGCGGCCCTCGGGCCGCGTGTTTGAGACCCCTGGTTTAGAGGATGGCCCTCTTAAATGTATAGAGGGCCCTCTTAAATGCATAGAGGAGGGTCCTCTTAAGAGTATAGAGGAGGGCCCTCTTTAATGTATGGAAGAGGGCCCTCTTAAATGTATGGAAGAGGGCCCTCTGAAGTATATACAGTTGTGGCCAAAAATATTGACACCCCTGCAATTCTTTCAGATAATACTCAGTTTCTTCCTGAAAATGATTGCAATCACAAAATCTTTTGTATTATTATCTTTATTTAATTTGTCTTCAATGAAAAAACACAAAAAGAATTGTCCTAAAGCCAAATTGGATCTAATTCCACACCAAACATAAAAAAGGGGGTGGACAAAAGTATTGGCACTGTTAGAAAAATCATGTGATGCTTCTCTAATTTGTGTAATTAACAGCACCTGTAACTTACCTGTGGCACCTAACAGGTGTTGGCAATAACTAAATCACACTTGCAGCCAGTTGACATGGATTAAAGTTGACTCAACCCCTGTCCTGTGTCCTTGTGTGTACCACATTGAGCATGGAGAAAAGAAAGAAGACCAAAGAACTGTCTGAGGACTTGAGAAACCAAATTGTGATGAAGCATGAGCAATCTCAAGGCTACAAATCCATCTCCAAAGACCTGAACGATCCTCTGTCTACCGTGCGCAGTGTCATCAAAAAGTTTAAAGCCCATGGCACTGTGGCTAACCTCCCTAGATGTGGACGGAAAAGAAAAATTGACGAGAGACTTCAATGCAAGATTGTGCGGATGGTGGATAAAGAACCTGGACTAACATCCAAACAAGTTCAAGCTGCCCTGCAGTCCGAGGGTACAACAGTGTCAACCTGTATTATCCGTCGGCGTCTGAATTAAAAGGGACTGTATGGTAGGATACCCAGGAAGACCCCACTTCTTACCCCGAGACAAAAAAAAGCCAGGGTGGAGTTTGCCAAAACTTACCTGAGAAAGCCTACAACGTTTTGGAAGAAAGTTCTCTGGTCAGATGAGACAAAAGTAGAGCTTTTTGGGCAAAGGCATCAACATAGAGTTTACAGGAGAAAAAAAGAGGCATTCAAAGAAAAGAACACGGTCCCTACAGTCAAACATGGCAGAGGTTCCCTGATGTTTTGGGGTTGCTTTGCTGCCTCTGGCACTGGACTGCTTGACCGTGTGCATGGCATTATGAAGTCTGAAGACTACCAACAAATTTTGCAGCATAATGTAGGGCCCAGTGTGAGAAAGCTGGGTCTCCCTCAGAGGTCATGGGTCTTCCAGCAGGACAATGACCCAAAACACACTTCAAAAAGCACTAGAAAATGGTTTGAGAGAAAGCACTGGAGACTTCTAAGGTGTCCAGCAATGAGTCCAGACCTGAATCCCATAGAACACCTGTGGAGAGATCTAAAAATGGCAGTTTGGAGAAGGCACCCTTCAAATATCAGGGACCTGGAGCAGTTTGCAAAAGAAGAATGGTCTAAAATTACAGCAGAGCATTGTAAGAAACTCATTGATGGTTACTGGAAGCGGTTGATCGCAGTTATTTTGGCTAAAGGTTGTGCAACCAAGTATTAGGCTGAGGGTGCCAATACTTTTGTCTGGTCCATTTTTTGAGTTTTGTGTGAAATGATCAATGTTTTGCTTTTTGCTTCATTCTGTCTTGTGTTTTTTCATTGAAGATAAATTAAATGAAGATAGTAATACCAAAGAATTTGTGATTGCAATCATTTTCAGGAAGAAACTGAGTATTATCTGACAGAATTGCAGGGGTGTCAATACTTTTGGCCACAACTGTAGAGGATGGCCCTCCCAAATGTATAATGGATGGTCCTCCCAAATGAATGAGTGAGGGCCCTCCCAATTGTATGAGTGAGGGTCACCTGATGGCCCTCCAAAAATTCAGGTTGAAGACTGGCTGATGCCCCTAAGAAATTTATGTGACTGCCGACACAGAGTATGGATGCCATTGGTAATTCAGACCAGGCGGAGGACCAGTAGGTGGAGGGTACGTGGGAATTTATCATAGAGGGCTTCTTGTTGGCCCTCCCAAATGAGGGAGGACCCTGAAAAATAAATGCGGGCCCTCCCAAAGGAGTGTATGAGGGCCCTGCAAAATGAATAAGTGATGGCCCTCCAAAATGTATAGAGGAGACCCCTCCAAAATGGAGGAGGGCTGTCCAAAATTAATATTAGAGTATCGACCTGACAGCCCACCAAAGACTCAGGTTTTATGCCATCTGCTGGCCCTCTCAAAATTTGGAGTGAGGGCGGCATGATGATTTCAGGGAGATGGGGGAGGAAGATGGTAAAGCCTTATGTATATTGATGGGCATGTTATTGCTGGCGTTGTAAAGTGCTGGGGAATATGTTATGCCCTATCTAGCTAAAAATTATGAATGGGGAGAGACCTCTCAAATGTATGTGTGAAGGAGATCCCTCTCAAAATTTGGATTGAGGTTGGCCTGATGATTGCGGATAAATGGTGGAGAAGGAGTAGAATAAAGCCCGGAATACAGACAGGCATGTTGTAACTGGCATTTATAAGTCCTGGGGAATATGTTTTGCCACACCTAGCTACAAATTATGCACCTATGCTGCATTTAGTGAAGGTGGCTCTCATTATCCTACTTCCCCTGGGACACCAACATAATCATTTTATAAGAAATTACTTTAGGTCCGAGAGTTATACTGCTCTCCCTGGTCCTAAACACCTTGGTACTTTCCCCTCCTCCTCGATGCTCTGGGACCCTCCTCTCTTCCTTTAGAGCGGCATTGGCGGCAGTGTAGATCCTTCAGTTTTCAGGCATCCTCTGTGAGCTCTGCCCAAGAGCTGAGGTCACATGATATAACGCAGGCACCAGATCCTGCCCTATGTGGCCTTATGTTTTATGCAGACTGTCGGGCTGGGAATCTGGCACCTGCACAAACAACATGACTGCACCTGTTACCTCCTCACCAGATTCCCAGCTCCGCAGTCTGCATAAAGCATAAGACCACACAGGGCGGGATCTGGTGCCTGCATTATATCATGTGACCTCAGCTATCGGGCAGAGCTCAAGGAGCATGCCCGAAAACCGAAAGATCTGTGCAGGCGCCAATGCTTCTCTCGAGTAAGAAAGGAGGAGGGTCAAGAAGGGAAGTATACCTCCTGGACCTTACGTAATTTCTTATAAAGTGATTATTTTGTGTCCTGGGGGGTAGGGGGATAAGAGCCACCGTCACAACATGCAGCATACACACTTTTTAATTTAATAGGCCCTGGGGTGTGACAGGTTCCCTATATTCAACAGGAAGGGACGCTGTGGTTGCTACTCTCTTCATATTATTAATTGCTCATTTGTTCTGACGGCGTCGTGAGAGAACTGGAACTGCGCCGGAACGGGAGGGGAGTACAGGGTTGTTTATTTTATATGGTTGAGACATGTGGAATCAGAAGTAGTTATCCTAATGGTGGACAACCCCTTTATGAGGAATTCTCTACAAATCTTACTCTAGGGAAGGTACCACTGCTTGTTATGTCTTATATTTGATGAATCAGGTCCATATACCTTACATGGAGGTATGCGGACCGATGGCACTAAAACCTGTATTCCCAAGTGGAAATCTACTGCCATCTCACTACGAATACAAGTTTGCCTTTTTTTGACTTAGTGATGTGTTAGAAATAAATGTGTAGAAAACCACCAAACAGTGTGTTGCATTGTGATTAAAGGAGTTGTCCGGTCTTTTTGTATAATTTATATGTGTATCTAGGCTGCAAAATGTTGAGTTTGTAATTCACACCCTATCACTATTTTGCAGGATTACCTACATATCACCCCTTTGCGTCTGGATCAGCAGCCTCTGCCACCGACTAGAGGCGTGTTTGATTTGGTATCTGGATGTAAACCTCACAGCTGGTCATTACGCCCAATCTCCTACAAACACACACCCTTACTCCTACAGGCCCGCCCCCCCTCCCACAGATTTCAATATACCCGGCCACCCCCAGACTCCTATGGGACCCCCCCCAGCCGACTCCTACAAGCTCTCCCCAGTCTCAAGTATGGCCGCCACCCCAGTCCTCAATATGACAACCCACCCCCATTTCACACAGCCGTCACCTCTTCCCCTGAAACAGTGTACCAAATCCACAGCTGTGTGAAGGAGATGACTGATGAGTGCATTAAGTTGCAGATTCGGTACACTGTGTCAGATGAGGAGGTGGCTGCTGTATGCAATGCCGTGTGTGTACTTGCCTCCTCCCCCTGTGGCCGTACTGTCAGTGGAATGCAATGGTGTAACTTGAAGCGCATGGGCCCCGATGTGAAAGCTCCAACAGGGCCCCCAATTATTGAAAATCTTTAATAGCATTAGCCTTTTTCCATAGGCCAAAGGAACTTTTGTGGCCCCCTAGGCTTCAGGGCCCGGGTGCGATTGCAGCCCCTGCACAGATTGCAGTTAGGCCCCTGGTGGAAAGTACTCCTCTTTCCCACAGCGGTCCACTATGCCCCGCTCAGTGAAGGAGATCCGCAGCACTGACACAGAACGGGCGGCTGTGGGAGAGAGGAGGATGCTCCACTGACAGCGCAGCTACAGGGGGAGGAGGTGAGCGCACATACCGCATTGAATACAGCAGTCACTCCCTCCTCTGACACAGAGTACCAAATCTGCAGCTTAGGGCACTTAGCAGTTCATCCTTCACACAGCTGCGGATTTGATACACCTTGTCAGAGGAGGAGGTGACCGCTGTGTGCAATGGGGGTGGGTTGTCATATTGGGGACTGGGGTGGTGGCCATGCTTGAGACTGGGGAGGACTTTTAGGGAGGGTGGGCCTGTAGGAGCCTTGGGTGGCTGGGAATACTGAAGTGGGGGGGCTGTAGGAGTCAGGGGTGTGTTTGCAGAAGACTGGGCATAATGACCAGCTGTGCAGTTACACCCAGGCTCTAGACAAACACACCTCTAGTCGGTGGTAGAGGCTGCTGATCCAAATACAGAAAGGTGATATGTAGGTAACCTCCTGAATGCTGATAGGGTGTAAATGACACCCTAGCAGCATTTTCCAGCCTAGATACACACAGATTTTATAAAAGCCCGAACAACCCCTTTAAAGATAAAATCCAATGAGCCCGTGAGAAGGATAGCAGTGTGAGAGGGATAGCAGTGTGAGAGGGATAGCAGTGTGAGAGGGATAGCAGTGTGAGTGGGATAGCAGTGTGAGTGGGATAGCAGTGTGTGAAGGATAGCAGAGTGTGAGGGATAGCAGTGTGTGATGGATAGCAGTGTGAGAGGGATAGCAGTGTGAGAGGGATAGCAGTGTGTGAGGGATAGCAGTGTGTGAGGGATAGCAGTGTCAGAGGGATAGCAGTGTGAGTGGGATAGCAGTGTGAGTGGGATAGCAGTGTGAGAGGGATAGCAGTGTGAGAAGGATAGCAGTGTGTGAGGGATAGCAGTGTGTGAGGGATAGCAGTGTGTGAGGGATAGCAGTGTGAGTGGGATAGCAGTGTGTGAGGGATAGCAGTGTGTGAGGGATAGCAGTGTGAGAGGGATAGCAGTGTGAGAGGGATAGCAGTGTGTGAGGGATAGCAGTGTGAGAGGGATAGCAGTGTGAGAGGGATAGCAGTGTGTGAGGGATAGCAGTGTCAGAGGGATAGCAGTGTCAGAGGGATAGCAGTGTGTGAGGGATAGCAGTGTGAGAGGGATAGCAGTGTGAGAGGGATAGCAGTGTCAGAGGGATAGCAGTGTCAGAGGGATAGCAGTGTGTGAGAGGGATAGCAGTGTGAGAGGGATAGCAGTGTGAGAGGGATAGCAGTGTGAGAGGGATAGCAGTGTGAGAGGGATAGCAGTGTGTGAGAGGGATAGCTGTGTGAGAGGGATAGCAGTGTGTGAGGGATAGCAGTGTCAGAGGGATAGCAGTGTCAGAGGGATAGCAGTGTGTGAGGGATAGCAGTGTGAGAGGGATAGCAGTGTGAGAGGGATAGCAGTGTCAGAGGGATAGCAGTGTGTGAGAGGGATAGCTGTGTGAGAGGGATAGCAGTGTGAGAGGGATAGCAGTGTGTGAGGGATAGCAGTGTGAGAGGGATAGCAGTGTGAGAGGGATAGCAGTGTGTGAGAGGGATAGCAGTGTGAGAGGGATAGCAGTGTGTGAGGGATAGCAGTGTCAGAGGGATAGCAGTGTCAGAGGGATAGCAGTGTGTGAGGGATAGCAGTGTGAGAGGGATAGCAGTGTCAGAGGGATAGCAGTGTGTGAGAGGGATAGCTGTGTGAGAGGGATAGCTGTGTGAGAGGGATAGCAGTGTGTGAGGGATAGCAGTGTGAGAGGGATAGCAGTGTGAGAGGGATAGCAGTGTGTGAGAGGGATAGCTGTGTGAGAGGGATAGCAGTGTGTGAGGGATAGCAGTGTCAGAGGGATAGCAGTGTCAGAGGGATAGCAGTGTGTGAGGGATAGCAGTGTGTGAGGGATAGCAGTGTGAGAGGGATAGCAGTGTGAGAGGGATAGCAGTGTCAGAGGGATAGCAGTGTGTGAGAGGGATAGCTGTGTGAGAGGGATAGCAGTGTGAGAGGGATAGCAGTGTGAGAGGGATAGCAGTGTGTGAGGGATAGCAGTGTGAGAGGGATAGCAGTGTGAGAGGGATAGCAGTGTGTGAGAGGGATAGCTGTGTGAGAGGGATAGCAGTGTGAGAGGGATAGCAGTGTGTGAGGGATAGCAGTGTCAGAGGGATAGCAGTGTCAGAGGGATAGCAGTGTCAGAGGGATAGCAGTGTGTGAGAGGGATAGCAGTGTGAGTGGGATAGCAGTGTGAGAGGGATAGCAGTGTGTGAGGGATAGCAGCGTGAGAGGGATAGCAGTGTGAGGTGTGCCTGAAAGTGATAAGGAGCTAAGGAAGGTGTGTTGATGAGGGGCCGCCATGTGAGTGCTGGGTACAGCCAGAGATGGCAGCGGCAGTGAGGAGGCTGGTTGCTCAGCGGGTGGAGCTGCTGCCACTTGTCCGTCCTTAGTTGTTGGGTTTTGTGTCCAGACGCCATGCTGAGAGTTGCTGTGCCAACAGCGTGTACACACTGGTAACTGTGTGTCTGTCCCTCCAGGTGCTGTCTGTCGGTCCAGTTCCTGAGTGGAGCCATGCACTGTAAGGCTCTGCGCAGTGAGTACATGAAGCGCTTCAGAGACCCGGAGTGGCCGGCGTACAGGAGCTGCTATGAGGAGATGCTGAAGTACCGGATGAGCCGGCGGCTCCTGGAGCACGCACACAACCCCTGGCTGTGGGACGGCTGGGACGGCAGCTCCGGCTCCAGCAGCGGACAATCCACCCCACCCAAAGCCCCGGAGCCAGGACAGCCTGCACGCCAGCTGCCACCTGCCAACCCCCCAGAGGGCACCGGGACGAGAGGACTGTGCAACCAGGTGGCCGACGACCCCCTCGCACTGGGTATGTACCATGTCCTCCCACCTCACCATCACCAGGATTACAGACGAGCCACAATGCAGTCAGGGCACTAGGCTCCATATAACACAAATGACACAGCTTTGGCCATCACACATCTAGGGAGGTGCAAAGGGTTAATTGACTTTGGGCCACATAATGACATATCTCATGCAGTGACTCCATACAAGTGGCATCAAGCTGGCATCCAAACATGAAGATGGTTTGTTTTCACTGATTCATTTACATAACTGGTGTAAGGGGTAAATGACTTTGGGCCACAGACCTCACATCACTAACGGTGAGGGATGCCCATTCACATGACTCACAGATGGTCCATATAGGGTCTAGCCATAAAAGCTGGCGTCAAAGTGCCTCAATGGCCACTTTTTATTGATTTGAACTAGTAACTAGTGTTTTTAATGAGGTAAATTCCCTTGGGCCACATATATCATCCAAACACTCACAGGTAGATACCCTGCATTAAACCTGGTTCACAACAGTCTTGGCCAGAAAGGTTCTGGGCATCAAAATGGGCAAATTACCCTTTTTCACTGACTTGAATTTGTGTTGTTAAACTGCCGCTCCAGACTGTTTTTATCTTTTTCTTTTCACACTTTATTTTACCACTAGAGTAGTCCCCTGCCAGTTTCCCTCCAGTGTCTTCATCTGTTTTCAGCATCATCCCCAGTCCAGCTTGTGATCTGCCAGCACGGTGCATATTTCCTGCGTATTACTGCGTTTATGCAGCGCTTTTTTGCACGTGTGTAAATGCAGTTAAACGCAATTATGGATACGTAGCCCTGCAAAACCTATGGGTGCAGACGTTGTGCTTTTGCGCCTATTTTTGTGCATGCGCGTTCACTGCAAAAGCGCATGCGTAAAAAGAATCAACATGTCAATTCTTTGCACTTTTTTCTGCACGCTTTTCCCATAGTCCACATGATAAAATGGGCTTGGGAAAAGCACGGAGAAAAAAGCGTGCTGTGTAGTTGCGCATTTGCGCACCATACATGCACAAAAAAGCGCAACTGCAAAAATGTGCAGAATATACACATAGTGTGAACGTAGCCTAATGCAAGTCTATGAGCGCTTGAACTGCCTTAAAGCTCTCATAGATTTGAATTGAGTGGTGGGACGTTACTTATGACTTTCAGGCAGTCAAAAGCTACGGGCACAAGATGGCGCCGTGGGACCAGAACTGAAAAAAAATGAAGATGCTGGGGGATGAGTATAATACAGAGGGCAGGGGACATGGATTTAAAGCTCCACTCTAGAAGAGAAAAAAGAAGGCCTCTGGAGCAGTGCTATTATAATGCCTTTGAACCTGTGATCTCACACTGCAGCCATACATAGGGGAGCACACCAATCCGTTTACTGCTGGCTGCCCCAAGTGTGTTCTTGCATAAAAGCTTGCATTAAAGTGGGCAGATAGCCACTTTTCGTGGAGTCAACTAACTAATTGGTATTCATAAATTGTTACATGACTCTTTGCTACTTATAAGTGATATCCGAATTACACGCCTGCGCATAGGCCTCTCCAGATCACACATGGTGCACTGTGCACTTGTGCAGAGACCTTAGCGGTTTGTCCATCTGCAGAACAGTTTTAGGCTCTGCCTGCAGTAGGGCAGAGCGCAGGAGTGATCTGGAGAAGCCTCTGCACAGGCGTGCTATTCGGATGTCAGAAGAAGAGGCTGTCGGACGGCGAGGAGAGGCAGGATGGACCAAGCTACAATCAAGTCCATTGGACTGGAAACAGGTGATTTTAATACAGGGCAGGACATTTTTAAACTGTATTTATTAGGTGTACTTGGGGAGTCAGGGCATAATAGCCACCTTCTTAAAATGCAGCATAGGCGCTGCTGAAGAAGGCGTTTTTAGTTTCACACACCCAAATCTGGTGACAGGTTCACTTTAATATTTAAATATTCTTTTTAAAAAAATAAAATAACCATGATTAGACCTGTAACTTGGGCTGATATATTAGCCCTAGTTACAGTGTAACTTCCGTCTCCTGGTTGCATAGCAGCACTGACTGGGTCTTAGGATCCAGCATCTCCTGCTACTGACCTAGCTGCAGTGATCACTTGACTGCAGGGTTTAGAGGAGGAAGCGCCATTAGTGCTTAACTATTACTGTATACACAACGCTTCTTCACAGCTGTGCATATAGCAGGGAATCAGAAAATGGTAATAAATCGGTCCTTCCTTCTTTATGGCAAGTCTGTGGCTGACAGCTGAATCCTTGCTCCTGCCCGCTGCTCTTCTATGCTGTTCATCTTCTATGGGCTGTTTGAAACTACTTAATGTCTCTGCAATGCCCCCCTGCCTCTGGCCTGCTCCTAAATCCTGCAATTGTGAAGTTACAGCTGTGACTTGAGGCACAGTGTACATGCCTAAAGTCTGCCTGACCGAACCCTTAGGCTAATTTCACATGACCAATAATCATCCGTTAGGCTGGTTTCACATTAGCGTTTGACAGCGCAGCATATCCTGCATATTTCTTTTCTTAAATACGCAAGTGTATTGCGCACCTTTCTTTGATATGGTGTGTGCAGGTGAACGCAGGGATCTGCATTGGCGTCAGTTTTACTGCGTATGCGTCCCTGTGCTTGTTTTTTTGAAACCCGGCAAACGCAACATGTTGCATTTCTTGATGGCCTAAAAATGTGCAAGCATCTGCATGCACACGAGTGCGTAAAAACAATACATTGGTGTCTATGGGTGCTCATTATTGCGCATAGCTGCGTTCGATGCACATGCGTATGACAGAGCGCATGCCCAGGAAGCGATTCTCAGTTCCTCCCATAGCCCTTTGGGCGTGACCTGTCAGGAAAATGCAAGAAAATCAAAGAAAATGCTCCTGAAAATATTAAACGCATGCGCAATAAAAACGCAAATGCATGCACAATCGCATACAAGCGCATGCGCTGCGTTTTTTTTATTGTTTTGTGCACACACATGCGAATAAAAAACTGCATATGTATGCGTTTACATGCGTTTTTGCATGCGTTTACGCATGCACAACATACGCAGCGTTCAAAAATGCTAATGTGAAACTAGCCTTAGAACGTGTCCAGCAGGAATACGTTGGCAAAAAAACGTGCAAATACATTTGTCTGCTTTGAAAAAAATTGATTTTTGCAGGATCCGTTTTATTAGCGTGGTCTATGGAAAACGAATCTGTTAACTTATTGCTATTTAGCCATCTGTTTCTTTAATTTGTAAAGGATCCGTTTTTTGCTTAGGCCCCTTTCACATCAGCGTTTTACACTGATCTCGGCAGATGCGTTGGATTTACCGCATCTGCCACCTAACCGTCACACTTGCGGTTCACCTGCGGCAAGCCCCATGCAATGTCTATAGGGCTTGCGGCAAGTGCGGTATAGTTGCGTTTTCGGCACTTGCGGCAGCTGCAGCCGCGAAAAAAACGCTGCTTACCACGGTTCTTTTGCGGCCGCAGCTGCCGCAAGTGACGCAACTGCACTTGCTGCAAGCCCCAAAGACATTGCATGGGGCTTGCCGCAGGTGAACCGCAAGTGTGACGGTTAGGTGGCAGATGCGGTAAATCTGCCACGATCAACGTAAAACGCTGATGTGAAAGGGGCCTTAGTTAGTTTCAAGTAGCAGTTAAGTAGCAATTAGTTAACTGATCTGTTTTCCATAGACTCCCATGTTAAAAAAAACATGCTACAAAAATTTGTTTTTCAAAATGGACAAAAAAGCAATGTTCGCACAACTTTTTTTGTCAATGGATATCTATTAGATCTCTTCTAGGAGATGACTAATTGATATGTGAACTTAACCTCACTTGTGTGAGCGCAGAATAGAGGCGCTGCTTGGTTATAGTACTGAGATGGCCAGAAGATTCGGCACTGTTAGGCTATGATTAGGGATGGGCAAACCTAAACTGTAAAGTTGGGGACCTGTACCGAACACATAGTGTACGGTCACAAGGTCCTGAACACTGGTTTCCATGGGGAACCCGTGTTACAGTTCGGGCCATTTCGGGGCCGGGGGGGTGTAAAAAAAGGAATAAAACTAATAATAAACATTATAACTATTCTTACCTCTCCAGTGATGCGTTCTCCCGTCTCGCTGTCACGGCCGCTTCTGCTTCTGGGGACGCTCATTAACTTCTGGCAGTATTCACTGCATTCGGCAGACTTCGGCTTTTTCCGGCAGTGTTCGGGCGGTGACGTCAGGGTTTACTCGCGTTCATTGCCTGAACAATTAACTCGGGTGAACTCTGATGGTCACTGTCAATATCGACCTGCTTCTCGCTCTGCATAGACGCTTGTCTATGCAAAGTGATGTAGCTGTGCTAACATTGCTCTATACCTGTGGACTACGTCATACTGAAGATTTTTTTTTTTTCTATGAAGATGGAGTCTCTAAATGTTTTTTTTTCTTTTATTTCTAATACAAATATTTTTTCTCTGTGTTGTGTTTTCTTTTAAATCTTTACTAGAAATTCATGGTGGTCATGTCTAATATTGTTGTGACCCCTTGAATTTCGAACTTAGGGATAGCTGATATTACAAAGCTGGCCCTAACCCCATTATTACCCGCAACCATGGCTGGTTGAAGAGTTGGATACAGCGCCAGAAGATAGCGCTTCTATGAACGCTCCATTTTCTGCGGTGGCTGCGGACTGCAATTCGCAGCGGTGGGGGCAGAAAGTTCGGGCCACCGTGCACTGCGCATTTTAGCCCCCAGCTGCCTAGTTGTACCTGGCTGGACCCAAAAATAGGGCAAAGCCACATGGTGTTTTTTTATTTATTTCATGAAGGTCTTGAAGTAATTAATAAAAAGGGCTTCCCTATATTTTTGTTTCCAGCCAGGTACAAATAGACAGCTGGGGGTTAGGGGCAGCACCCGTTCCTGCCTGCTGTACCTGGCTAGCATACAAAAATATGGCGAAGCTTACGGAAAAAATTGCGGATTGCATGGCTTTTCAGTACAATCTAGGCCTAAAACTGCATGCATTGTGTCCAGGGTGTTCATCTTCACCCCCTGGCCAAAAAAAGCACAAAAGCCGCAACATTTTTCCTGTGGTTTTTGCTGCAGATTTCATGCTTTTTGGTGCAATTTAGGCCTAAAACTGCATGCATTGTGTCCAAGGTATTCATGTGCATCTCCTGAGCCAAAAAAAGCATAAGAACCGCAACATTTTTCCTGCGTTTTTTGCTGCTGATTGCATGATTTTTGGTGCAATTTAGGCCTAAAACTGCATGCATTGTGTCCAAGGTGTTCATCTTCATTTCCTGGGATAAATAAAGCAAAAAAAAGTGACGTTTTTGCCATGGATTTCATGCTTTTTGATGAAATCTTCTGACAGCCCAGTACGTAATTGGTGTAAGGAGCGCAATCTGCGGCATTTTAACTGGGGAGACACGGGTCACCCGAGGACAGCTCAGGTGGCATGACCTGAGCTGTGCTCGGGTGACCTGAGATACCCTCCCTTACGATGCCACAGCGCTCCGGGTTCTCCTTCAGGGACCAAGGGGATAGAAGCTTTGTTCTTTTGGTCTCTGATGAAGCAGAGCCGAGAGTTTTCAGCACAGGCATGAGGGTCGAGGGGTTAATAAAGATGCAATCCTTAAATGTATTTGTTTTTTTTTATTTTATTTTTTAATGAACCATTAAAAAAATATTCGAAGTGGGCTTCGCCATATTTTTGTACGCCAGCCAGGTACAGCAGGCAGGTACGGGGCTGTCCCCAACCCCCAGCTGCCTATTTGTACCTGGCTGGAAACAAAAATATAGGGAAATATTTAAAAAAAAAACGACGTGGGCTTTGCCCTATTTTTGGGTCTAGCCAGGTACAACTAGGCAGCTGGGGCTGGAATCCGCAGCACAGGGTGGCCCATGCTTTCTGCCCTTCTGCTCCCCCCCCCATCTTCCCTCACTGCGAATTGCAGTCCGCAGCCGCCCCAGAAAATGGAGTGCTCTTAGAAGCGCCATCTTCTGGCGCTGTATCCCACTCTTCCAGCGTCTTGGTGCCAGATGGCTCGCTGGGTAATATTGGGTTGTATTATCAGCTGGCCCTAAGCCTGATATTCATGGGGTCACGCCAATATTAGACATGACCACCATGAATTTCTAGTAAAGATTTAAAATAAACAACACAGAGAAAAAATATTTTTATTAGAAATAAAGCAAAAAAAATTTAGAGACTCCATTTTTATTTAAAAAAATCTTCAGTCTGACATAGTCCAAATGGATAGAGCAATTTTAGTACTGCTGCATCGCTCTGCATAGACAAGCATCTATGCAGAGCGAGAAGCAGGCTGATACTGATAGTGACAGTGAGAGTTCACCTAAGTTCATGGCTCAGTCCATGACCGCGGGTGAACTCTGACATCACCGATTGAACACTGCCAACGACAGCTGGAAATTGGTGAGTGCCGAGCAGTGCAGTGAGTAACCCAGAAGTTAATGAGCGGCCCCGGAAGTAGATGCGGCCGGGAGACAACGAGGCGGGAGGACTCGTCGCTGGAGTGGTAAGTATAATTATAATGTTTATTAATAATTGTATGCTTTATTTTACAGGCCCCTCGCCCCATCCCATATCCGTAAAGTCCAAGTTCGGAGATTCGGACGCAAGTTCATCTCCGGCCCCGAACTTGTACTTTACCAGAAAGCTCGGGTGAACCCACCGATCCCAAACATCAGGGGGTTTGCCCATCCCTAGCCACGATCACACGATCATTATTTGGTAAGTATTTTACATCAATATTTATAAGCCAAAACCAGGAGTGGTTGAAAAATGTAGAAATGGTGCCATTGTTTCCATTATACTTTTCTTATGACTGTTCCACTCCTGATTTTGACTTACAAATACTGATGTAAAATGCTGATCAAATACTGAATGTGGCCTAACACTGTCATACTTCAAGCAAGCACAGTTTCCTCCAACACATGGCAGCAAGCTTCCATTTGAGTATTTACAGAGCAGAAAGAGACAAAGTAGCTCTACAAAGACATTAAAGGTGAACTCTGGGGAGAGAACATTTTATTGTACTTCCTACATGATAAAGCTGAGCTTTCCACTACAGTTCTATGATGTTTAAATCGCTTATAAATCAATAAAATCATATCTGCTCCTCACCCCTCTCCCTCAGGGGACAATATATCACAGGGCAGATTCAGCTCAGGCAGCTGCAAAGACCAGGGGTGTAGTCAGGGCGTGGCTGCCAGGGGCTCCATGATCATCATACGGCAGCTACGGTAGTGTAATGAACAGAGGACGTGGCTGCCGATCCCATGCTCTCACGATATTCCAGTATTCCAGCCCCGACTCTATATGCCTTCTGTATTTATCGCATGACTCCTGAGCTGAGAATCGCAGTGTGTATATTTGTACATCTGTGACTGTCAGCTCAGGTGAGTACAGCAATACATACAGCAGGCATATAGATTAGTGTGGCTGGCAAATAGTGTGAGCGTCAAAGTAGGTGGCCACGCCCCCTGTTCATTACACTAGCTAGAAGTATGTAGGATGATCATGCAGCCCACAGTGGCTAAGCCCATGCCACAGCCCCTTGCTATCTTCAGCAGCATGAGGCTGAATCTGGTGTGTGATGTAGTGTTCCCAAAGGGAGGGATGAGGAACAGATATGATTTTATACATTTGTAAGTGATCTAAACATCCTAGAACTGTAGTGCCCAGCTCTGCTTTATTATGTAGGAGGGCAGGGA
This sequence comes from Allobates femoralis, assembly GCA_033576535.1. Classification (NCBI taxonomy): domain Eukaryota; kingdom Metazoa; phylum Chordata; class Amphibia; order Anura; family Aromobatidae; genus Allobates; species Allobates femoralis. The sequence goes on from JARQOC010000001.1 coordinate 436,410,177, forward strand.
CAGTACAAACATTTTTTCTCTCCCAGGATTTCCCCTTTTAAAGGGGTTGTCCGATCTAAGGCCTTGCATCTGCAGTCAATCTATACGATTCGCCAGTGTCAGATCCGGAAACTCCTGGCCAGAATGCAACTAGATCAGCACAACCTCACTCAATACTAGTGAATTGAGTGAGACCACACCCATTTAGTCAGATTCTGGCCAAGACTATGCATATTACATACTCGGGGCCACGTGACCGCCGTTCCCTGAATTGACACCGGCAAATCCTCACAGTGCTCGGCGCATGCAATGTGAGGATTCACAAGTCTGCACTCATATAAAGTGACTGCATACTTACAGATTTATACCCAACAACCCCTTTACTCATGTCTCTGTGGACTGGGCTGGTCTAGACTAAGCAAAAACCTTTTGGATCGTACACAATACAAAAAAGCTACTTTTACTACTTGTTGGGAATTTTTTTAAGCATTGGGGTTGCTAAACATCCATATTAAAGCCACACTCCGTTTTGGTTTTCACCTCTGGAGTGGTGCTTTTAACCATAGGTCCCAGCCCCTAGTAATATACTTATCCTTCATGCTGCGGAGTTGGAAGCGATCTCCATCGGGTGTACGGAGGGAGAAGCCGCCCTGCACCCACCGCAGATCCTTTACACAGGGTGTCTGCAATCTCCTTGTGTTCACCCACAGGTCCAGAGGCACTGTGTACAATGCGCAATGCCTCCGGATCGTGTGCTCATTCCCTTAGATATGGGGCAGGGAACTTACCCGTATATACTCATGTATAAGCCGACCCGTGGATAAGCCGACCCCCCTACTTTTGCCCCCAAAACCTGGGAAAATCTATTGACTCGTGTATAAGCCGAGGGTGGACCCTAGCACAAGTATACAGCCCCCAGCAGTGTGGTATACACCAGTCCCAGAGGTAGATACAGCAGCCCCAGTGGTAGTATACACGCAGCCCCAGTAGTATATACAGCCCCAGTGGTATATACAGCCCCAGTGGTAGTATAGACGCAGCCCTAGTAGTATATACAGCCCCAGTGGTAGTATATACAGCCCCAGTGGTAGTATACAGGGCCCCAGCAGTATATACAGCCCCAGTGGTAGTATATACAGCCCCAGTGGTAGTATACAGGGCCCCAGCAGTATATACAGCCCCAGTGGTAGTATAGACGCAGCCCTAGTAGTATATACAGCCCCAGTGGTAGTATATACAGCCCCAGTGGTAGTATACAGGGCCCCAGAGGTATATACAGCCCCAGTGGTTTATACAGCCCCAGTGGTAGTATACAGGGCCCCAGAGGTATATACAGCCCCAGTGGTAGTATATACAGCCCCAGTGGTAGTATACAGGGCCCCAGCAGTATATACAGCCCCAGTGGTAGTATATACAGCCCCAGTGGTAGTATACAGGGCCCCAGCAGTATATACAGCCCCAGTGGTAGTATAGACGCAGCCCTAGTAGTATATACAGCCCCAGTGGTAGTATATACAGCCCCAGTGGTAGTATACAGGGCCCCAGAGGTATATACAGCCCCAGTGGTAGTATATACAGCCCCAGTGGTAGTATACAGGGCCCCAGAGGTATATACAGCCCCAGTGGTAGTATATAGCAGCCCCAGTGGTAGTGTATACAGCCCCAGTAGTAGTATATAGCAGCCCCAGCGGTAGTATACAGGCAGCCCCAGTAATGCAGGGCCCCCCCAGCCTGACTCCGGTCACCTGTAAAGCAAACTATACTTATCAGTGTCCCGCTGTCCGCGCCCGCTCGCCGCTGACATCCGCGATCCTCCATCTTCATGCGTCTTCTTCCTGTTTCTGTGCTCGTCGCAGGCAATGACGTCATTCCCTGCGACGAGCACAGAAACAGGAAGAAGACGCATGAAGATGGAGGATCGCGGACGGCAGCGGCGAGCGGGCGCGGACAGCGGGACACTGATAAGTATAGTTTGCTTTACAGGTGACCGGAGCGAGGCTGGGGGGCCCTGCATTACTGGGGATGCGGGGGCTGCTGTATACCGATGTATACATCGGTATACAGCACTGACTCGCGTATAAGCCGAGGGGGGTACTTTTCAGCCTAATTTTTGGGCTGAAAAACTCGGCTTATACTCAAGCAGTAAAATGAAAATAACTGCCGAAGTGGTGCTTTTGATAACAACTGCATTGTTTTCATTAATTATAAGATGTGTCCAGGCAGCTCTCTGTATTATTCCCCACTCTGTCCTCTAAGAACATAAAAAATATGGTTGAAGAGTTATGAAACTATGTAACCTCCCCGCCCCCCCCACAAAAAAACTACCTTTACTGTCCATAGCAACCACTTATAGGGCAGTTTTCATATGTATTCTGCTCTTAAAAATAAATGCTCCTCTGTGATTGGTTGCAATAGGAAGCAAAGATAGATTAAAAACAGAATTGTATAGGCCAAAGGCCGGCTTCACACTGCGGCGTGATCCGGTCCGGTGCTGCCCGGATGACCCAGACAGCCGCGGACCGGATCAGCACACAGGACTGGGGGGCTAATCTGCCCTCTGGTACGGTGTGCAGCGCACGCAGCCGCCGACAGGTCAGGACCGCGGCGCCCGCGGTCCTGACTTATCAGCAGCGGGAACTGCGTGCGCTGCACACAGGACCGGAGGGCATAATGGCCCCCCAGTCCTGTGTGCTGATCCGGTCCACGACTGGGTCCTCCCGGACAGCACCGGACCGGATCACGCCGCAGTGTGAAGCCGGCCTAAGAAATAAACTATCAGTGGCAAGTATTAGCTAGCAGCTAAAGCATTAGGGTATGCTTACACATCGTATACACAGCATGTACATCGGACATGTGCTATTTGATGTTTTATCGGATACCACTCGCTCCACTGGTATGCTATGGAGCAGTGCGAACTAGTGGGTTTGTTCTCATGCTGAATCGGCATGAGAAAAAAATTGCTGCATGCTGCAATTAGCAGCGTATATCAGAAAGTGCGCACCCATTCATGGTGCGTGCAAAACATCTGAGTGAAGTCCTACATACACTGACACAGACGATGGAGAAATTAATTTCTCTAACTCCTTATGTTCTCTACATGTGTGCTAGATTCTCCTGCATGCCAGAAAATTGGAGCACAGTGAATGACACCCGGCTCACACTCGGAGCAGAGTTTGAGCAAAGTGTCATTTGTATAATGCATCTGATTCCCTCTAATACAATTTTCTCGCTTGAAAGAACACACGTTAGTGTTTGCGTAGCCTTATGCGTTTCCAACAGACAAGCGCTATCTGATAAAACATCGGATTGCATTCGCACTGTTGTTAGACAATCAGGCAGTGTCCATCTGAGTTTCTTTTCTCGTACCTTACTGGCTTGAGGAAGAAATTACAGCATGCAGCATTTAACAGTGAGTCCCAGAACACACACACCTATAGGGTGCATTCTCACGATCAGGGTATGCAGCGTCTTTGCGCTGCGTCCAAAACGCTGCATCGTACAGTACTAGCATAGTGGATGGGATTTCAAGAAATCCCATCCTCGCTATGTGTAACCCGCCCGCAGCATCTTTGGAGCTGCGGGTCGGGTTGCCGGCAGTCCGCTCCTCCGCAGCATGTTCATTTCATGCTGCGGAGTTGGAAGCGGCTCCCATCGGGTGACTGCAGGGAGAAGCCGCCCCGCACTCGCCGCACATGGTGAGTACAAGGCGGCTGCGGTCTCCTTGTGGGCACCCACGGCTTCACACAGGTCTGGAGGAGCTGCGTCCAACACGCAGCTCCTCCGGACCGTGTGCACGCATCCTTAGACTTGTATAGGTGCGTGTGTTCCTAGACGCACTGCCAAACGGAGTATGCTTTGATGTCTTTACTCATGTTGATAAGGCATGAGAAAAAACACGCAGATGGACACTGCCTGATTGTCTAACAGTGCTAATGGAATCCGATGTTTTGAAACATCGTACTGCACTTGTATGTCACTTGAGTGCAGTGCGATAATCTCTCTTTCTCCACGGCTGTGATCCAATTGCAGGATCAGATCACACTTGCATGACACTGAGCCAAGGGTCAATATCGCATCAGATATGTGGTGTATTTAATCATATGTACCAAATGTCCAACAGGTGGCATGTACATAGGGGAGACCGGGCAAAAATTAAGGACAAGAATGAATTCTCATCGCGACTCAATAAAAGAAAAACGTATGGACCTCCCTGTAGCAAAACATTTTTCCAGCCCTGACCACAGTGAAACTGATGGGGCTGCTCATCTTAAAAAGCAATTTCAAATCTCAGAGAGAGAAGAATTTGGGAATACAAATTGATAACGACCTATGACACATTCAAAACAGGATTAAATGTATCACATGGATTCATGGCTTTTTATATAACATGAATGGACATTTGGGACATCACAGATTCATGTGTTGGGGATATTACATCTCCAACAGACTCCATTTTTAGGACAATGAACTTTTGACATGAACACCCTCGCTTCCTTTTATTGCTTTCCTCAACTCATTTAAGTATTTTCAATTCTCCCCAGACCGCCATATGACCATTATACAATTTGTTCCGCTTATCATAGACTTTCTTTTAGTTTCAATTCCCCAGCTCATCTCTTCCTCCCTTGCCTGACTGTTTTACATTACCTGTCACATTTACTATAACATCTAAGGCGGCCGTCACACGCTTCAATTTAGTGATCGATATTGTTAGCGATCACATGCACATCGCTAGCAATATCGCTCACATCGTTGGTGAGCTGTCACACAGACAGACTCACCAGCGATGTGGAGCAGCGAGATCGCTGGTAACCATGGTACACATCGGGTTACTAGGCGCCGCGTGGCGCTTAGTAACCCGACGTTTACCATAGATACCATCTCCCAGCATAGGCTGTGCCGCTGGGAGATCGGTCATCGTGGTGTCACACACCACGATGATGCAGATTGTTCAAGCGTTTATCGCTTGATATGAGCTCCGGCTCACAAATCTGCGATCAAACAATCAAGCGATTTTACATTGTAAAATCGCTTGATTACACGCAGCGATGCACAAACTATATCGCTTAAGCGATCAAAACGCAGATCGCTTAAGCGATATCGTTCAAGAACTTGATGCGTGTGACGGCCGCTTAAGGCTGGTTTCACACCACAGTTTTTTTCCTGATCAGGTACGATCAGGTTTGTGTGTCAAAACCAGGGGTGTCTCCAAAACTTGGAACAGGTGTCAATCTTTCAATTATAGTTTTTCTCTGCAAGTTCCTCTCCAAAACCTGATCGAACCTGATCAGGGAAAAACCGTGGTGTGAAACCAGCCCAAGGGTACTTTAACATCAGCGTTTTTTTTAAATCGCGGCAGATGCGGTGAAAAAACCGCATCTGCCGCGATTACCGCATAACCGCTGCACTTGCGGCACAGTTGCGGCAAGCCCCATACAATGTATATGCGGGCTTGCGGCAAGTGCGGTTTTGGCACTTGCCCCAGGTGCGTCCACGAAAAAAACCGCGGTCAGCCGCGTTTTTTTCATGGCCGCACCTGCCGCAAGTGCCAAAACCGCACTTGCCGCACCTGCCGCAAGCCCGCATATACCGGTAACCGGTCATGTGACTGTGACGTCACGCCAGGTCCTGTAAGGATCAGAAGAAGATAGCTGGAAGAGCCGGGGGACTTGTGGATGGGTGAGAATAAAGATTTTTTTTATTTTTTTAAGGTCCGGAGAAGAAGGGGAAAAGAGGGTACAAAGAGGGAGAGACTGAGGGAGCTGGGAGAGAAGGGGGAAAGAGGTGACAGGAGGCAGAGAGAAGCGAGGTGACCGTAGGGAGAGAGGAGGGGGAGCGAGGTGACAGGATGAGCGGGGAGAGTAGGTGAGAGGGAGAGGATCCAAACTGATCCTGCAAAATATCGGAATCGGATGCCTATTTGGCATCCGATTGCAGGCATCAGTTTGGATCCGTTGCTGTCCGAGGAATCCTGCAAAAAGTCGGATCCCCTCGGACAGCACAAAAACGCAGTGTGAAAGCAGCCTAAGCAAAGCTCCACTGCAGCATACAAAGATCAAAAAAACAGGCAGCACTCCATTTTCCAAACATTGCATCACATGAAGCTAGATTAAATTTGTCCACTTCACTTTGGAAAATGGAGTGCTGCCTGTTTTTTTGATCTTAAGGGGTCGTCACACACTACAATATCATTAAAGCTATCGCTGAAACGTCACGGGTGTTCATTCACTATAACGACGTGTTAACGACGACGTTGAGTGTAACACGTCGATCTTACAAGCGATAAGTGGTCTTATAGTTCATTGCAGATTTGAGAACCGGACCCCAAATCAGACGATGTCGATCATGCAATCTGCTTGCATCGTTCTGTGTGACACAGCGATAACGATCTCCTTTATGATTACGCCTATTCACAACATTGACAAGCATCGGTCGCTGGGTTGTGCGAGCGATACCTGCACGCAACATTGTTGGTGCGTGCTGAACGATATCTAGACGTGTGACACCTCACCAATGATGTTGTCCATGTGCGCACACCCCTGAGATCGTAGGTGAGACCGTTCACAAAATCGTAGCGTGTGACAACCCCTTTAGATAGATAGATAGATAGATAGATAGATAGATAGATAGATAGATAGATAGATAAAAATAAGAAAACTGGGCAGCACTACCTCACAAAACACACGGGTGCAAAACCTGTAGGGACAGTGTCCAACAATTCTTCTTCAATACAAACGAAAAAAGCAGGCAGCACTCCCAAATTATAGGTGATAAAGTAGATTCTTTACTGATCCATGGCTGCATAGATAGATAGATGTCATGGTCATAAGTGTTGACACCCTTGAAATTATTCTAGAAAATGAAGTATATTTCCCAGAAAAGTATTTGAAATATGTTTTGCCACGAAAATGTTTATTTCTTTTGTGTGTATTGGAACAACACAAAAAAAAAACTAAAGGCCACTTTACACACACAGATATCTGTGTCCAACTTCTGAACAGATCTCTGGTTGCAGTGAAATCATGGACACATCTTTTCAACGATCACAAATCTGTGACGTTTCAAGGATTTCGTTCAGGATATCATAGCGTGTAAACCCACCATAAGGCTACGTTCACATGCTGCATTTAGCTGCGTCTTTGCAGCTTTGAGGATCTCCAAAACGAATGCGCTTTTCTGAAAAAAAAAACGCATCACCATTCACACAGTGCACTTTTCAGGATGCACTTTTTTTGAGCCCATTCTACAATGCGGGCAATGGAAAAGCGCGTCCTCAGAAGCGCAAAAATAATTGACATGTTCATTCTTTCTGAGGATCCGCTTTGCAGTGAAAACGCACCCTCAAAAATATGGAGCGTCTGAACACAAAATTTGGAAATGCAATTACTTGGCTGGGAAGCCAAACGTCACTGCATTTCACTAGAATTACGGATTTTCAAAAAAAGGCTTAAAAAACGCAGCGTAACCGAATGCTTTTTACTATTCAGATATTCATAAAAAGTATTTGTGTAAAATTATTCCCCAGACAAATACCCGAGTTCCCCATTGATTTATATTATGTTCACTATTCGGGACAACCATCCGAATAGTAAATAGTAAAAATTATTTGGTTAGACTTATCGAACCTGAATACCGAACTACTCGCAATCCAAAGAAATTCAGGAACAAATCAGACACGTTTTTGAGATCCATCATTCTGGAAACGGTAATAAAGCAGTTTCTAAAGCTCTGGGACTCCAGTGAACCACAGTGAGAGACATTATCCACAAATGGCAAAAGCATGGACCAGTGGTGAACCATACCAGGAGTGGCCGGTTGAACAAAATTACCCCATGAGCCCAGCGACGACTCATCCAAGTGGTCTCAAAAGACCCCATAACAACATCCAAAGATCTGCAGGCCTCACTTGCATCAGATATGTATTTTTTCATGACTGCACGATAAGAAAGAAACTGGGCAAAAGTGCCCTGCATGACAGAGTTACAAGATGAAAACCAATGCTGAGCAAAATTAACATAACGGCACATCTCAGTTTTCCAAGAAAATATCTTGATCCCCAAGACTTTTTAGTGAATACTCTGTGGATTGATAAGTCAAAATTTTAACTTTTTGGAAGGTGTGTGTTCCATTATATCTCGCTTAGAAATAACACAAAAGTTCAATTGGTAGTGTGATGGTCTGGGGCTGTTTTGCTGCCTCAAGACATGGAAGCTTTGTTGTGGTAAAAGTAACCATGAATGTCTACCAAAAAATCCTGAAGGAAAATGTCCAGCCATCTGTTCGTGACCTCATGCTGAAGCGCACTTGGGTTATTTATGCAGCAGGACAATGATCCACAACACACTAGCGAGTTCCCTGAATGGATTAAGAAAAACAAATTTAAGATTTTGGACTAAATCCTGCTTTTATTCCTGCTGTGGCATGACCTTAACCACCTGGTGATTTTTCGTTTTCGTACCCGACCTCTTCAAAGAGCCATACATTTTTTATTTTTCTGTCAATATAGACATGAGGTCTTATTTTTTGTGGGATGACTTGTACATTTGAATGACAACAATCGTTTTACTGTATATTGTTACTGGATAACGGGAAAAAAATTTCAAGTGCAATGAAATTGCAAAAAAAAAAAATGCAATTTCAAGATTGTTTTTGGGGTTTTTTATTACAAGTTCACTATATGGTAAAACTAACATGTCAGTATGATTTTCCTGAGTCTTACGAGTTTGAGGATACCAAACTTGTATATGGTACTTTTACTTTTATCTAAGAGGTGAACACAAAATTTCTGAAATTTGTGAAGAAAAAGAAATTGCGCTTTTAGTGCCATTTTCGTAGACCCGTAGCGTTCTCATTTTTCGGGATCTGTGGTTGTATGATGACTGATTTTTTTGCGTCTTGAGCTGACAAATTTAATTCTAACATTTTTGGGTAGATTTGATATTTTGATTGTTTATTATTGCAGTGTTGCAGTTTCTAAAAAAAAATTGTAATTTTGGCATTTTGCCTTTTTTTTTCCTGTTATGCAGTTTAACAATCAGATTAGTTGATTTTATGTTATGATAGATCGGGCATTTCTGAACTCGGCGATACCAAATATGTTTTTTTATTTGTTTTTATAATTTTTTCAATGGTGCAAAAGGGAGTGATTTGAACTTTTAGTTTTTATTTTATTTATTTTTTTAAAACATTTTTTCACTTATACTTTATACACTGTACAATCCAATTGCTCCTACAGTGAAGACATATGCTACAGCATCCCTCTGCACAGCAGAAACCATCACCTCCTGTGGATGCTGCCACTCAGGCAGTGCACATAGGAAGTGAGTCATGTCAGTGACAGGGGTCATAATCTGACTCCTTCGCTGTCATGGGAACACACGATGCACCTGTTAGCTGAACATGTCGGCTAATTAGATCAGTTAATAGGTGCGGAATGATCAGCATGTAAGCTCGCATCAAAGGGAGGGAGGCATCCTAGAATGTACTGTTACGTCCTAGGTCGTTAAGGGGTTAAAAAGGCAATTCATGCACGGAAACCCTCCAATGTGGCTGAATTATAACAATTCTGCAAAGATGAGTGGCCAAAATTCCTCCAGAGTGTTGTAAGAGACGCTTTGCCAGTTATTGCAAATGATTGATTGCAATTGTTAAAGGTGGCCTAATCAGTTATTAGGTTTAGGGGGGTATCACTTTATCAAACAGGGCCCTGTAGGTTTGGATTTCTTTTTCCCTTTATAAGATATTCATTTAAAAAAATGCATTGTGTTTTTACTTGTGTTATCATTGTCTGATTTAGTGTGTACCACGCTAAACATGGGGAACAGAAAGAGGGGATAAGAACTGTCTGAGGGTTTGAGAACCAAGCTTGTTGAAAAATATCAACAATCTCAAGGTTACAAGTCCATCTCCGCAGATCCTGATGTTTCTTTTTGACCCTGCGCAACATAATTAAGGAGTTTACAACACATGAAACTGTAGGTAATCTCCCTGGCCATAGACAGCAAAGAAAAAGTGATGGAAATTTGCAATGCAGGATATTCCAGATGGTGGATAAGCAGTCCCAATCAAGTTCCAAAGAAATTCAAGCTGCCCTGCAGGCTCACGGTTCATCAGTGTGAGCGTGATATATCTGTTGATATTTGAATGAAAAGAAACACTATGCCAGGAGACCCAGGATGATCCTACTGCTGACACAGAGAAATAAAAAATCTAGACAGTTTGCCAAAATGTACATCCACTCCATTGCCAGTCTCTGCGTATATCGCACTGCACTTGGATGTTATCCGAATGCAGTGCAATGTTTCACTCGCACCCATAGACTTGTATAGGTGCGAGTGAGCCATATCTCTCTTACATTTGCAGCATGCTGCAATTTTTTCTTCCTCAATCCTGTTAGGCCTGAGGAAAAAAATTGCAAATCTGAGCTGTATCATTGTCTAACATTGGGTTGAGTGCAACAAGAAATTTTCTCGCATTAGACTTTTGCAAGTCATACGCTCATGTGACTCTACCCAAAGTCTTAGACATGCTTGATACAGTGTAGCAAACTTTAGTAACTTTAGGCTATTGTGCCCATGATCAAGACATGCTGCGTTCTAGATGCAGAGTGTCTCCTCTCATAGAGACGCAAGTGTTCTTTGCAGGAGAATGCAACGCCCATGCCTACGATCATGATTCTGGACGCAGCTGATATTTGCGGTGTTCTCCCACCATGAACACACTCGCGTCTGCAGTGCTGCAGAGTTTCATCGAGGGACATTAGCTGGTTTCACACTGCAGGATTTTCCCTGACCAGTGTCCATCCAGTTTGTGTGCCAAAACCAGGAAAGGAACTTGCAGAGAAAAACTATAATTGAAAGATTGACACCTGTTCTGAGTTTTGGAGACTCTCCTGGTTTTGGCCCACAAACTGGATGGACACTGATCAGGGAAAATCCTGCAGTGTGAAACCAGCCATTGTGTTGTGGATTAACCATTGGAACTGGTATGTTTGTGATTAATAAATGGGGAAAAGAGAGTGTGTGTATGTTTTATTTCAAATTCAGCATTTTTGTGTGTTTTTTAAATATGTACTGACTGGATTGGTAATCTGGGGGTCTCATAAAGGCTTGAACATCACTAATCCAGGCTTAAAGGGAACCAACCAGCAGGATTTAAGGCTATAAAGTGAAGCCAGTGCCACTGGGATAGTGAGTGCAATCATACCTTCAATGATTTAAGGTTTGATTGCAGAGAAAAGTTATCAAATATCAGAAAATCTGTGCAGCACAATTGTATATGTGCAGCACAACGTTACCATGTGGGATTGGGTTTCTTTGTAATATTTCTCTGTTTGTTCGAAGCCAAAACCTCCACCCTCCCCTCTCTCCCTCCCTCTCTTCCTCCCCTCTCCCTCCTTCCTTGTCACTGTATAGCAGGCACATTACGTCTGACATTGTGCGTGGAGATAGCACAATGTCAGGCTCCTATGTGCCCTAGATTATCACTCCCTCCCTCATGTGTCTCCGGCTTCTAGTTCTCACTGAATCTTCTCTGGCTGTCTATCGTCATCCGGTCACAGTGCAGGAGAAGACCCTGCCCCCTTCAGACTACACATCCCCAGCTGTCTTCTCTCACAGACCTGTGACTGTGAGGAGAGAGCTAAACTCAGAACTCGCAGACACTTCCTTCTATTATCCCATTTATCAAAACAGCGGGGAGAGCCAGGTCAAAGCTCCAGGATTGGCACACCTGATGGAAGTGCTACTTCTGGGGCAGCTGCGGCAGCCTGCTATTTGTAGGCTGGGGAGGGCCAATAACTATGGCCCTTCCCACCCTGAGAATACCAGGTCCCAGGTGTCTGCTTTACCTTGGCTGGATTTCCAAAATAGGGGATGGGGGGGACCCTACGGTGTTTTTAAAAAAATAATTTTATTTATAAATAATTTGTAAAACTAGTGTGGGGTGACCCATGTTTTGGATTACCAGCTGAGGAAAAGCCACCAGTTGTGGTCTGCAGGCTCCATACATCTGCTTTACTCTATCTTTGTTTCCCCCTAAATACAAAGCTAAACATCCTTTAGCATTACATGAAGGAACTGTAGAGTGCAAACTTACAATATGTAGGGGGGTGGCACATTATATAAATTTTGTCTATCTATTTATAAATCTGTCTATCTATCTATCCATCTTTTTTATGAGGAGAAGGAATCCGGGTACCAGACGCAAACAGTCCAATCCAAAATTTCAGTTGTAGGCAGCAAACAACCCCGGCGTTGTACGGCAATAGCACAAGCGATTATAATATTCTGAATAAAAAGTTGTGGCACTCACCAGTGGATCAAACTGTGTCACGGTTTTATTTCCAGGTTACCAAATTACATGGTGCAAGGAGGGAGGGGGTGCAGAGGAGGACGACGGCGGTTCGTTTCACGCGGTTAGCGCATCTACGGGTCCTGTGCGGGCTTCACACTGCAGTTTGTTCACTGATCAGTGTCCATCCGGTTTGTGTGCCAAAACCAGGAGTGTGTCCAAAACCCAGAACAGGATTCAATCTTTCAATTATACCTTTTCTCTGCAAGTTCCTCTCCTGGTTCCTCTTTGGGTTTTGGCACACAAACCGAATGGACACTGATCAGTGAAAAACTGCAGTGTGAAGCCAACCTAAGACCAAAGCGCACTGCCACTCCTCAAATAGGAGGTGCTAATTACGTCAGTATCAATAATTAACTACATATTATATACAACAATCGCTGAAAGAATACCCATAGATACAAGTATAAAGCAAATATAACAAGATGTAAATTATTTTTATACAATCAGACAAATAATGGAGAAAGAAAAGGAGGGGGGAGCAATCCAATTGTGAATATAGCACAGGTATGTTAACTTGCTATTATGTTTACTAGTAACCCTGCAAACCAAGTTGTAATTAAAGAGGACCTGTCACCCCTCCCCCATACATGTTGATCTAATTGCAGCACTGAATGCAGCATGTCTGCTGCATTCAGGCAAGGGGTCCCCCATGTCTCTAGCCCCCCTGTACTCCGAGATAATTGAATTAAAAAACTTACAATGTAGATAAAGAGGTGGGTTTTAGTGGCTGGAGCCGGTTCACAGGGCAATTTCACGCCCCCTGTATGTATTATCCTCCCTCCGCCCCTCCCTCTTGTCATACAAGGGGGCTCAAGGGATGGGGGACCCCTTGCCTGAATGCAGAAGACATGCTACATTCAGTGCTGCAATTAGATCAGCATATATGGGGGGTGACAGGTCCTCTTTACCAAAATGAATTGTATGCAGCTGCACTAAAACTAATGACCTGCAGGGGCCGCCAGAGTAATGAAACTCATTCCGTCAGAAAAATACCATCATGAAGTTCCAGTTTTATATTCCTACATAGAAACTACTGCCAGGGCAACCTAAAAATCCCAATTGTTGGGGTCAGATGTTACCCCTTTTTGTTTGAAAACCCTGAATAAAAATGCATGGTTTTTAAAAAAATAAATAAATCGCAATTGTTTTAAGCAAGAAATTATTCTCATTTTATTCCCAAACAAGAAAAGGAGAAAGGAGGAAACGAGTTCAGGAAGTAAGCAAACCGATACAAAATATAATAAATTGGTCATTACAAATAAATAATGAATAATTATAACTTAGATTCTAGATATCCCTATAATGATGAAAATTCCTAAATTAATCCTGATGTAACAAAATAAAACAAAATTGTTATTATTATTATTATTGGTCTAGTGTTAAAAACACCCCAAGAAAGAAACGAATTGTACAGACCCGCTATCTATCTATCTATCTATCTATCTATCTATCTATCTATCTATCTATCTATCTGTCTGTCTGTCTGTCTGTCTGTCTATCTATCTATCTACTCTTAGGATAACTAGATTGAAATTGACAGATTTATGAAAGTACGGTATGTAAAAGACAATGTTAAAAGCACATTGCATATGGATAGCATACACATAGCATATGCATGTCATATGTATACTCTGCGAGAAAAGGAACACATGACACTCGCCTGATGCTCGGCTACTTTTTTTGTTGAGGATCTCACTAAGGCCCCTTTCACATCAGCGGTTTTTGCCGATCGCGGCAGATGCGGTAAAAAAAACACAGCTGCCGCGATTACCGCATAATCGCTGCACTTGCGGCACAGTTGCGGCAAGCCCCATGCAATGTCTATGGGGCTTGCGGTAAGTGTGCGGCAGGTGCGCAAGTGTGGTTTCGGCACTTGCCGCAGGTGCCGATACTGCACTTGCCACACCTGCCTCAAGCCCGCATAGACATTGTATGGGGCTTGCCGCAACTGTGCTGCAAGTGCAGCGGTTATGCGGAAATCGCGGCAGATGCGTTTTTTCACCGCATCTGCCGCGATCGGCAAAAACCGCTGATGTGAAAGCACCCTAATGTGTGTAACCCTTAACTCCTTCAGGACCCAGCCTATTTTGACCCTAAAGACCTTGGCATTTTTGTCAATTCTGACCAGTGTCCCTTTATGAGGGTACAGCTCTGGAACGCTTCAATGGATCCTAGCGATTCAGAGATTGTTTTTTCGTGACATATTGGGCTTCATGTTAGTAGTAAATTTAGGTCGATCATTTTTGCGTTTATTTGTGAAAAAATAAAAAATTTGGCTAAAATTTTGAAAATTTTGCAATTTTCAAATTTTTAATTTTTATTCTTCTAAACCAGAAAGTTATGTGACACAAAATAGTTAATAACTAACATTTCCCACATGTCTACTTTACATCAGCCTAATTTTGGAAAAAAAAATTTTGGGGTGGAAAGTTATAAGGGTTCAAAGTTCATCAGCAATTTCTCATTTTTCAAGCAAAAAAAATTTTTAGTGACCACATCACAGTTGAAGTCCCTTTGAGGGGTGTACATGACAGAAAACACTCAAAAGTGACACTATTCCAAAAACTGCACCCCTCAAGCTACTCAAAACTACATTCAAGAAGATTATTAACCCTTCAGGTGCTTCAAAGGAACTAAAGCAACATGGAAGGAAAAAATTGACATTTTAATTTTTCTAACAAAAATTTTCTTTTAGCCTAACTTTTTTCATTTTCACATGGGCAAAAGGAGAACATGCATCCTAAAATTTATTGGGCAATTTCTCCTGAGTACATTGATACCTCATATGTGGTCATAAACCACTGTTTGTGCGCACGGCAGGGCTCAGAAGGGAAGGAGCGCAATTTGACTTTTGGAGCTAATTTTCCATTCAAAAATTGAAGTGGCACTCCTTCACTTCTGAGCCCTGCCGTGCACCCAAACAGTGGTTTATGACCACATATGAGGTATCAATGTACTCAGGAGAAATTGCCCAATAAATTTTAGGATGCATGTTCTCCTTTTGCCCATGTGAAAATGAAAAAAGTTAGGCTAAAATAATTTTTTTGTGAAAAAAAAAGTACTTTTTCATTATTACGGATCAATTTGTGAAGCACTTGGGGGTTCAAAATACTCACCACTCATCTAGATAAGTTCCATGGGGGGGGGGGGGTCTAGTTTCCAAAATGGGGTCACTTGTGGGGGAGCTCCAATGTTTAGGCACACAGGGGCTCTCCAAACGCGACATGGTGTCCGCTAACAATTTGAGCTAATTTTCCATTCAAATTGTTAGCGGACACCATATCGCGTTTGGAGAGCCCATGTGTGCCTAAACATTGGAGTTCCCCCACAAGTGACCCCATTTTGGAAACTAGACCCCCAGAGAACTTATTTAGATGCATAGTGAGCACTTTGAACCCCCAGGTGCTTCACAAATTGATCAGTAAAAATTAAAGAAAATTTGTGTGAAAAAGTACGTATTCCTTATAACAGATTAATTTGTGAAGTATCTGTGGGTTCAAAGCGCTCACTATGCATCTAGATATGTTCCTTGGGGGTTCTAGTTTCCAAAAAGGAGTCACTTGTGGGGGAGCTCCAATGTTCAGGCACACAGGGAGGGGAGCTCCATACGCGATATGGTTTCCGCTAACAATTGGAGCTAATTTTTCCATTGAAATTATTAGCGGAGACCATATCGTGTATGGAGCACCCGTGTGCCACCAGCACAAGGGCAACTGGTAGAGTTGGGGTATAGCACCAGAAAATGGCACCTCTAGTGGCTGTGGGTTGCAATTTGCAGCGTGGGGGCCCAAGTTTGGGTCTCTTCACGCTGAGGATTCCAGCTCCCCAGCTACCAAGTTGTACTTGGCTGGCAACCATAAATACAGCGAAAACCTTTTTTTTATATTTCTAGAACTGATTTTAGAAAAAAAAAAAAATGACGTGGGGCTCCACAATATTTTTGCCCCAGCCAGGTACAACTTGGCAGCTACGGACTGCCAGCAACCCCCAGCTGCCTCGATGTACCTGGCTGGCAACCAAAAATACAGCAAAGCCCATTTTTTATTTCTAGTACTAATTCCACAAAAAAAAATGACGTGTGGCTCCGCCATATTTTTGGCCCAGCCAGGTATAACTAGTCAGCTGGGGGCTGGAATCCTCAGCATGGAGAGGCCCAAGCGTTTTGGCCTGTAGCCGCCCCAGAAAATGGCGCATTCATTAAAGCGCCATTTTTTGGCGCTATACCCAGAATCTTCCAGTTGCCCTGGTGCCGGTGGCAAGCTGGGTAATAAAGGGGTTAATGCCAGCTTTTTATTGGCAGCTGGCAATAAGCCCGAGATTCATAATGTAGGGCCAATGTTAGACCCAGCCATTAGGAATCTCTAGTAAATATTAAAAAAAAAAATACACCACACAGAGAAAAATCTTTTTATTTGAAAAAAAAACGCAAGATTCGGACTCCATCTTTATTATAAAGATCCGACGTAGTCCACAACGAAGGTCCCACGACGCTCGATCGCCTCCAACGTAGTCCACAATGAATTTCCCATGACGCTCAATCCCCTCTGCTCAATCCAGAGACTGCATCAAGGGATCAAGTGTCCTCTTCCTACAGTCTCTGGGTAAGAGTTATGGTGCACTGTATGGCAATGATCTGTAATACAGTGCACCATGACTATGATCCCAGAGACTACAACAAGAGGACACTTGATCCCTTGTTGCACCCATCTATCCATCCACCCATGCACTCATCATCCATGCTTGCACACACACACATCCATCCATGCACACATCCATCCAAGCACACATCCATGCACGCATCCACGCACGCATCTGCACGCACACATCCATCCATGCAACATCCATCCATGCACGCACACATCCACGCATGCACACACATCCACGCATAAACACACATCCACGCATACACACACATCCACGCATGCACACACATCTCTCCATGCACGCACACATCCATGCTTGCACGCAAACATCCACGCACACATCCATCCATGCACCCATCCATGCATGCCCACATCCACGCATGCCCACATCCACGCATGCACACATCCACGCATGCACACACACATCTATCCATGCACACATCCATCCATGCGCACATCCCATTCATGCACGCACACGTCCACACATCAATACATGCACGCATCCATCCATGCAACATCGATCCATGCACGCACATATCCACGTACGCACACATGCATGCACACATCCATGCATGCACACATCTACGCATGCACACACATCTATCCATGCACGCATCCATCCATGCAACATCCATCCATGCACACACATCCACGCATGCACACACCTATCCATGCACACATCCATCCATGCATGCACACATCCATGCATTCACACACATCTATCCATGCATGCATCCATCCATGCACGCATGCATCCACGCACACACATCCACGCATTCACACACATCCATTCATGCACGCACACATCCATCCACACACACATCCACGCATGCACACATCCATGCACGCACACATCCATCCACACACACATCCATCCATGTACCCATCCACGCATGCCCACATACACGCATGCACACACACATCTATCCATGCACACATCCATCCATGCGCACATCCATTAATGCACGCACACATCCATGCATGCACGCATCCACACATCCATGCACGCAACCCCGCACGCACACATCCATGCATGCAACATCCATCCATGCACACATGCATGCACACATCCATCCATCCATGCACACATCTACGCATGCACACATGCATGCACCCATCCATGCATGCACCCACTCACCATCCACCCATGCATGCACCCACTCACTCATCCATCCACCCATGTATGCACCCACTCACTCATCCATCCATTCATTCATTCAGGGGCCCACAACGGAGCTGGCCAGCGGGTGCACCGGCGGGTGCAGCCCGCCGGGAGGTAAAAGGGGGGTGGGAGAGGGGCACACGGGGGGTGTCAGGTTCCTCAGGCCCCTCCATGACCGCACCAGGAGAGGGCTGAGGAAGTTGACAGGCAGGTGCAGCCCGCTGGCGGTAACTGTCATTTTTCCGCCGGTGGGCATACCGCTGGTGGATGACTGTTGCCACCGGGTGGGGGGGGGAAAGAAAGGCATTGGGGGGGGCCTTGGAACAGGAGGGGCCTAGTAGGGGGAGGGTACCTGCCATCCCGCCCCTCCAGATCTGATTGCAGAGGTCCAATCAGATCTGGAGGGGTTTACTCGCTCTGATTGGCAGTCTCAATTTCAACTGCCAATCAGAGCGAGTTTAGCCAGGTGGGGCTAAGCCACCCCCCGGGCTAAAGTATAGGTGCTTGCGCTCCTACAGCTCCGGTGACTTGTCACTGACGCTGTCACCGGAGCTGCAGGAGCGCAAACAAGCCATGACGTTAGAGACATCATGGGTCAGGAACGCACCGACTTTCATGACGTCTCTATAACGTTATAGGTCGGGAAGGGGTTCCAGTATATTTAGCTCACATTCATTTCTGTATTGCATTGTTCACACCTATAAATTGCGTTTCGCTAGACATATATTCCAGGAGGCAGCCAGAAGAATTCTATTCAGACATAAACACGTGGTCAAAATAGTTTTTATATTAAAGAAGATTACCTGATAAGGTGAGGTAGTTATATCTAAACTAGTAAAAAGGCCCGATGCAATTGCATCGGGAGAGCGGTGAAATGAATTGTGTGTATACAGGCGGGTGAGTGGGTAGCAGAGTATACAGGGGGCTCTGTGGGTAGCAGAGTCTACAGGGGGCTCTGTGGGTAGCAGAGTCTACAGGGGGCTCTGTAGGTAGCAGAGTCTACAGGGGGCTCTGTGGGTAGCAGAGTCTACAGGGGGCTCTGTGGGTAGCAGAGTCTACAGGGGGCTCTGTGGGTAGCAGAGTATACAGGGGGCTCTGTTGGTAGCAGAGTATACAGGGGGCTCTGTGGGTAGCAGAGTATACAGGGGGCTCTGTGGGTAGCAGAGTATGATGTGGCGGGAGGCTGGAGGGGTGAGGAGAGGTCTGGCTGGAGCGGCGACATGAGCGCTCGGCGGCAGGACGTGGCTGCGTGCTGGGGGTGATCGTAGCCCCGGCATTGTCCTCTGCGGCGGGGTGGGGGCTACAGAGAGGGATCAATCCCTCCCCTCAGGTGACACATGTGACCTGAGGGGAAGAAGCAGATTGGGCATTGTGTGGTAAAGAGAGGACAGCCATCCGATTGGTCCAGGACGCGGAGTACTGGGCAATGTGATGGGCGTCCTGTGTTTAGAACAGAGCGCCCAATCCACTTGCAGGGGCGGCGGCCAATGGGAGTGAGCGGGGCGTGTTAGGCTTTGCAGCCTGACACGCCCCGCTCACTCCTATTGGCCGGCGTCACTGGCTCCCGGCACCTGCCCACAGCCCCTACACCGCTACAGCAGCAGCATGGCGACTCTGAGACGCTAGCGGTGAGAGAGCGGGGAGGGGCGGAAGGCACCAGCGGCATCCGGGCAGCGTAGACCTCGCGGAGGGCGCTCGGGATGAGGCGCTGGCGGCGGGGCCGATGGCGGTTGGCAGGATGGCGGCGGTGTGAGTTAGTGCGGCTGCGGCTCGCGATGACGCTATCGCGTCATCGCTCGCAGTGCCGTGAAGGATTTTGGGATTCGGCTATGGTGGCCGAATTTCAAACTCCCGATTTATATAAGTAGATATGTGTATAAACTGTATATGTACATCTACTTATATAATTGTGTGCCCCTGTCCTCTGTCCCTGTTGTGTCCCCCTGTCCTCTGCCCCTGTTCTGTGTGCCTGAGTCCTCTGCCCCTGTTCTGTGTCCTCCTGTCCTGTGTGCCCTTGTCCGGTGTCCCCCTGTCCTGTGTGCCCCTGTCCTCTGCCTCTGTTCTGTGTCCCTCTGTCCGTGTGCCCCTGTTGTGTGTTCCCCTGTCCTCTGCCCCTGTTGTGTCCCCCTGTCCTCTGCCCCTGTTCTGTGGCAGAGTCCTCTGCCCCTGTTGTGTGTCCTCCTGTCCTGTGTGCTCCTGTCCTGTGTCCCCCTGTCCTGTGTCCCCCTGTCCTGTGTGCCCCTGTCCTGTGTGCCCCTGTCCTGTGTGCCCCTGTCCTGTGTGCCTCTGTTCTGTGTCCCCTTGTGCTGTGCGCCCCTGTCCTGTGTCCCCCTGTCCTGTGTCCCCCTGTCCTGTGTCCTCCTGTCCTGTGTCCTCCTGTCCTGTGTCCTCCTGTCCTGTGTCCCCCTGTCCTGTGTCCCCCTGTCCTGTGTGCCCCTGTTCTGTGTCCCCCTGTCCTCTGCCCCTGTTGTGTCCCTCTGTCCTGTGTGCCCCTCTCTTCTACCCCTGTTCTGTGTCCCCTTGTCCTCTGCCCCTGTTGTGTCCCCATGTCCTGTGTGCCCCTGTCCTCTGGCACAGTTCTTTATCCCCCAGTCATGTGTGCCCCTGTCCCCCTGTCCTCTGCTCTCTGTATTCCTTCCACCGGCATTGAAGCCGGTCATGTGACAGGGCGGGCTAATGTGACGTCACAGAGGGCCTGTCACATGACCGGCTCCAAAAAGAAAGTATTTCTCCAGGCAGTAGAGCGGGGAGGGGGAAGTGCGGAGCGGCCGGGGGAGAGCGGGCGGCAGCATCGCTACTGGCCGCCATATGCAGTGGGAGATGAGCGGTGTCTAGTGTCAGGAGTTCAGTGGCTTGCGCATGAGCGGCTGATCTCCCGATGGGCACTGGCCGGTCACCCCGGCGCTATGTTGGTGGGGGCGGACGGGTGGGCGGCGGAGATGGCGGGTGGCGGAGACGGCGGTGCGGCTGCGGCTACGCGTCATCGCTCGCAGTGCCGTAAAGGAGTCTGGGATTCGGCTACAACGCCCGAATTCCAAACTCCCGATTATATAAGTAGATGTTTTAAAGACATATGGACTACCACTTAGGGAAAAATGAAAAATCCAGCCTGGACAATTCACCTGGGAACCAGACTACATGGAGTTATTGTATCTTCATGGGGGGCTATTACAGCCTGAAGTGATTCCTTCTCTGGTCATCTAGGTCCTAAGTGACACTGCAATCCTACATATCACCAGGGTTTTTGCACCACCAAGTGTCTGAGATCTGAACACAAGGGCTGGATGTCAACCATTGTGTATCCTGTATCCAGGGGTCTGTGAATATACCCCAGTGATCCCCATTCTGGGACGTTTCTTAATATGAGATACTATCCTCTATATCACGTTGTGTCTCTATGAGAAATCGACAGGCAAATTGTGTGAACACTCCAATAAGATCTCTGATGAGCCTCATGATACTTGTATGAGGTGAAACGCGTAAGACAAGGACAATGGAGACTTTTCATTGTTTTTAAATCACAACTGGAGGATGAATTCTTGCACACCGGACTACTGTTAACTCAGGCGGAGTGTGGGAGTCCTCTGATTCAAGTCATCCCTGATCCAGAACGATGTCCTAAATTGTTAATCTCTATATACCATAATATCCCTCTGTGTGCACATATAGACACCATCATATGTTTGATAACCCAGATATTTAGGGCTATCATAGGGTAAGCCACCGAGGAGTGGGGGCACCCGAAGCCTTAAGGGGTTATTACCTCCACTGATAGTCAATGTTGCAAATATAGGGATAGAAAGTGATACACTAAGTGTGCTCTCCTTCAGTGAATTGTACATATACTGCCTCACCTTTGTATACCCTGCTGGCTAGACCAGTCATTTTTTAAACGAGAATTAATAAATTCTTTTAAAATAATTCCCTAAGTGGTACTCCATACGTCTTTAAAACAAAATAGTTTTTACCCCTCGTTTAATTAAAGAAAAGCCCACATTTGTCACAGAAATAACTTGAGTCTGATAGAAGTAATAATAAATGTAAAAAAATCTATGAAAATGAACCAATGAAAGGCGGACATTGCTTTTCAACCCTGCTTCCACAGATTTTTTTTAAATTAAACTCATGAAATGAGCCTGGAATGATGGTACCCTTAACTTAATATTTTGTTACACAACCTTTTGAGGCAGTCACTGCAATCAAATGATTCCTGTAATGGGCAATGAGACTTCTGCACCTCTCCACAGGTATTTTGGCCCACTTCTCAAGAGCAAACTGCTCCAGTTGACTGGTGTTTGATGGTTGCCTCTTCCAGACAGCATGTTTCAGCTCTTTCCAAAGATTCTCCATAGGTCAGGGTTCATAGAAGGCCACTTCAGAATAGTCCAATGTTTTCCTCGTAGCCATTCTTGGGTGTTTTTTAGCTGGGTGTTTTGGGTCATTATCCTGTTGAAAG
Source organism: Allobates femoralis (assembly GCA_033576535.1). NCBI lineage: Eukaryota > Metazoa > Chordata > Amphibia > Anura > Aromobatidae > Allobates > Allobates femoralis. The sequence continues at coordinate 436,432,771 of JARQOC010000001.1, forward strand.
ACCCATGACCCACAACTGAGACCAAGCTTTCTGACACTGGGCAGCACATCTCTCTCTAAAATCCCTTGATAGTCTTGAGCCTTCTTTGTACCATGCACAGATTCAAGACACACTGTGCCCGAGGGAGAAAAGCAACCCTAAAACATAACAGAGCCTCCTCCATGTTCCACAGTAGGATATGTTTCATTTTTCCATCTGTGAACATAGAGCTGATTTGAGTTGCCAAAAAGTTCAATTATTGTCTTATCTGTCCTTAGTACATTCTCCCAGAAGCTTTGTGGCTTGTCAACATGTAGTTTGGTAAAGTCTAGTCTGGCGTTTTTGCGATTTTTTTTTTTTTTTTTTTTTTTTTCTTTCAACAATGGTGTCCTCCTTGGTCGTCTCCCATTTAGGCCACTTTACAAAGCTCTCACTGATCTCAGGGAGACCAGTCGAGGAAAACACTGCGGGCAGCTGGCTAAAGCGCTCAAACACAGTATAATCCATGGTGCATTGCCCCCTGGGAATTTGAATATCCGAATGGGGTCCTTGGAACCTCGTTTAAGAGTCTCAAACATGGGACTAGCCAGATATCCCTCCAGGGAAGGACCCAGCCATGGGGTGGACTCCTTGCGGAGACCACCATAACCATCATATTAAGTGGCCCTCTCAGTCACTATCCCGCTCAGTTACGAGCTTAAGGGTATGACAAGGGAATTATCAAAGCCAGGTATCCATCCACAGACAGCTGTTTCGGGGTATTGCCCCTCATCAGTGTGGAGTAGGATTCTGGCTAGGTGGTAGCAATGCCTGGTAGACCAACATTACAAAGCTCTCACTGATCTCAGGGAGACCAGTCAAGGAAAACATTGCGGTCAGCTGGCTAACGCGCTCAAACACAGTTAAATCCATAGTGCATTGCCCCCTGGGAATCTGAATACACAAATGGAGTCTGTGGAGTCTTGTTTAAAAGTCTGAAACACGGGTAGTCAACTTTGGCTCAAACAATGACGAATGATGCATTCTGACAGTGATGTTCCTTGAGCTTGAAGTATCTCATTAGAAATTTACTTGGGCTCTTTTGTTACCATTCTTATTATCTGTCTCTTTGTCATCAGTTTCCTCCTGCAGCCACGTCCAGGGAGATTGGCTACATTCTCATAGATCTAAAATTTCTGAATAATATGTGCAACTGTAGTCATACGAACATAAAGCTGGTTGGAGATGGTCTTATAACCTTTTACTTTAACATGTTTGTCTATAATTTTCTTTCTAATCATCTGAGACATCTTTCCTTCGCTTCCTCTGGTCCATGTTTGGTGTGGTAAACACCATGACACCAAACAGCACAGTGAGTATCTGTAGCCCTATATACAGGCCCACTGACTGATTAAAAGATTGTAAACACCTGTGATGCTAATTAGAGGACACCCCTTGATTTAACATGTCCCTTTTGTCACATTATTTTCAGGGGTACCATCATTTCTGTCCACGCCGATTTCGCGAGTTTATTTTTAAAAAAAATTCTGTGGAAGCAGGGTTGGAAAGCAATGTCTGACTTCCATTTATTCATTTTCATAGATTTTTTTAATATTTATTATTACTTTTGTCAGATTCAAGTTATTTATGTGACTCTTATGAGTTTTTCTTTCATTAAATGGAGGGTACCAACAATTTTGACCACACGTGTCAGGTTTACATCACTACAATTTTTGGACCTAAAAAAATATGTATAAAGGATGTTTGCATTTTTTTTCCGGCCATTTTTCTCAATGGTAAGCTTATTGAGACATAAGTAGTGGTGTTTCCAAAGTGCCTGAAATGTACACTTTTTTAATGAATTTGGAGGGAGGAGACATTTTTGTATATATTTGACTTGTATGTCTGCAGATGTACATATATGAATCTAGCCTTAGAAATGCCTTTCCTGATTATTGAGTGATGAAATGGGTAGAAGCTGAAAAATACGTGCACACTTTGAAGCATTTGGTCAGGAAGCTATTTGATTGGTATACATTGTATTGTAACAGAGAATAACCAAGATGGAGAAAAAAGTACAGAATCAAATGAAAAATGTGCAAATCATTCAAGACCACAACAGAGTCGGAGTGTACCATCCAGACAGAATGTTCGAAAGACAGATCCAAGTCCACAAAGAATGAGTTTGACAAAAGAAATCCGGCACCCATTTGCGCTATATGCTTCGGGAGAGAAAAAAAAAGACACAGGGAGTCAGAAAACCCACAATGTGTATGCCCCAGCACTGGAAAATGAGGTATCAAGTTTATTTTATTACTTGGAAGCTTGGCTGCATGTTGGGCATTGAATATGAAGGATAGACTGCTTTGTTATCCTTGGTACAGACCGACTGTCAATTGTGCCTCCAGCTCATGAATAATCTACACTAGGGTAGGGTCCACTCATGGCTGTTGATACCAAATCAGTCTGTTTTTCCTCCAGGAAAGTTGGATGAGTGAAATCCATTTGGTTTCCCATATGTCATATGAGTGCACTTTTTTTTTTCTTGCCTATCGTCTGAATGCCATTAATATGCAATGAGTTTTTTTTTCTCAGCGGCTATTATTTTACAATCATTCACAGTACCGTCTACAGTGTTCTATGGTACAAAATGGTACCGCATCCGTAAAAATCAGACAGCATATGGATGATCCATGTGACGTTCATTTTTATTCTCGCAATTGAAATGCATTGGCGAATCTCGACCATTGTACTCAACCATACACATTGTGCTACAAATTTTTCCTTCCTCGGGCTGAATACAGCTGAAGAAAAAAAAACGCTCATCCGCACTGTCTTATTCAATAACATTTGTGTGAGTACATTCCAATTTTTTTTTTCAATTTCAGATTGCACTCCAGTTTTTATATGCAAGTGTGAGTGAACCCATAATGTAAACATTCATGCTCCCTGTTTTTAGCGAGTTCTAAGTGGAACCTAGATGCTATACCATTTGTTCTTAACGCACACCAATTTAAGGAATGTGGACTCCTTTCAGGTACTGTTTTACACAGAGGTACCCATAACCATTAAAGAGAATGTCAGTAGAATCAACCCTTTTTGGCTGTCTACATGGGCATGTAGATCATAGGAAGCTGAATAAAGTGATATCTAGATATCTGTGATCTGATGTCTTATTCCAGAGAAATCCATGTTTTTCTTATATGTAAGAATGTATGCTATGGGCCAGATATAGATCTGTATGAGAACCTGCCTCTGTGTTACGTGTTGACCGCTGCAGTCCATGTAAAATACTCTGCTTTAGTTTTAATGGGAGTAAATTTCCTTTGGCACACACAATGTTAATGTCAGAAGCTGCTTTTGTCTGTGGTAATACAGCTCTCCAGGCTTAGGTGAGGTGCTGCTACTAGTGGGTGTGTCAGATGATGCAGTAGTCAACTCCCTCAGCCTTTAAATAGATCCACTTCTTTTCACTAGGTGTCGCTGATGAACTTTAGGCTACCGTTACACGTCGCAACATTGCTTGCAATTTCACTTGCAATTTGCTGGTTGCAGTGAAATCATGGACACATTGTTACATTTGTACACGGCAACAAAATAGAACAATGTGTCCATGATTTCACTGCAACCAGCAAATTGTAAGTGAAATTGCATGCAATGTTGCGACGTGTAACGGTACCCTTAGTCTCTGTAAGACCTGAGTTGAGAACACATGTTCTCTGTGCTGAAGTCTTCTCAGTTTTGCTTTTGTGGGACTTGCTGTGCTTCTCAATCTGTGGGTGGAGGTGAGGGTGATCTTGGCATAGGGCTGATCAGTAGCAGAGCGGAAGGGTAGTGGCCCGGATGTCCCCCCCTCCAGAGTTAATTCCAGGAACTGGAAGAGCTGTGAAAGGGTCAGACTAGTTCCCCTGATTGCCTATTGCCCATCTTACCATCCTGCTTCCTTATTTCCTTACTGTTATACGGCACTGCATGACATTACGGCTTATTTTACATGAAATGGGGACTACCAGTTTGACATTTAAAAACCACACTCTGCTCTCTTGATCTCACTAAACCATGTTCCAAATTACTATACAAATTGGTTTTAGGTGTCATAGGGTTTTGTTTTGTTTTTCAATGAAACCCATTGATGGTATTGTGTTATTTGGATCACTGAAATCATTCTCAGATACCTGTGATAATTAGTTTGGCAGATGAGCCCAATATAAGGAAAACTGGATGTTCCACAACGTTGAGCAGGCCACAGTTTTCAAGTAACATAGGAAAGAAAAAGAATGTCTCTGCTGCCGAAAAGCAACAAATAGTGCAACGCCTTGGAGAAGGGATGAAAACATTAGATATTGTACGAAAACCTAAGCGTGATCATCGTACTGTGAAGAGATTTGTGGCTGATTCTGAGCACAGTTGTGTTCATGCAGATAAAGGCAGAATGAGGAAGGTTTCTGCCAGGCAAGTTCATCGGATTAAGAGAGCAGCTGCTAAAAAGGCCTTAAAAACCAACAAACAGATATTTGAAGTTGCTGGTGCCTCTGGAGTCTCTCGAACCTCAAGGTGTAGGATCCTTCAAAGGCTTGCTGTGGTGCATAAACCTACTATTCTGCCACCCCTAAACAGTGCTCACAAGCAGAAACAGTTCCAATGGGCCCAGACATACATGAAGACTATTTTTCAAACAGTCTTGTTTACTGATGAGTGCCGAGCAACCCTGGATGGTCCAGATGGATGGAGTAGCGGATGGTTGGTGGATGGCCACCATGTCCCAACAAGGCTGCGACGTCTGCAAGGAGGTGGAGGAGTCCTGTTTTGGGCCAGAATCATTGGGAAACAGCTAGTAGCCCACTTTAAGGTTCCTGAAGGTGTGAAAATGACCTCTGCAAAGTATATGGTGTTTCTGACTGAGAAATGTCTTCCATGGTACAAAAAGAAAAATGTGCCTTCAGGAGCAAAATCATCTTCTTGCATGACAATGCACCATATCATGCGGCAAAGAATACCTTTGTGTCATTGGCTGGTATGGGCATAAAAGGAGATAATCTCATGGTGTGGCCACCATCTTTCCCTGACCTCAACCCTATAGAGAACCTTTGGAGTATAAGCAAGCAAAAGATCTATGAGGGTGGGAGGCAGTTCACATCAAAACAGCAGCTCTGGGAGGCTATTCTGACATCCTGCAAAGAAATACAAGCAGAAACTCTCCAGAAACTCACAAGTTCAATGGATGCAAGAATTGTGAAGGTGATATCAAAGTAGCATTCCTATGTTAACACGTAACTTGCCCTGTTAGGATGTTTTGGAGTTAAATAGCTTTTTATGTCAGTGAATGTGACCTGTTAATGCTGCAAATTCAACAAATGAGCATTTTCAGTTCTTTCAAACATATCAAATGTTTACAAACTCTACTATGCCTAATAATGTGGAACAGTGCATTTAGAGTTTTTTATTTTTTTTATTTTGACGATTATACTGTTATCATTGGCAGGTTTCTTCGATAAAATTCAATGTATACTCTAATGGGTGATGACTTTCATTACACTGACTGTCATTTGCACTGACCATTTAGGAAAATCAGAGAAAAAGAACATTTGCATAATAATTTGTAACATGGTGTAAGAGCTGTGTATGATTGTAACTGACATTTTCAGATTCCTCTCAGCTTCTCCATCTCACAGACAGACAGGGTTGCAATACAGCAGAGCTGTAAGTACTGCAAAATTGTGTTTGTAAGAATTTCAGTTTTACAGTTCAGTGTTAGTTACATGTCTCACACTGGTAATGACCTCTTTTATTAAAAAATAACCTTTGGAGGCAGATTGTCATGCAGACCATTGCCAAGCCCATAGCCTGGAACTTCCAATTTACATATCAGATGCATATCTTTGTACTGCGGAAATGATTATCTCCTATGAATACCGGCGATTGACTGGCATTCACAGGAAGTATGTCATGATAGCAATAGGAGTCATCATCGGATACCTCGCTGTCATGGCAACACATCGGCGCCCTATGATCGCGTCATGGGGCCACCGCATGTTTGATTGCGTAATTTAACGGGTTAACAGGTGAAGGTGGATCTGTGATCCATCCGCACCTGTTAGCTGCACATGTTGGGTGACCAGATCAGCCGACATGTGCAGGGAATGATGCGAGCATAAAGCAGTGTTACCCAACTCCAATCCTCAAGTGCCACCAACAGTGCATATTTTCAAGATGTTCTCGGTATTGCACAGGTGATAATTTAATTATATGCAAAGCTGATGATTCCAACACCTGTGCAATGCTTGAGGACTAGAGTTGGATACCACTGCTAAAGAGATAGCTCTCTGTCTCTGTAAGACCTCTGTCTATTATCTGTGTAGACAGACATATAATTGTACATGCCCCCAACATATAATAAAAGTGCTCGCTGTAGAGATTGTGTAGCTTTTTTAGATTAAAAATATTAAATAAATGAAAAAAATTAAGTGGGGTCCCACCTCACCTATTTTTGATAATGCAGAGAAGGTAATGCAGAGAGCAGTAGTCTGACATTACCAAACTTGAAGGTCCATTGTTATTGGGCCCTTCCTTGCATACATATAGCAATATAGCAGCTGCCCCATGAGTGGTGCATCACATTAGATATGCCAATTCTGGACCTTCACCTCATCTCTTCTCGTTTCTCCTGGTGATTTGGCAATCGGGGCAATAGTAGTTGGTGTTGATCTCAGCTGGGTACTGTCATCTGGCATCAAGCCCTGGTGTTAGTATCAGACACCCCCATTATTAATCCAGTAAGAAAAAAGACACACCCAATATATTTTATTCAAAACAAATAAACAACATAGAAGGCTAAATCAAATTAGTATTTCTTAGGCCCTATATTGTGCAGTGTTTTTGTTGCAGATTTTCATGCAGAAAAGGTGCAGATTTGTCTGAACTCCACAAGCCAGGAAAGTCTATGGGAATTTTGAAGTATTGTGCCCACGCAGTGCTTTTTTTTTTTCATTGTAGAAAAGGTGCGAATTTTACTGCAGAAAAATATGCATGATGTCAATTATTGCAGTGGATTTTCAGCGTTTTCCAGTTCTGAAAAATCTGCATCATGTCAATTATTGCAGTACATTTTTCAGCGTTTTCCAGTCCTTCAAACTATTGACTGAATGTTGAAAAATGCAAGGTACAAATGCAGCAAGCTTTCAGGACACTATGGCCCCTTCATCAGGCTGATAATTATGAAGACACATACATCTACTGTATAATTGTCTAAGCATTTCCTGCGGCTGTCGCCGAAATCGCGCGCGAGACGCAGGCCGCTCATTAGCACCAATGAGCGCAGACTATGCAAATAGGCTCAAGAATTCAAAGTTTGAATTTCGCGCCTATTTGCAGCCCGGCGAGAGCGGCGCCTATGGTCGCAGTGGCGGCTCTCCTCACAGCCGCCCTCCCCCGCAGCACCCACGCTATTCCTGCCCCCTCCGCTCCTCGCGGCACCCTCTGCCCCCCCCCACTCCTACTGTCCCCACGGCCCCCCGCTCCTCCTGTCACCGCGGCCCCCCGCTCCTCCTGTCCCTGCGGCCCCCCGCTCCTCCTGTCCCTGGGGCCCCCCACGCCTACTGCCCCCCGCGGCCCCCCCGCTCCTCCTTGGTGATAATAAAAATAAAAAAACCCTCATAGAGGATACTCACCCGTCCACCGGCGCGCTCCACCTACGTCTTCTAGCTCCTCCATGGCTTGAGGACCTGTGGTTGCCTGGGAGACCGATCAGCTGATCGGTTTCCCAGGCAACAACAGGTCCTGCAAGCAGGCGGACCGGTGAGTATCCTCGCATCCATCCTGCCACCACTATCCTGCCCTTCCCCTCGCCGGCTCCATCTTGCCCCCCCCACCAGCTCCATCCTGCCCCTCCTGCTGGCTCCATCCTGCCCCCCCCGCCAGCTCCATCCTGCCCCCCGCCGGGTCCACCCTGCCCCCCACACCAGCCCCATCCTGTCTCCCCCCAGCCAGCTCCATCGTGCCCTCCCCCCCCACCAGCTCCATCGTGCCCCCTTCCCCGTCCCGCCAGCTCCATCGTGTCCCCCCCCCACCCGCCGGCTTCATCCTGTCTCCCCCTGCCGGCTTCATCCTGCCCCCCCGTCTCCATCCTGCCCCCCTCGCTCGCTCCACCCTGCCCCGCTCGCCACCATCCTGCCCCCCCCCCACCGGCTCCATCCTGCCCCGCCAGCTCCATCCTGCCCCGCCAGCTCCATCCTGCCCCGCTCGCTCCATCCTGCCACGCTCGCTCCATCCTGCCCTGCTCGCTCCATCCTGCCCCGCACGCTCCATCCTGCCCCGCTCGCTCCATCCTGCCCCGCTCCCACCATCCTGCCCCCCGCCACCATCCTGCGCCGCTCACCACCATCCTGCCCCCCCCGTCAGCTCCATCCTGCCCTGCCAGCTCCATCCTGCCCCCCCTCAACCATCCTGTCCCCCCGCTACCATCCTGCTCCCCCGTCGGCTCCATACTGCCCCGCTCGCCACCATCCTGCCACCCCCCATCCTGCCCCCCCGCCACCACCCTGCCCCGCTCGCTCCACCCTGCCCCGCTCGCTCCACCCTGCCCCACTCGCTCCATCCTGCCCTGCTCGCCACCATCCTGCCCGCCACCGGCTCCATCCTGCCCCGCTTCGCTCCATCCTGCCCTGCTCGCTCCATCCTGCCCCGCCTCGCTCCATCCTGCCCCGCTCGCTCCATCCTGCCCCGCTCGCTCCATCCTGCCCCCCGCCACCATCCTGCTCCCCCGCCGGCTCCATCCTGCCCCTCTCGCTCCATCCTGCCCCGCTCGCTCCATCCTGCCCCCTTTCCCCCCGCCACCATCCTGCCCCCCGCCACCATCCTGCCCCCCGCCACCATCCTGCTCCTTTGGCTCCATCCTGCTCCTTTGGCTCCATCCTGCCCTGCTCGCCACCATCCTGCCACCATCCTGCTCCTCCGGCTTCATCCTGCCCCGCTCGCCACCATCCTGCTTCCCCCAACGGCTCCATTCTGCCCCGCTCGCTCCATCCTGCCCCGCTCGCTCCATCCTGCCCTGCTCGCTCCATCCTGCCCCGCTCGCTCCATCCTGCCCCCCTTGCTCCATCCTGCCCCCCTTGCTCCATCCTGCCCCGCTCGCTCCATCCTGCCCCGCTCGCTCCATCCTGCCCCCCCGCGACCATCCTGCTCCCCCCGCCACCATCCTGCTCCTTCAGCTCCATCCTGCCCCGCTCGCTCGATCCTGCCCCCCCCCGCCACCATCCTGCTCCTTTGGCTCCATCCTGCCCCGCTCGCTCCATCCTGCCCCGCTCGCCACCATCCTGCCACCATCCTGCTCCTCCGGCTCCTCCTGCCCCCCCCCGCCACCATCCTGCCCCCCGCCACCATCCTGCTCCTTTGGCTCCATCCTGCCCCGCTCGCTCCATCCTGCCCCGCTCGCCACCATCCTGCCACCATCCTGCTCCTCCAGCTCCATCCTTCCCCGCTCGCCACCATCCTGCTCCCCCGCCGGCTCCATCCTGCCCCGCTCGCTCCATCCCTGCCCCCCCCCCGCCACCATCCTGCTCCTTTGGCTCCATTCTGCCCGCTCGCTTCATCCTGCCCCACTCGCCACCATCCTGCCACCATCCAGCCCCCCCCCCCCCACCGGCTCCATCCTGCCCCGCTCGCTCCATCCTGCCCCGCTCGCTCCATCCTGCCCCGCTCGCTCCATCATGCCCCACTCGCTCCATGCTGCCCCGCTCGCTCCATCCTGCCCCCCCGCCACCATCCTGCTCCCCCGCCGGCTCCATCCTGCTCCTCCGGCTCCATCCTGCCCCGCTCGCTCCATCCTGCCCCCCCGCCACCATCCTGCTCCTTTGGCTCCATCCTGCCCCGCTCCGCCCCACCCTGCCCCGCTCGCCCCATCCTGCCCCGCTCGCCACCATCCTGCCCCGCTCGCCACCATCCTGCTCCTCCGGCTCCATCCTGCCCCGCTCGCCACCATCCTGCCCCCCCCCCCCCCGCCGCCACCATCCTGCTCCTCCGGCTCCATCCCGCCCCGCCGCCACCATCCTGGCCCCCTGCCTCACCCCCGCGACCCCCACACGCAACCATCCTGCCTCCCCTCCCCGCAACCATCCTGCTCCTCCGGCTCCATCCTGCCCCGCCCCCTCCATCCTGCCCCTCTCCTTCCATCCTGCCCCTCTCCTTCCATCCTGCCCCGCTCCTTCAATCCTGCCCCGCTCGCCACCATCCTGCTCCCCCGCCGCTCCATCCTGCCCCCCTCGCTCCATCCTGCTCCTCCGGCTCCATCCTGCCCCGCTCGCTCCATCCTGCCCCCACCCCCCCCCCCACCACCATCCTGCCCCCCGCCACCATCCTGCTCCTTTGGCTCCATTCTGCCCCGCTCGCTTCATCCTGCCCCGCTCGCCACCATCCTGCCACCATCATGCTCCTCCGCTCCATCCTGCCCCGCTCGCCACCATCCTGCCCCCCCCACTGGCTCCATTCTGCCCCGCTCGCTCCATCCTGCCCCGCTCGCTCCATCCTGCCCTGCTCGCTCCATCCTGCCCCGCTCGCTCCATCTTTCCCCGCTCGCTCCATCCTGCCCCGCTCGCTCCATCCTGCTCCGCTCGCTCCATCCTGCCCCGCTCGCTCCATCTTGCCCCCCCGCGACCATCCTGCTCCCCCCGCCACCATCCTGCTCCTTCAGCTCCATCCTGCCCCGCTCGCTCGATCCTGCCCCCCCCCCCCGCCACCATCCTGCTCCTTTGGCTCCATCCTGCCCCGCTCGCTCATCCTGCCCCGCTCGCCACCATCCTGCCACCATCCTGCTCCTCCGCCTCCATCCTGCCCCCCCCCGCCACCATCCTGCCCCCCGCCACCATCCTGCTCCTTTGGCTCCATCCTGCCCCGCTCGCTCCATCCTGCCCCGCTCGCCACCATCCTGCCACCATCCTGCTCCTCCAGCTCCATCCTTCCCCGCTCGCCACCATCCTGCTCCCCCGCCGGCTCCATCCTGCCCGCTCGCTCCATCCTGCCCCCCCCCCGCCACCATCCTGCTCCTCCGGCTCCATCCTGCCCCGCCCCCTCCATCCTGCCCCTCTCCTTCCATCCTGCCCCTCTCCTTCCATCCTGCCCCGCTCCTTCCATCCTGCCCCGCTCGCCACCATCCTGCTCCCCGCCGGCTCCATCCTGCCCCGCTCGCTCCATCCTGCTCCTCCGGCTCCATCCTGCCCCGCTCGCTCCATCCTGCCCCACCCCCCCCCCCCCGCCACCATCCTGCCCCCGCCACCATCCTGCTCCTTTGGCTCCATTCTGCCCCGCTCGCTTCATCCTGCCCCGCTCGCCACCATCCTGCCACCATCCTGCTCCTCCGGCTCCATCCTGCCCCGCTCGCCACCATCCTGCCCCCCCCACTGGCTCCATTCTGCCCCGCTCGCTCCATCCTGCCCCGCTCGCTCCATCCTGCCCTGCTCGCTCCATCCTGCCCCGCTCGCTCCATCTTTCCCCGCTCGCTCCATCCTGCCCCGCTCGCTCCATCCTGCTCCCCCGCCGGCTCCATCCTGCTCCCCCGCCGACTCCATCCTGCCCCTCTCGCTATATCCTGCTCCTCCGGCTCCATCCTGCCCCGCTCGCTCCATCCTCCTGCCCCCCCCCCGCCACCATCCTGCCCCCCCGCCACCATCCTGCCCCCCCCGCCACCATCCTGCTCCTTTGGCCCCATCCTGCCCCGCTCGCCACCATCCTGCCCCCCCCGCCACCATCCTGCTCCTCCGGCTCCATCCTGCCCCGCCCCCGCTACCATCCTGGCCCCCTGCCTCCCCCCCGCGACCCCCCCTCCCCTCCCCGCAACCATCCTGCTCCTCCGGCTCCCCCCTCCAATCTGCCCCGCTCCCTCCAATCTGCCCCGCTCCTTCCATCCTGCCCCGCTCCTTCCATCCTGCCCCTCGCTTCCATTCTGCCCCCGGCTTTTCTTGCTCCCTCAGCCTCCATCCTGCCCCCCCTCCGCCTCCATCCTGCCCCCCTCTGCCTCCATCCTGCCCCCCTGCTCCATCTTGCTTCCCCGGCAGTTACAGTTAGCGGTCATGTGACCGATCAGCTGTTCGGTTTCCCAGGCAACAACAGGTCCTAAAGGCCTGTAGGACCTAGAAGACGGAGGTGGAGCGAGACGGCGGACAGGTGAGTATCCTCATTGAGGATTTTTTTACTTTTACTGTGGAGGAGCGGGGGGCCGTTGGGAGCGGAGTATCGCCATATACTATAGTGCTCCTATACATGTGCTGTAATGTACTGCCATATACCATAGCGCTGCTATACATGTACTGTAATGTACCGCCATATACCATAGCGCTGCTACACATGTACTGCCATATACTATAGCGCTGCTATACATGTGCTGTAATGTACCTCCATATACTATAGTGCTGCTATACATGTACTGTAATGTACTGCCATATACCATAGCGCTGCTATACATGTACTGCCATATACTATAGTGCTGCTATACATGTAATGCTTACCATAAACCATAGCACTGCTATACATGTAATGTAATGTACCGCCATATATTATAGTGCTGCTATACACGTGCTGTAATGTACCACCATATACCACAGCTCTGATATATATATTAGTTCACTCACGTTGACTGAACAAGTTCTGTCAGTCACAGCATGTCAACTACATACATAATCTAGAATACCGGATGCGTTAGAATTGGGCCACCATCTAGTATATACATAAGAAGGGTTAGATGATGTAGTAAATATGACATTGATGTAAAGCAGAGTCAGGCTAGGGAGGGGGAGAGGAGCTGGGAAGGTAAAGTCAAAATTCCAAGATAAGAGGAGCTGATTGTATTATTGTTCTATGATTAGTGGCCTGTGGAGACCTGAACATTCTTCAGTGAGTGTAGAAAGCCATAAATCGATGTGAGACAGTTCACATAAGAAGTTTCAAAAGTTCATTGTCCTCTAACTGGAGTCTGTTGGAAGATGTGATATCCCCAAATGCCCTTTCATTTTATATAAAAATGTATGAATCTATGATATCCCCAAATGCCCTTTCATTTTATATAAAAACGCATGAATCTATGTGAGACATTTAATCCTGTTTTGAATGTATCAAAGGTCAATATCAATTTGAATTCCCAAATTCTTCTCTCTCTGTGATTTGAAGTTGCTATTTAGAATGAGCAGACTAATATCGGTTTCGTTGTGGTCAGGTCTGCACAAATGCTTTGCTACAGGTAGATCCATACGCTTTTCTTTTATTTTGTGGCGATGAGAATTCATTCTTGTTCTGAATTTTTGTCCGGTCTCCCCTACGTACATTCCACCTGTTCGACATTTGGTACATATATATAAATACACCACATTGCTTGTGATGCAACTGAAGCTACCTGGGATCTTGTAGTCCTGATCTGTCCCAGGAATCTTTATCTTGTCTGTTGTCATTATAGATGGACAGGTTTTGCACCTGTTCTGGTTGCTGGGAAAGGTTCCTGTTGCTGTTGGAGAGAGGACAGGGCGCTTCTGACAATGATGTTTTTAAGATTCGGAGGTTGTCTAAAACAGTGGGGGATCAAGAAATTAGGATTTTAGTCGGGCATCTTTTTGTAGGAGTGGTTGCAGTTTCAGTGAAGCTCCTCTTTGCACCTCCATACTTGTAGGTGACTATGAGAGGAACTTTGTTGTTTTCATCTCTAGTATTAAATGTAGGAGATGATTACTTGATATTCTGGTGGCTCTTGTAATCTGGTTCTCGATTGCTCTTGGATAGTAGCCCTAGTTCAAAAAGGTCTTTCTGAGGTCTTTATCTGTATGGTTGGAACATATCCAATTGTATCTGATGGCCTGGCTATACACAATAGAGTTTTTTATGTGTCTTGAATGAAAACTGTCCCGTCGGAGATATGTGGACATTTGAATTTTTCTAACAAAAATGTTATTTAGCCTCAATTCTTTCATTTTCACATGGGCAACAGGATAAAATAGATCCTAAAATTAGTTGGGCCATTTCTCCTGTGTACACCGATACCTCATATGTGGTCATAAACCACTGTTAGGGTGCACGGCAGGGCTCAGAAGGGAAAGAGCGCAATTTGACTTTTTGAGCTAATTTTCCATTCAAAAAGTGAAATGGCGCTCCTTCCCTTCTGAGCCCTGACATGCACCCAAACAGTGGTTTATGACCACATATGAGGTATCGGTGTACTCAGGAGAAATTGCCTAACAAATTTTAGGATGCATTTTATCCTGTTGCCCATGTGAAAATGAAAACATTTAGGCTGAAAACATTTTTGTGAAAAAAAAAGGTACTTTTTCATTTTTACGGATCAATTTGTGAAGCACCTGGGGGTTAAAAGTGCTCCCTATGCATCTAGATAAGTTCCTTGAGGGGTCCAGTTTCCAAAATGGGGTCACTTGTGGGGGAGCTCCAATGTTTAGGCACACAGGGGCTCTCGAAACACGGCATGGTGTCTGCTAACAATTTGAATAGAAAATCGGCTCCAATTGTTAGTGGACACCATGTTGCATTTGGAGAGCCCCTGTGTGCTAGTAAATAGTCAAAAATACGCCACACAGAAAAAATCTTTTTATTTGAAAAAAAAACACAAACAAAATTCGGACTCCATCTTTATTATAAAGATCCGACATAATCTACAACGAAGGTCTCACGACGCTTGATCACCTCCGCCCCTCCAGATCTGATTGGAGAGCTCCAATCAGATCTGGAGGGGTGAATCACATTGATTCGCTCTGATCGTCAGTTTCACTTTTAACTGCCAATCAGAGCGACTTTACCATGAGGGGCTAAGCCACTCCCCCTGGGTTAAAGCACAGGTTCTTGCGATCCAGCAGCTCCGGTGACTTGTCACTGGCCCTGTCACCGGAGCTGCAGGACCGCAAAGAAGCCATGACATTATAGAGACGTCATGGGTTGGGAACGCACCGACTTTCATGACTTCTCTATAATGTCATAGGTCGGGAAGGGGTTCATTATATGTACCAGATGTCCAACAGGTGCCATGTATGTAGGGGAGACTGGAAAAAAATTCAGAACAAGAATGAATTCTCATCGCCACACAATAAAAGAAAAGTGTATGGATCTACCTGAAGCAAAGCATTTTTGCAGCCCTGACCACAGTGAAACCGATATTAGTCTGTTCATTTTAAAAAGCAACTTAAAATCTCAGAAAGAGAGAAGAATTTGGGAATACAAATTGATAACGACCTTTAACACATTCAAAACAAGATTGAATGTCTCACATGGATTTATGCATTTTTATATAAAATGAAAGGGCATTTGGGGATGTCACATCCTCCAACAGACTCCAGTTAACGGACAATGAACTTTTGACACTTCTTATGTGAACTGTCTCACATCGATTTATGGCTTTCTACACTCACTGAAGAATGTTCAGGTCTCCACAGGCCACTAATCATAGAACAATAATACAATCAGCTCTTCTTATCTTGGAATTTTGACTTTACCTTCCCAGCTCCTCTCCCCCTCCCTAGCCTGATTCTGCTTTACGTCACCTGTCTTATTTACTACATCATCTCACCCTGCTTATGTATATATGTGTGTGTCTTCAGAACTTGTGTCATTATTAGCCTGATGAGGAGGCCATAGTGCCCTGAAAGCTTGCTTCACTTACCATCTTTTCAGTTAGCCATTAAAAGGTATCAACCACTGAGGACTCTCAGATTCTAATATTTTTCTATCTACTGGCTAACATGGTACAAAGGCACTATTTTCACACCAAATCCACAACATGTTTCTGGTGCGTTTTTCTGCCACAAGGTGCGCATTTGGTGTAGAAATTTCTGCAACAAAATACGTAGCGTTGGCGCATACTCTTACTTTGCAGCATATTTCCACATCAGCCTAGAGATTTTGTGCAGTACTGTATATTAATAAATCTTATGTGTCTCTAGGGCTCATGCTTGTTTAGTTTTCTTCTTATGTACTGTTTCTGTGTGTGACAGCTGGCTGCTTTCTACCACATCTTTCTTGTCTGCAGTGTATGGGGTAGTCTTCAGGTTATAGTGTTCCAAAGTTACCTGACCCCTATACTGACAGCCTGGCTACCAGGAGGAAATGAACTTTATTCCTCTAAGCAGCCTCAAGCTTTCAGTCATAGAGAGGCAGCAAGAGCAGTTTCAGTCATCACTCAGTACATTGTTGCGGCAGTAAAATGCCCCAGGACTGAATGACAGCTGGCTTAGTGCTAACACACGGCTCAGCCGGCTTTCAGTCACTTTTGTGGTTACAGCCGCCACTCACTATGTACTAAGCAGTGACCGAAGTTGTGCCTCTATGACTGAAAGCCAGATGCTGCCAAGAAGAATAAAGTTCATTCCTCCTAATACCTGGATTTTCAGTTCAGCAACCATGTAAGCTTTAGAACACTATTAACTGCAGATTAACCCAACACCTGCTGGTAATTACATTTTGTGTTGTGACAGGTTCCATTTAAAGATAATTATATTATTATTAACTAATGCAAGATTACCTCATATAAGGGATTATGCAGTTAGAAAAAAAATATCTACAGTACATATATGCTTTAGTATATAAATTCTAGGACCCTCAATCAGCTAGATGCACTCTGACATAAACACTATCTGATCATCACTACACTTTTGTTTCCTTTTTAAGATCCATGAATCTGCGCTGAGAGCAAAGAACAGAAGACAGCGAGAAAGGAAAAAGCATCTGCTGCAGAAGCAGAGAGCCCACTCTGCAGACGCAGAAAGAGTTCTGAGGAGAAAACCTTCGCTAGTAGATAATCCCTGGATGACCGAATACATGAGATGCTTTTCAGCCAGAGATCGTTAATGGTCTAGTTATGTGAATTCATTGCCAGTGCTGCCATTACAGATCAGACAGGTTTCAATTCTGACAACAAGCACTATTTCCAAGTCACAGCAATACTGAGCCAGACTGGAGCACACTTTTTCTAAAGGTTTTTATACTGTACATTCCAGATGTACTTCATTAAGAATCTGGCTTTCTTGTTTCTGAGAGTTGTGTATTTTATGTCAAAACTTAATTCTTTGATTATGATCCAAAACTCAGTCAGCTGCTGATGTATAAAGACACTTGATTGTATAGCTGAACAAAATTTTTAAACCTGGAATGTACAAATATATCCAACTTCATTCCTTTCAAGGTGAAAGCTGTAGCAATGTGTTTAAAATGGAGAAGTTGTGTATTGTTTGGTGTTCATTCTCAGGCTTTATAGGGCTGCTGCATGCAGAAGCCAATGACCATATGATTTTGTCAGTATACAGTTTTATTGTCTTCAAAATCATGTGGCCACTACATACAGTCTTTATCTTAGGCTGGCTTCACACCACGGTTTTCAGCTGTCAGGTTCTGTCCGGTTTAAACCGGACAGAACCTGATTTGGCTTTGCCACCATGTATCCCTATGGTGCTGGATTGGTCCTATTTCACCATCCTGTTTTGTGTCCCTGATCCAATTTTGTCAGTTTTTTCACCGGCTGGGAGTTCAGCACCATGGAGAGCAGCACTGCTCACACAGGCTGACAGATCAGCACCGTGGACAGCAGCAGAAACCGAATCCTGCAAAAAACAGAATTGGAGGGCATATTTTCCCACACTTCCTGCCCATCCTGTGTTGTCAGGTTCTGTGCGGTGGATCCTGCAAAAAACAGGATCCAACATGACAGCACAAAACCGTGGTGTGAAGTCGCCTTAACCGTATGCTGCAGAGTGGAAGCCCAGTCTTGTGGAGTTTCCAATGAAAAGACATTCACTAGATATGATTACCAGCAATAGTCATTAAACACTTCCTGAATGTTTATTATATCTGTATAATATCTGTATTATATTATATCTGTATTCAAATTAGGAAGATCAGTTATTTCAGTTAAAAACATAATCCTTTCAGGATCCAGTTTTTTGCCCATTCACTTTAATGATGTCAGGTATAATTATGTTGCTTCAGGTTTCTTCCTTAGGGTAGAGACACACAGTCAGTATTTGGTCAGTATTTCACATCAGTATTTGTAAGCCAAAATCAGGAGTGGGTGAAAAATGCAGAAGTGGAGCACATGTTTTTATTATATGTTTCCTCTGACTGTTCCACTCCTGATTTTGGCTTACAAATACTGATGTGAAATACTGACCAAATACTGACTGTGTGTCTCTACCCTTACATTGATAAAGTGAATGGGCAAAAAAATGGATCCTGAAAGGATCAGGCTTTTAACTGAAATAATAGTTTTTCTCTGCAAGTTCCTCTCCTGGTTCCTCTCCTGGTTTTGACACACAAACCTAATCAGGTAAAAAACTGCAGTGTGAAACCAGCCTAAGAATTGCAGAAATTTTTACGTAGTGCCTCCATGTTTCATTTCAAGGACTATATAAAAAAATGACTGCAATTATCAAAGGAAAAACTGCACTTTAATTACTCATATATAGCTTTTTTTTTTTTCTAAACCATAACGTGGGATACTGGGGCTAAATTTTGTCATTGTCTAAATGCTTTTGGTATTTCTGCAAACAGGAAGGGGACATATTATTTTTCTTTCTATAGTGCCTAAATATTTCACAGCACATTCAGAAGGGATATGTACAGACAATTTCAGACATTACAAAGTAACACCATTTAACAGATTCTAAGAGGAGTGAGGGCTCTGCTCACAAGTTTACAATCTATGAGGAAATAGGGTAGGCACAAAAAGGTAAATGGTAAAAAGTGCTTGTATTGTATGGTCAAGCCATCATTATAGTAGAGAATTCAAATGCTTCTACATGGATCGGTCACCAGCCAGTATGTGTACAAGTACAGATACAGCATGCTATTATGTGCATGGAGGGAGTCTAAACAGATGATATAAGTGACCAGATCTGTGAAAAAATTTTGTAAAGGCAAAATGGGAATAGTGAGGTGAAAGGCCAGTCGAAAGAAATGCGCCTTTAGGGCGCATTTAAAATTGTGGGCATTGGGAATTAATCAAATTGTCCTGGTTAGTATATTCCAGAAAATTGGTGCAGCTCGTGAAAAGTCCTGGAGATGGGAGTGAGATGTTCAGATAATCGAGGATTATTATGGGTGATAGACTGAGATGATAGAGGAGATCTAAGGCGGTGCAGAACTGTGGAGTGCTATGTGGGTGAGAGTCCTAGGTTTATATTGGACCTCTGTAGTGCAGTGTTACCAACTCCAGTCCTCAAGGCCCATGAACAATGCATATTTTCAAGATTTTCTTAGCAATTAACAGGTGTTTGAATTATCACCTTGGCAGTTCATGAAATTATCAGCTATGCAATACTAAGGAAATTCTGAAAACATACACTGTTGGTGGACCATGAGGACTTGTGTTGGGGAAAACTGTTGTAGCGAATGGACAACCAGTGCAATGAAGGGCACAGTGTGGAGGTATTGGTGTAGCAGTTGGAAAGGAATATTATCCTGGCTGCTGCTTTCAGGATGAATTGGAGAGAAGTTTAGTAAAAGGGAGTACGATTCTTAGACAGTTTCAATCATCCACACAAGAATGCATCAAAGTGACAGTAAGAATATTTGCAAAGGTAAGAAAAGGTTGAATTCTAGAGACAATTTTGAGGTGTAGATGACCCTGAGGAACCCCGGCAGTAAGGGGAAGAGGAGCCGGCAAAGAATACAATAAAGGCGCGGTCAGAGTGGCAGGATGAGAACCAAGAGAGAGCAGTGTTCTTGAACCTGACATGGCAGAGTATATTGAGGAGGGGATGGTGATCCACAGTATTAAATGCTGCTGATAGATTCAAGAGAATCATCAGGGAGTACTGACCTTTAGAATTAGCTGTTAGTAGATCATTAGAGACTTCAATAAAGGCAGTTTCAGTAGAGTGTAAGGAGCTAAAACTAGGTTGAAAAGGGTCAAGAAGACAATTAGCAGATTAGAAGTTTAGAAATGAAGCGGAAATTAGAGACAAGTCAATCTGTCCAGTGATTTCCTAGTACAATACTTTTTTTTTTAACTTTATTTATTAGAATTATAAGAAAAAAATATTGTTCAATTATAATCATAAACTGTAAACAAGAAGAACAAGTACACAAGACTATACAGTACATCCATACATATTGGCTAGGCGTTCAAGTCCTGGTGCAACAACCTAATACGTTGGGACTGTTTTAGTATTGATGGTCTTCCAATAGTTGTCCATAACCATAGTTGATAATATTTATTGAAATTACCAGAAGAAAGTAGGCAAAACAAAAAAGAAGAGGAGCAATAGAGAAGAAAGAGACAACAAAGGAAGATAGAAATAGAATAAAAAGAGGGGAAGCATAAAGGGGAATACCCAGGGAGAACTATATGTCTTTGATCAAGTCTCTTTCAAGAAGGACAAGTAGTCGTCCAACAGATTGAATTCTGTCTAGTAAAACCATGTTTTAAGGAAGCAATCATGGTAGTCGTTTATCGATGCCAGAAATCCTCCATTAATATTACCTCGTTGACTTTAGTAAACCAGAAGGAAATTGTAGGGGCGGTGCCTTTTTTCCACAAGAGGAGAATACAAGCGCTAGCATTCACGATTAGATGTAATACTGAATGCTAGTACATCTTTAGTGGGATTTCACAGTGATGGAGAAGGACAAGGGCCGGGCCTAGATCAGAAGTAAGACTTGAGACTTTATGAATCCTAGTACAGTACTAATAGTATCCTTGAATGGGGCTTTGGCAGCCCTTCCAGGATCTGTAACTTGTATTGCTGTAGCTTCTCCAATTGTCTTGCTGTAAGCTGTGGAGAATTCAGTGTTGCATGCATATATAAATCTAAACTGAATATACACTGCTCCCCACACCCATAATCCTGTGTCACCACTATGACTGAAAGAAAAAGTCTATAATACATTCCTAAAAAGTGTGGGGGATTTTTTTTGTTTTTTTAGATAAATATGGGGAACTTTTGTTTGACAAAGCAACCATGTTAGCGATGCACAATGCATTACTAACAAGGCATTCAGGGCACTCAATATCTAAAAATGATATGACAGATTCCCTTTAAACACTGGGGATTTGTAAGACATGGATGAAAATTCAAAGCCTTCCTTGTATCCGAATGTTATGAATCTGTTGCTTAGGCTAGGGTCACACTTGCTTTTTTTTCATGCTTTTTTGGGGACCTGCGTTTTTAAAAAAAAGCATGTAAAAACGCACCCATAGGCCCCCATGTTAAAAAACGCATGCCCTAATAGCAAAAACGCATGTCTTAATAGCAAAAACGCATGTGTGACAGTACCATGTGTTTTTGTGTGCGTTCTTGCAATTATGTGATTAGCTGACATCAAAAACGCATGCAAAAACGCATGGTACATTAGTATCATTCAGTACCATCCAAAAACGCATGCGTTTTCTAGGGCTGGGCGATTTTGAAAAAAATCAAAATCTCGATTTTATTTAAACCTATGGACGATTTTCGATTTAAATCTCGATTTTTTTTTAAATTTTTTTTTTTTTGCTTTTCTTTGATGAATAAAGAGAAAAACTAAGAGGTACCGTATATACTCTTGTATAAGCCGACCCGTGTATAAGCCGACCCCCCTACTTTTGCCCCCAAAACCTGGGAAAACCTATTGACTCGTGTATAAGCCGAGGGTGGACCCCAGCACAGGTATACAGCCCCCAGCAGTATAGTATATAGGCCCCAGCAGTGTTACAGAAGCAGCCCCAGCGGTGTATAGAGCAGCAGCCCCAGCGGTGTATACAGTAGCAGCCCCAGTGGTAGTATACAGCAGCCCCAGCGGTGTATATAGCAGCAGCCCCAGCGGTGTATATAGCAGCAGCCCCAGTGGTAGTATACAGCAGCAGCCCCAGTGGTGTACACAGTAGCAGCCCCAGTGGTGTATACAGCAGCAGCCCCAGCGGTGTATAGAGCAGCAGCCCCAGTGGTGTATATAGCAGCAGCCCCAGTGGTAGTATACAGCAGCAGCCCCAGTGGTGTATATAGCAGCAGCCCCAGTGGTGTATATAGCAGCAGCCCCAGTGGTGTATACAGCAGCAGCCCCAGTGGTGTACACAGTAGCAGCCCCAGTGGTGTACACAGCAGCAGCCCCAGTGGTGTACAAAGCAGCAGCCCCAGTGGTGTACACAGTAGCAGCCCCAGCGGTGTATATAGCAGCAGCCCCAGCGGTGTACACAGTAGCAGCCCCAGTGGTGTATATAGCAGCAGCCCCAGTGGTGTACACAGTAGCAGCCCCAGTGGTGTACACAGCAGCAGCCCCAGTGGTGTATATAGCAGCAGCCCCAGTGGTGTACACAGTAGCAGCCCCAGCGGTGTATATAGCAGCAGCCCCAGCGGTGTACACAGCAGCAGCCCCAGTGGTGTACACAGTAGCAGCCACAGTGGTGTATATAGCAGCAGCCCCAGTGGTGTATATAGCAGCAGCCCCAGTGGTGTATGGAGGACACTGGTGAGTGCACCAGCCCCAGACTGCAGTGATTGCTCCCTGCACTGTCTATGGAGCCTCAGCGGTGCACACACTGACCTGGAGCCGGGGATGGTGCCGATCACTCCCGCACAGTGCTGCAGGCTGCTCCGGTCTCCCCCATCTCTGGACTGAGCAGCCATGCTCATGTGGAAACACCGACATTGCAGTCCCATCCGCCGGCCGTGCACCGGATTACGGCTGCTGCCCTGCGAGCCCCCGATCCAGGGAGTCGCTCCCCATGTCTGCCGCAGGTCACACGGCTCCCGGCTGCAGCGCCACAAGTCCCCAGCCTCCCGCCAAAGTCACATTGTTTGCGGCATCTACAAGGCTGAAGTGTGGAGGCGCACTATGTCATTGTACTTATCCCCGCCGCCGCCGCCCTGTATACCCATGGGGGGGCGCCATTTTAAATCGAATTACACGATTTTGAAAAAATCAGAATTGTGGCCACATCAGGGGGCGAATTAATCGAATTAATTCGATTAATCGCCCAGCCCTAGCGTTTTCCATAGGGGCCCATGTTAAAAAAACGCATGCGTTTTTAAAACAGCACCAAAAAAATAGTGCATGCACTATTTTTGGGTGCTGATTTAAAAAACGCATGCAAAAACGCAGGGTGCCATCAGGCACCTTAAAAACGCATGCAGAAACGCATGCTTTTTGTAAAGGCACTAAAAAAACTCATGCCAAGTGTGACCCCAGCCTTAGTGATGAATCTAAATAAAAAAAATGGCCTTCCAGTGGTCTTTATAATGGCATTGAAACAATCACACCTCTGCAGTGAAAAAACAATGGAGGCACTTAGGATGGCGGCCGAGGAGAAAAGTAACCTTCAAATTGTTAATACATGAATGTGTAAATGCAGCCCTTGGGCTCACTTCAAATGTGCATTTTTCTTGAACTTGTTCTATTCTTCATTTTAATAGTATTCATATTTATTGTCCAAGTATATGGGGCTGTTCACATGTCTGTTTTTATTCGGACTGAGTGGTCAGCACATTATCACCAGAACCTGTCCAATCTTAATTCTATTATCAGGTCAAAGTCACTAATGCACGTGTATGGATCTGTGAAAAATAGGGCTGCAAGTAACTGGTGTGCCTACAGGACAATTGGGGTCACCAGAGCAAATAAAATTATATTAATAAGTTTTATATTACTTGGTATTTCTAGCTAATTTAAATGTGCTGTTTCTCCTGGAAATAAGTTGTAAATAAAATAATGAACATGGGCCACTTTTTCTGTCTGGGAAACTCCACTATACAATACCTGTTAAAATTCTTAAATATGTGTGTACATACAGTGAAGGAAATAATTATTTGATCCCCTGCTGATTTTGTAAGTTTGCCCACGACAAAGTCAAGAACAGTCTATATTTTAAGGGTAGGTTCATTTTAACAGTGAAAGATAGAATATCAATAATAAAAACCAAAAAATCACATTGTCTAAATTATATATTTGCATTTTGCGGGGAGAAATAAGTATTTGATCCCCTACCAACCATTAGGAGTTCTGCCTTCTACAAACCAGTTAGTTGCTCCTAATCAACTCGTTACCTGCATTAAAGATAGCTGTCTCAAATAGTCACTGGTATAAAAGACTCCTGTCCACACACTTAATTAAAGGGAACCTGTCACCTAGATTACGCCCCCAAGACTATCACTACCTGTCCCTAAACCTTGCTATTACTACTCTAACTATCCCTCTGTCTGCTAAATCTGCCCTGTGACTGTGTAAGAAAATGTATTTCCAACTTACATGGTCATATGTTAATGATCCAGGGGGCTTCTGCTGCTAGCCCCCTGGGTGTCCTCTCTGTGTCCCTGTTGCCGCCTCCTGCTGTCTCTTGCACGCCCCTGTGGGCGTGCTATTGTAATCAAAATGCATGCTCCCCCAGCCAGGCTCGGTCAGCTCCGCTATGCAGCCTTCCTGTTATGATGCAGAACGCATCATTTCCAGAGCCATGGGACTATAGCAACTCGCTGTTTACCTTCACAGCGGGTCCACGCGAGGCTCCAGGATGTCCGCTGCTATGGTAAACAGCAGGTTGCTATGGCCCCGCAGCTCTGGAAATGATGCATTCTACATCATAACAGGAATGCTGCATAGCAGAGCTGACCGAACCTGGCTGGAGGAGCGTGCATTTTGATTACAATAGCACGCCCATAGGGGTGTGCAAGAGACAGCAGGAGGCGGCAACAGGGACACCGAGAGGATAGCCCCCCGCATCATTAACATACGCCCATGTAAGTTACAAATACATTTTCTTACACTTTCACAAGGCAGATTTAGCAGAGAGAGGGATAGTTAGATTAGAAATAGGAAGGTGCAGGGACAGGTAGTGATAGTCTGGGGGGCTTAATCTAGGTGACAGGTTCCCTTTAATCAGTCAGATTCTAACCTTTACAACATGGGCAAGACTTGAGCTTGAGCTTTATAAGGATGTCAGTGAAAAGATCCTAGAACTGCACAAGGTTGGAATGGGCTATAAAACCATATGTAAGACGCTGGGTGAGAAGTAATGTTGGTGCAATAGTTTAGAAAATGGGAGATCTGGGGCTCCATGCAAAATCTCACCTCGTGGGGTATCCAGGATCATGAGAAAGGTGAAAGATCAGCCTAAAACTACATGGGAGGATGTGGAAGAAACATATTAGTGATCTCAAGGCAGCTGCGACCACTGTCACCAAGAAAACCATTGGTCACACATTACTCCGTAATGGATTAAAATCCTGCAATTCCCGCAAAGTCCTACTGCACAAAAAGGCACATGTGCAGGCCCGTTTGAAGTATGCTGATGAATACTATGGTCATTCTGATAGCAATTGGAAGAAGGTGCTGTGGTCAGATGAGACAAAAATGTAGCTCTTTGGCATTAACTCAAGTCTTCACTGGGAAAGGGAAAGGGAAAAGGCCGCTCCACCGCCCATATCCTCCTGGATTCCTGCACCTGGTGTGGCAGCTTTGGCAACTGCCCAGGAAACAATGTAAAGTGGAAACCACCGGTGCTTGTCTTCATAAAATTTTGTTCTTTATTATTAAATGAAATTTATAAAATCATTCAGCGTGCTAGCTGGGCGCTAGACGCGTTTCGGAAGACACAACTTCCTTAATCATTAGCCTAAAGAACAAAATTTTATGAAGACAAGCACCGGTGGTTTCCACTTTACATTATTAACTCAAGTCGCTGTGTTTGGAGGAAGAGAAATGCTGACTATGACCCAAAGATTACATAAATATAAGTAGCACTATTTAGTGACAAAATATGAAAAAAGAAAATTGCAGCTAAGCTAAAAGGAGAAAAAGAAGACACTTAGCTTTATCAATGTGCATTGATAAAGCTAAGTTTCTTCTTTTTCTCCTTTTAGCTTAGCTGCAATTTTCTTTTTTCATATTTTGTCACTAAATAGTGCTACTTATATTTATGTATCTAAACCGTTTTTAAGTCCACTAACACTGGTAGGAATTAGTACTGCATCTATAAATGTATGAATATGGGTTCACCCCCTTATGTATGTACCATTCCCCACCTAGTTATCCGGTGTCCATATATGCTATTGCTTTCTGATGTCAACCTTCCAGTCTATTCTTGAAGAGGTTAATTTTGTTTCCAACTAGGCAGAGATTGCTAATGAGTAACACCTTTCCTTGCCCCTATAGGCCTACATTCTTCATTGCTTGCATGTATCAGACAGCCTATAAAAATGAATCCAAATTGTGCCAGAAAATAGGTAGGAAGGAATCTAGGGACCCAGTTAACAAGACACACCTCAAAGTGGTAACTGGGTGGTTTATGAATGCGCATTGATAAAGCTAAGTGTCTTCTTTTTCTCCTTTTAGCTTAGCTGCAATTTTCTTTTTTCATATTTTGTCACTAAATAGTGCTACTTATATTTATGTATCTAAACCGTGTTTAAGTGCACTAACACTGGTAGAAATTAGTACTGCATCTATAAATGTATGACCCAAAGAACATCGTCCCCACAGTAAAGCATGGTGGTGGAAACATTATGTTTTGGGGGTGTTTCTCTGCTACGGGCACAGGAGTACTTCACCGCATCAATTGAAAAATGGATGGAGCAATGTACTGTAAAATCCTAAATGACAACCTCCTTCCTCCACAAGGACATTAAAAATTGGTCAGGGCTGGGTCTTCCAGCACGACAATGACCCAAAACATACAGCCAAGGCAACAAAGAAGTGGCTCAAAAAGAAGCATATTAAGGTCATGGAGTGGCCTAGCTAGTCTCCAGACCTTAATCCCATAGAAAACCTATGGAGGGAGCTGAAGCTCCAAGTTTGCCAAGCGACCGCCTCAAGACTTTAATGATTTAGAGATGATCTGCAAAGAAGAGTGGACCAAAGGTGCGCAAATCCTCATCATCACTACAAAAAACATCTGACTTGTGTGCTTGCCAACATGGGTTTTGCCACCAAGTATTAAGTCTTGTTTGCCATAGGGATCAAATACTTATTTCTCCCTGCAAAATACAAATACACTTATATAATTTAGACAATGTGATTTTCTGGATTTTATTTTTTATATTCTATCTCTCACTGTTAAAATTAGCCTATTCTTAAAATTATAGACTGCTCATGTCTTTCTCAGTGGGCAAACTTACAAAATCAGCAAGGGATCAAATAATTATTTCCTTCACTGTATGTTTATATGATCTTTTATTCTGGTGCTTAATGGGAACCTGTTGTGACCAAATGTTATACACCTGCAGATATAGCATTAATTTTTAGGTTAATAGCGTTCCAATGTTGTGCAGCTGCCTTACTGAAAAATGGGTACCTGAAGAAAATTAATTTATCTCCTCTTGGGAGCTGTCAGCTTTCATTATAGAAGTGTTTACGGAGTGGCTTCAGTCACCACTCCATACACAGTGGGGACGGTACAGCGCAATCTGTCAAAGTCCCGGGGCATGCATACACCTGCCACTCACAATAGTGAGTGGTGACTCAAGCTGTTCTGGCCATGACTTTAAGGCCATGTTCACACTGGACGTTTTTGATCCGTTTATGGTGCTGCGGGTTTTTTTCGGTGTTTTTTTAAACTGCACCAAAAACGGATCAGTCAAAACGTCTGCCAGCAAAGTGCATGGAATTTTTAATTTGCTGTGCAGACGGCAGCATTTTTGACCGCTGTATTAGTGGCGCATAAAGCGCATCCAGAAAACAATGAGCATGTCAATTATTGCTCTATTTTTGTGGTGCGCTTTCTGCACCACTAACATCCAATTACTTACCCTCGCCAGCGATCTCACGGTGAGCCCTGGTGATGTCTTCCTCCGGGGCATCGGCAGGACCTGTGGGAAGTCGGGTACGGTACTAACAGGTCCAGCCCAAGTGATTGAGTCCAAGAGTCACATGATGCAATGTCATGTAAGTACTCATAGTACTCACAGGTCCTGCCGATGCCCAAGAGGAAGGCATCACTGGGGCTCAGTGTGAGATCTCCAGGGAGGGTAAGAAAGTGTGTGTGTCTGTGTCGATGTCTGTCTGTCTGTCTCCCCCAAAAACTGAGCAAAAAACAGCACAAATGGATGATGCTTTTGTGATGATTTTTTTGCAAAAAGAGGATCCGTTTTTGGTGTAGAATCTGCACACAAACAACAAAAAACGGAGCACAACAGCTCTGTCTTAATGAGGCCTCACTGAGAGCACGCAGCTTCTGGGTGGAAATTTTCTCCCAATAGCCACATTTTCAGTAAGGCGGCTGGACAGAATTATAATGCTATTGGCCTGCAGTTTGATAATGTTTTGGTTGGTAATATATGAAATGGCAGTTACTTGTCATAGGTGCACAAGTAGGTTCCTGCACCAGTTCCAGAACTCTGAAGATATGTTTATTTTGTGTCTTTTATTAGGTGACAAAATTAGATGAACACAAATGTTTTGGTGCTATAATCTCAGACCTTCATCAGTTTCCTCATAGGACCCTGGGCTTTCATGAGAATGCATCGAGGTCCCATGATCGCATCACGAAACCTCCGATGCCAGCGGGGAGCAGCTTGATCACTGCCATGGTGCTTTGGCTCGCGCTGTCAATCACTGATCCAAAGGCTTAACAGCTGGTTTGCTGATTTGATCAGTGCTGTTAGCTACACATGTCAGCTGATCAGATCAGCTGACATATGTGGGGGATGATGCGAGCTCAGCGTGTGAGATCACGTCAGAGGGAGGGACATGGCCAAGGGCGTACTATTACGCCCTTGGTCGTGAAGCGGTTAATAATAACCTCATTGATTACATGCCAAGGCATGTAAGTACAGGGTTTCTGCACTTGGCAATTATACTTGATCCAATATAGCAAATATAGTAAAAATTATCCTCTGTTTGTACATAAATCTCTCACATAGTAGATCGGTTACAGATGTAGCAGCAGAATGAGAATTAGTATCTAAAACATAACCTTTAATTATTATGTATAGTTGTGGCCAAAAGTATTGACACCCCTGCAATTCTATCAGATAATACTCAGTTTCTTCCTGAAAATGATTGCAATCACAAATTCTTTGGTATTGTTTTCTTCATTTAATTTGTCTTCAATGACAAAACACAAAAGGGAATGAAGCAAAAAGCAAAACATTGATCATTTCACACAAAACTCCAAAAATGGGCCAGACAAAAGTATTGGCACCCTCAGCCTAATACTTGATTGCACAACCTTTAGCCAAAATAACTGCGATCAACCACTTCTGGTAACCATCAATGAGTTTCTTACAATGCTTTGCTGGAATTTTAGACCATTCTTCTTTCGCAAACTGCTCCAGGTCCCTGATATTTAAAGGGTGCCTTCTCCAAACTGCCATTTTTAGATCTCTCCACAGATGTTCTATGGGATTCAGGTCTGGACTCATTGCTGGCCACCTTAGAAGTCTCCAGTGCTTTCTCTCAAACCATTTTCTAGTGCTTTTTGAAATGTGTTTTGGGTCATTGTCCTGCTGGAAGACCCATGACCTCTGAGGTTGACCCAGCTTTCTCACACTGGGCCCTACATTATGCTGCAAAATTTGTTTGTAGTCTTCAGACTTCATAATGTCATGCACACGGTCAAGCAGTTCAGTGCCAGAGGCAGCAAAGCAACCCCAAAACATCAGGGAACCTCTGCTATGTTTGACTGTAGGAACCGTGTTCTTTTCTTTGAATGCCTCTTTTTTTTCTCCTGTAAACTCTGTTGATGCCTTTGCCCAAAAAGCTCTACTTTTGTCTCATCTGACCAGAGAACATTCTTCCAAAACGTTTTAGGCTTTCTCAGCCTGGCTTTTTTATGTCTTGGGGTAAGAAGTGTGGTCTTCCTGGGTATCCTACCATACAGTCCCTTTTCATTCAGACGCCGACGGATAGTACAGGTTGACACTGTTGTACCCTCGGACTGCAGGGCGGCTTGAACTTGTTTGGATGTTAGTCGAGGTTCTTTATCCACCATCCGCACATTCTTGCGTTGACACTGCGCACGGTAGACACAGGAACATTCAGGTCTTTGGAGATGGACTTGTAGCCTTGAGATTGCTCATGCTTCCTCACAATTTGGTTTCTCAAGTCCTCAGACAGTTCTTTGGTCTTCTTTCTTTTCTCCATGCTCAATGTGATACACACAAGGACACAGGACAGAAGTTGAGTCAACTTTAATCAATGTCAACTGGCTGCAAGTGTGATTTAGTTATTGTCAACATCTGTTAGGTGCCACAGGTAAGTTACAGGTGCTGTTAATTCCACAAATTAGAGAAGCATCAGATGATTTTTCTAACAGTGCCAATACTTTTGTCCACCCCCTTTTTTATGTTTGGTGTGGAATTATATCCAATTTGGCTTTAGGACAATTCTTTTTGTGTTTTTTCATTGAAGACAAATTAAATAAAGATAATAATACCAAAGAATTTGTGATAGCAATCATTTTCAGGAAGAAACTGAGTATTATCTGACAGAATTGCAGGGGTGTCAATACTTTTGGCCACAACTGTATAACATTCTCATACAAACCAAAAGTGAAACGGTGTATTTAATAAAATCCCCTATTTTGCATCCCCCTCCATTGCAAAACATCAAAATTAGGGAATCCTATTATTTGTTTATTACAGAATACTCTAAGGGAAGTTTTTTTATATTCATCATTAGTTTAATCTGCCCCACAAATAAGACATCAAATGCACATCAAAAATAGATTCAATAAATATCACATGAGCCTGAATTCTGGGAAATCATAAACTGATCAAACTAACTAGCAGCAGTTTTACCAAAAATCACCACTTAGTTGATAATCAATATGCTGATTATATCCCAGTCAGAGAAATATCTGTCTTCTACTTTGATAGGTGCTGTCCTTATTGTATTGCATTCTTGTTTTGACCCCAAAAACTCCTGCCCTAACAGGGCAGTACACATCTGACATTGTGACAACTGTGGCCCTGTTATTCCCTGTGTGTCTCTCAACACATTTCCTCCATTAGGATCCCCATCATTGGAATTGCTTCAAAGACTCCAAAAGTCCATAAGCTATTTGGACCTATGCCCACACCCAGGTAACTTCATCCCTTCACTTATAGTGACTCTTTGTAAGAGCATCTTTGGGCTCATAAAGCAAGGTAGCTAGTTATTATAGGGAAACCATTTACTTACACTTCATACTGAACAAATTGAGATGTTTTGAAAATATAATTTTCATTCTTTCATGTTTTGCATATAATTAACATGTATAATGATCCTGTGATTGCCATAATTTCATGACTATTCCTTCATAGTGTTACAGTTTCTATGTTGAGGATATATATATAATATGTAATGTTTAACATATATTTGATATCACTGCTTGGAAAAACATTATTTTTTTTGTTTT
Organism: Allobates femoralis; assembly: GCA_033576535.1. Taxonomy (NCBI): domain Eukaryota; kingdom Metazoa; phylum Chordata; class Amphibia; order Anura; family Aromobatidae; genus Allobates; species Allobates femoralis. The sequence continues at coordinate 436,464,002 of JARQOC010000001.1, forward strand.
ATAAATAACTCGACATATATTACATTTGAAAAGGAATGTGCACATTGATTCTGTGGTAGTGTTTTTTTGTAAAATATAGACTTCCAGTTTTGTGAAATAAAAAAATTGCAAAAAAAAAAAAGTGATGCTGCCGCAAGATTATGGGGTTAATCACTATGAGACACATTTATTATAAAATACACTATTCTAGAACATTGTAGCTGAAATCCAATTTTTTTTCTGATGCATACACAACATACAATGCACCGTGTATTTCGAGATAAGGCTTATGAGGTAACTAGATATTGGCCCGATTCTAACGCATCGGGTATTCTAGAATATAGAAATAGAGATTGCATGGGGAAGACGGTGAGGGCTGAATTGGGAGGAACTTTGAAGAAGAAGCTGCGGGGAAAGGACGGCGTGGCAGGGGGGAGGAGGATGGAGGACAGAGCGGCGGGGGGAGGAAGACGGAGCACGAAGCGGCGGGGTGGAGGAGGACGTAGCAGCACAGGCAGGGGGAGGATGGAGTGGCAGAGGGGAGGAGGACAAAGAAAGGAGGAGGAAGCAGTGGGGTGGGGGAGGATGGAGCGGCACAGGCAGGGGGAGGATGAAGCACAGAGCAGCGGGGGGGGGTGGAGGACAGGATGAAGCGGCGGGGTGGGGGAAGACGGAGCAGCACAGGCAGGGGGAGGACGGAGGATAGAGTGATGGAGGTGAAGAGGACAAAGGAAGGAGGAGGAAGCGGTGGGGTGGGGGAGGATGAAGTGGCACAGGCACGGGGAGGACAGAGCGGCAGGGGAAGGTCGAAGCACAGAGCGGCGGGGGGGGAGGAGGATGTAGGATGAAGCGGCGGGGGGGGGAGGACGGAGCAGCACAGGCAAGGGGAGGATGAAGTGGCGGAGGTGAGGAGGACAAAGGAAGGAGGAGGAAGCGGTGGGGGAGGATGGAGCGCCACAGGCAGGGGGAGGACAGCGGCAGGGGGAGGACAGAGTGGCAGGGGGAGGACAGAGTGGCACGGGGAGGATGGAGCACAGAGGGGCGGGGGAGAGGAGGATGGAGGATGAAGCGGCGGGGTGGGAGAGGCCGCTACAGCACAGGCAGGGGGAGGATGGAGTGGCGGAGGGTGGAGGACAAAGGAAGGAGGAAGCGGCACAGGCAGGGAGAGGACGGAGCACAGAGCGGCAGGGGGGAGGAGGACAGAGGACAAAGTGGCGGGTGGGGGAGGATGGAGCAGTACAGGCAGGGGGAGGATGGAGTGGCGAAGGGGAGGAGGACAAAGGAAGGAGGAGGAAGCGGTGGGGTGGGGGAGGATGGAGTGGCACAGACGGGGAGGATGGAGCACAGAGTGGCAGGGGGGAGGAAAATGGAGGACGAAGGGGTGGGGGAGGCCAGAGCAGCACAGGCAGGGGAGGATGGAGGATGGCGTGGCAGGGGGGAGGAGAATAAAGGAAGGAGGAGGAAGCGGTGGGGTGGGGGAGGATGGAGCAGCACAGAAAGGGGGAGGACAGCACCAGGGGGAGGACGAAGAACAGAGCGGCAGGGGGAGGAGGACAGAGGACAAAGCGGTGGAGTGGGGGAGGATGGAGCAGCACAGGCAGGGGGAGGATGCAGTGGTGGAGAGGAGGAGGACAAAGGAAGGAAGAGGAGGAAGCGGTGGAGGAGGTTGAATCAGCACACGCAGGCGGAGAACAGAGCACAGAGCGGTGGGAGGAGGAGGACGGAGGACAAAGCGGCGAGGTGGGGGAGGATGGAGCAGAACAGGCAGGGGAGAACAGAGTATGGAGTGGTGGAGAGGAGGAGGACAAAGGAAGGAGGAAGCGGTGGGGTGGGAGAGGGTGCAGCGGCATGGGAAGGGGGGGATGAAGTGGCAGAGGGAGGCTGGAGCACAGAGCTGTGGGGGAGAGGAGGATGGAGGACGAAGTGGTGGGGTGGAGGAATCCGGAGCAGCACAGGCAGGGGGAGGATGGAGCGGCAGGGGGAGGACAGAGCACAAAGCTGTAGGGGAGAGAAGGATGGAGGACAAAGCGGCGGGGTGGGGGAGACCGGAGCAGCAGAGGCAGGGGGAGGATGGAGTGTCGGAGGGGAGGCGGACAAAGGAAGGAAGATGATGTGGTGGGGTGGGGAAGGATGGAGCGGCAGGGGGAGGATGGAACACAGAGCGGCAGGGGGGAGGAGGACGGAGGAAAAAGCGGTGGGGTGGGGGAGGACGGATCAGCATAGGCAGGGGGAGGATGGAGGGGAGGAGGACAAAGGAAGGAGGAGGAAGCAGTGGAGGAGGATGGAATGGCACAGGCAGGGGGAGGACAGAGCACAGAGCGGTGGGAGGAGGAGGATGGAGCACTGTACGGCATCTCAGTGGTTAGCAGAGTATACAGGGGCTCAGTGGTTAGCAGAGTATACGGTGGCTCAGTGGTTAGCACTGCGCGGTTGCTTAGTGGTTAGCACTGCGCGGTAACTCAGTGGTTAGCACTGTGCGGTGGCTCAGTGGTTAGCACTGCGCAGTGGCTCAGTGGTTAGCAAAGTATGGTTGCTCAGTGTTTAGCACTGTACGGTGGCTCAGTGGTTAGCAGTGAATGTGGTGGGCAGAGTGGTCAGCTCAGCAACGTGGTGGGCAGAGTGGTCAGCGCAGCAGCGCTGTGGGCAGAGTGAGCAGGGCAGTGGGCAGAGTGGTCAGCGCAGCAGCGCGGTGGGCAGAGTGGTCAGCGCAGCAGCGCGGTGGGCAGAGTGGTCAGCGTAGCAGCGCGGTGGGCAAAGTGGTCAGCGCAGCAGCACGGTGGGCAGTGGTCAGTGCAGCAGCGCGGTGGGCAGTTGGCGGGGGGCAGGATGGAGCGAGCGGGGCAGGATGGAGCCAGCAAAGCAGGATGGAGCCGGTGGGGCAGGCTGATGGCAGGGGGAAGGCATAATGGTGGGGAGGGGGCAGGATGGTGGTGGGGGTGCAGGATGGAGCGGCACAGGCAGGGGGAGGACAGAGCGGCGGGGGGATGGAGGACAGGATGAAGCGGCGGGGGGAGGCCGGAGCACAGAGCCGTGGGGTAGAGGAGGATGGAGTACGAAGTGGTGGGGTGGGGGAAGCCAGAGCAGCACAGGCAGGGGGAGGACGGAGCACAAAGCGGCAGGGGAGAGGAGGATGAAGGACAAAGCGGCGGGGTGGGGAAATGGCACAGGCAGGGGGAGGACGGAGCACAGAGCGGTGGGAGGAGGAGGATAGAGCATTGTACGGCAGCTCAGTGGTTAGCAGAGTATACAGGGGCTCAGTGGTTAGCAGAGTATACGGTGGCTAAATGGTTAACACTGCGCGGTGGCTCAGTGGTTAGCACTGCGTTGTGTCTCAGTGGTTAGCACTGCGCGGTGGCTCAGTGGTTAGCACTGCGCGGTGGCTCAGTGGTTAGCACTGCGCGGTGGCTCAGTGGTTAGCATAGTATGGTCGCTCAGTGTTTAGCACTGTACGGTGGCTCAGTGGTTAGCAGTGAGTGTGGTGGGCAGAGTGGTCAGCGCCAGATGCGGTGGGCAGAGTGGTTAGCACTGTACGGTAGCTCAGTGGTTAGCAGTGAGTGTGGTGGGCAGAGTGGTCAGCGCAGCAGTGCGGTGGGCAGAGTGGTTAGCACTGTACGGTAGCTCAGTGGTTAGCAGTGAGTGTGGTGGGCAGAGTGGTCAGCGCGGTGGGCAGAGTGGTCAGCGCAGCAGCGCGGTGGGCAGAGTGGTCAGTGCAGCAGCGCGGGGGGTAGGATGGAGCGAGTGGGGCAGCAAAGCAGGATGTGGTGGGGGTGCAGGATGGAGCCGGCGGGGCAGGCTGATGGCAGGGGGGAGCATAATGGTGGGAGGGGGCAGGATGGTGGTGGGGGTGCATGATGGAGCGGCACAGGCAGGGGGAGGACAGAGCGTCAGGAAGAGGATGAAGCACAGAGCGGCGGGGGGGTGGAGGACAGAATGAAGCGGCGGGGTGGGGGAGGACAGAGAGGCAGGGGGAGGACAAAGCACAGAGCAGCAGGGGGGAGGAGGATGGAGCAGCACAGGCAGGGGGAGGACGGAGGATGGAGTGGCAGAGGTGAGGAGGACAAAGGAAGGAGGAGGAAGTGGTGGGGGAGGATGGAGCGGCACAAGCAGGGGGAGGACGGAGCGGCAGGGGGAGGACGGAGCACAGAGCGGCGGGGGAGAGGAGGATGGACCACGAAGTGGGGGGGTGGGGAAGGATGCAGCGGCACAGGCAGGGGTAGGATGAAGCGGCAGGGTGAGGCCGGAGCACAGAGCCGTGGGGGAGAGGAGGATGGAGGACGAAGTGGTGGGGTGGGGGAAGCCAGAGCAGCACAGGCAGAGAGCGGATGGAGCGGCAGGGGGAGGACGGAGCACAAAGCGGCAGGGGAGAGGAGGATGGAGGACAAAGCGGCGAGGTGGGGGAATGGCACAGGCAGGGGGAGGACGGAGCACAGAGCGGTAGGAGGAGGAGGATGGAGCACTGTACGGCAGCTCAGTGGTTAGCAGAGTATATAGGGGCTTAGTGGTTAGGATGGAATGGCACAGGCAGGGGGAGGACGGAGGATGGAGTGGCGAGGGGGGGGAGGAGGATAAAGGAAGGAGGAGGAAGTGGTGGGGTAAGGGAGGATGGAGCGGCACAGGAGGGGGGAGGACGGAGCACAGAGCGGGCGGGGGAGGAGGACAGAGGACGAAGCGTGGTGAGCAGTGGGGTGGGGGAGGATGGAGCAGCAGAGGCAGGGGGAGGATGGAGTGTCGGAGGGGAGGCGGACAAAGGAAGGAAGATGATGTGGTGGGGTGGGGAAGGATGGAGCGGCAGGGGGAGGATGGAACACAGAGCGGCAGGGGGAGGAGGACGGAGGAAAAAGCGGTGGGGTGGGGGAGGACGGATCAGCATAGGCAGGGGGAGGATGGAGGGGAGGAGGACAAAGGAAGGAGGAGGAAGCGGTGGAGGAGGATTGAGCAGCACAGGCAGGGGGAGGAGGAGTGGCGGAGAGGAGGAGGACAAAGGAAGAAGGAGGAAGCAGTGGAGGAGGATTGAGCAGCACAGGCAGGGGGAGGACGGAGCACAGAGCGGTGGGAGGAGGAGGACGGAAGACAAAGCGGCTGGTGGGGGAGGGTAAAGCAGCACAGGCAGGGGGAGGATGGAGGGAAGGAGGACAAAGGAAGGAGGAGGAAGCGGTGGGGTGGGGGAGAATGGAGTGGCACAGACAGGGGGAGGATGGAGCACAGAGTGGTGGGGGGGAGGAGGACGGAGGAAAAAGCGGCGGGGTGGGGAAGGCCAGAGCAGCACAGACAGGGGGAGGACGGAGGATGGAGTGGGCGGGGGGGAGGAGGATAAAGGAAGGAGGAGGAAGCAGTGGAGGAGGATGGAGCAGCACAGGCAGGGGGAGGACGGAGCACAGAGCGGTGGGAGGAGGAGGACAGAGGACAAAGCGGCGGGGTGGGGGAGGATGGAGCAGCACAGGCATGGGGAGAATAGAGTATGGAGTGGCGGAGGGGAGGAGGACAAAGGAAGGAGGAGGAAGCGGGGTGGGGAAGGATGCAGCGGCACAGGCAGGGGGAGGATGAGGCGGCAGGGGGAGATGAGGCGGCAGGGGGAGGCCGGAGCACAGAGCCGTGGGGGAGAGGAGGATGGAGGACGAAGTGGTGGGGTGGGGGAAGCCAGAGCAGCACAGGCAGGGGAAGGATGGAGCGGCAGGGGGAGGACAGATCACAAAGCGGCAGGGGAGAGGAGGATGGAGGACAAAGCGGCGGGGTGGGGGAATGGCACAGGCAGGGGGAGGACGGAGCACAGAGCGGTGGGAGGAGGAGGATGGAGCACTGTACGGCAGCTCAGTGGTTAGCAGAGTATACAGGGGCTCAGTGGTTAGCAGAGTATACGGTGGCTCAGTGGTTAGCACTGCGCGGTGGCTCAGTGGTTAGCACTGCGCGGTGGCTCAGTGGTTAGCACTGCGCGGTGGCTCAGTGGGTAGCACTGCGCGGTAGCTCAGTGGTTAGCACTGCGCGGTGGCTCAGTGGTTAGCACTGCGCGGTGGCTCAGTGGTTAGCACTGCGCAGTGGCTCAATGGTTAGCAAAGTATGGTCGCTCAGTGTTTAGCACTGTACGGTGGCTCAGTGGTTAGCAGTGAGTGTGGTGGGCAGAGTGGTCAGCGCAGCAGCGCGGTGTGCAGAGTGGTCAGCGCAGCAGCGCGGTGGGCAGAGTGATCAGCGCAGCAGCGCTGTGGGCAGAGTGGTCAGCGCAGCAGCGCGGTGGGCAGAGTGGTCAGCGCAGCAGCGCGGTGGGCAGAGTGGTCAGTGCGGTGGGCAGAATGGTCAGCGCAGCAGCGTGGTGGGCAGAGTGGTCAGTGCGGTGGGCAGAGTGGTCAGCGCGGGGGGCAGGATGGAGCGTACGGGGCAGGATGGAGCATGCGGCTGCAGCTCCGTCTGCTTACAGGACCTGTGATGATGTGACACAGCATCATCGGGTCACATGACCGCAGTTACCACAGCAGTGCTGGATAGAGAGAGGATAGGTGAGCATAATGATTTGTTATTTTATGAGTGGGTGTGTGGCAGGCAGGGGCGAGAGACAGGAGGGTGTGGGGCGCAGGAGAGGCCGCCGATGAGAGAGAGTGGGGCAGTATTAGTCCCGCTCTCGCTAACGGTCGGCCATCTTGCTTAGGGATACAGCCGGCCTCCGTCAGGATGTGACTTCATTTCGATGACACTGACGGAAGCTGTCTTAGGGTTTTATTAGAATAGATACTTGAGTATGAAATTGTTAATTTACAAGAATGTATAAGATGTTCATATTTGAAAAATGCAGCATGTACGAATTTTAATCTATATTGTGGAAAAGTCTCAGTTGAAGGCTGTGGAGTTGCTTAAACAGAACCTATCACCTGTAATTAACCCCCTGACCTATCACTATCTGTCCCTACACCTTCCTAGGTCCTCCCTTACCATCCCTCTCTGTTGAAAATCCGACCTGTAAAGAGTTAGAAAAACTACTTTGAACTTACTGCACGTCGCTCTCTCAGGAGACTGGAAAGGCGGCTCAAGGCTTCGTTCTCCCTCCTCCGTGCTTCACTGCACGCCCCGCTGGGCGGCATATTTCTTTCTTCATCTCCTCCTGATTTCGGAATCTCCTGCCCTCTTTTCATAGTATGATGCACTACTGCATGCAATACGTCACATCCGGCCTGGTGCATTATGGGCTTAATCACGTGATCAGCCCGTCTCCGCAATGCGCATATTGAAGCCGAGCCAATCACGTGATCAAGCCCATAATGCTCCGGGGTCGATCACGTGATCGGGCCCATAATGCACCGGGCCGGATGTGACGTACCGGACGGTGCAGTGAAGCACTTCATATCACATCAGCGCCGTCACAGGAGTAAGAGGTGAGCATACACACTGCAGCACTGAGAGCGGTCATCTCTTCAGAGCTGTGGATTTGGCACAGTGTCTTAGAATAAGATGATCGCTTTCACTGCAATGCCGCATTTCTATTACAGTGTACATAGGGAAATGGAGTGTGGGGGTGCAGGCATACTGAGACGGGTTGGGCATGCTAATAATGGAGGGAGCGGGCATGCTGAGATTGGAGGGGGCGGGCATGCTTGGGACTGGAGTGGGTTTGCTGCAGTCTGGGGCGTGCTTGTAGTAGAGTGGGGCGAAACAACAAGTAGTGATGTTTTCATTCAAGCTCCAAAACAAATACGACACTTGTCAGTCTCCTTGTACTCAGAAAGATGATATCTACAAAACCCTGCAAAAGGCTGACAAGGTAAAATACAACATTTTGCAGCCTAGATATACACTTAGATTAAGCCTGGACAACCCTTTTAACTCTCATAATTTAAAAGGGCTTTCAATGATTTTTGAAAATCTGCCTAAGCCTTGATATGGTAAATGAAAAAAGTCATTATTTACCACTTAAAATCTATGCAATTACTGTCAGTGATTACAACCTGATGGCGGTGATCCTAATCCCTGAGGTCAATCACTAACCTCAGTGATCACATCAGAATGTTTTGCTGAGGATTGAAGGGGTAAGGGCTACTCAATAATGTACAGTATGCCACATATAAACGCTGAAGGGGTAAGTGCTACTCAATAATGTACAGTATGCCACATATAAACGCTGAAGGGGTAAGTGCTACTCAATAATGTACAGTATGCCACATATAAACGCTGAAGGGGTAAGTGCTACTCAATAATGTACAGTATGCCACATATAAACGCTGAAGGGGTAAGTGCTACTCAATAATGTACAGTATGCCACATATAAACGCTGAAGGGGTAAGTGCTACTCAATAATGTACAGTATGCCACATATAAACGCATAGTACTTTTTTGATTATTTCTAGACTATTTACTTTAAATAAAACTTGTCTTTAGATTCATGCTGTCAGAATCTTGAATGAATCAGACATTAGTTGCATAATTGCAGCCAGGGATGTTTTATGCTAAAACATTGCGGTGTTTCCAAGTAAACATTGTGTGAACAGTTAAAATTAATCATCAAAAATATAAATTGCTTATTATTGAACAACTCATTTACAGTGCTGTGGGAGAATTCATAAGGTTTATAAACCTGAATATTTAAAGGGAATCTTGTCAAAAGGATCCACCCTCCTAAAGTGTATGGGCATGCAGGTCATAAATAGTTGGATAAAATGATACCTTGACTTCTGCAATCCAATGTCTTCAATCCATGTTTTTTTATTATGTAAATTAGCTGTTAAACTCTATGGGCTGGACATAGATCTCCCTGAGAATCTGAATTCAGAGTTTATTTAAAATGAAACAGGATTATACCAGCTCATTTACATATTGTGAAAAGGTAGATTACTCTGGATTAAGACTTTCTATGACCTTCATGTCCATACAGACAGTTTAGGAGAGTGCAAACTTATGATAAGAGAAGAAGGTGCATAATTATGGGGCAACTATTAGTGTGCAGAATTATTATGCACCTAAATGAAAAACGTACATTTTCCAATCTCGATAGATTTTTTTTTTATGTGTTAAAATGAGAATAACCAAAGTACTCAAAATGCACAAAAATACATTTGTGACATTTAAAAAAAATATATCGGTGACCAATATAGTCTTCTTTATTTTCAATAGGTTATAAGTCTTGCATCCATGGAGCCTTGTTATTTTCTCAATCTGTTGACTATCAGTTTTTTAGGCAGCACCAACCAAAGCATCCCCGACACAGTTCGGGAAGGGGTTCTGTTTTCTTTTACAAGTTCTCAGGTCAGAACCTATGTCAGGTGAGGAAGGGGCCATGTCATTATTCTAGCCAAGCAGTGGAGAACTTCAGTGGATGTGATTGGTCTACATAAAAATCATGGTTTTAACCCATTACTTGCCAAATTAGCAATTTTCCTTTTCAAAAATTTGGTGTATGAAAACTCTCTGGGTGGAAGAATATTCAATTAAAAATGACAATGACATGATTTCCTGTTTTGAAAACATTCATTTTACAAAACACAACACAAAAAATTGGACCTAGTTATAAAATCTTAGTTGCTAGAAGCAAAACATTAGGCGTCCCAAAAAAAGGACGTTGGTAGATAATGGGTTAAGATCAAGAGTTATATGGATGTTTGACCTTTGAGACAGCAACGGCAGCTATGGACGTGTCTTTTTTTAAATTGAACACCGCTAGTGCTGGATATATATATATATATATATACCCTAAAGTAATTTTTGTCCTGATGTACCGTATATACTCGTGTATAAGCCGACCCGTGTATAAGCCGACCCCCCTACTTTTGCCCCCAAAACCTGGGAAAATCTATTGACTCGTGTATAAGCCGAGGGTGGACCCTAGCACAAGTATACAGCCCCCAGCAGTGTGGTATACACCAGTCCCAGAGGTAGATACAGCAGCCCCAGTGGTAGTATACACGCAGCCCCAGTAGTATATACAGCCCCAGTGGTATATACAGCTCCAGTGGTAGTATAGACGCAGCCCTAGTAGTATATACAGCCCCAGTGGTAGTATATACAGCCCCAGTGGTAGTATATACAGCCCCAGTGGTAGTATACAGGGCCCCAGCAGTATATACAGCCCCAGTGGTTTATACAGCCCCAGTGGTAGTATACAGGGCCCCAGAGGTATATACAGCCCCAGTGGTAGTATATACAGGGTCCCAGCAGTATATACAGCCCCAGTGGTTTATACAGCCCCAGTGGTAGTATAGACGCAGCCCTAGTAGTATATACAGCCCCAGTGGTAGTATATACAGCCCCAGTGGTAGTATACAGGGCCCCAGCAGTATATACAGCCCCAGTGGTTTATACAGCCCCAGTGGTAGTATACAGGGCCCCAGAGGTATATACAGGGCCCCAGAGGTAGTATATACAGCCCCAGTGGTAGTATATACAGCCCCAGTGGTAGTATACAGGGCCCCAGCAGTATATACAGCCCCAGTGGTTTATACAGCCCCAGTGGTAGTATATACAGCCCCAGTGGTAGTATATACAGCCCCAGTGGTAGTATACAGGGCCCCAGAGGTATATAGCAGCCCCAGTGGTAGTATACAGGGCCCCAGAGGTATATAGCAGCCCCAGTGGTAGTATACAGGGCCCCAGAGGTATATAGCAGCCCCAGTGGTAGTATACAGGGCCCCAGAGGTATATAGCAGCCCCAGTGGTAGTATACAGGGCCCCAGAGGTATATAGCAGCCCCAGTGGTAGTATACAGGGCCCCAGAGGTATATAGCAGCCCCAGCGGTAGTATACAGGCATCCCCAGTAATGCAGGGCCCCCCCAGCGTCTCTCCGGTCACCTGTAAAGGAAGCTATACTTATCACAGTGCTCTGTCCGCGCCCGCTCGCACCCGCTGTCAGCAGCCGACCGGATCCTCCATCTTGCGTCTTCTTTCTTTCTGTTTCCTGTGCTCGTCGCAGGGAATGACGTCAAGATGGAGGATCCGGTCGGCTGCTGACAGCGGGTGCGAGCGGGCGCGGACAGAGCACTGTGATAAGTATAGCTTCCTTTACAGGTGACCGGAGAGACGCTGGGGGGCCCTTCATTACCGGGGATGCGGGGGCTGCTGTATACCAATGTATACATCGGTATGTACCGATGTATACATCGGTATACAGCACTGACTCGCGTATAAGCCGAGGGGGTACTTTTCAGCCAAATTTTTGGGCTGAAAAACTCGGCTTATACGCGAGTATATACGGTAGTTGTTTTACTTTGAAACACGTTGACATTAAAGATCACAAAGATTTATTACCTTGGATTTATTGCAGATAGCAATGTGGTGTTTTAATCCTTTTATCCCCATACATTGATGTGCACATATTGGAGAGACCTGTCACTCAACATGGGTGGAGAGAAAATGGCCAGGGACTGTATAAGACTTGTCAGATCTTTTGATATAGTTCCTGACTAGCTTTTCTCTGAGATATTGCAGTATTCCAGGCTGCAATCACGCTTCCAGCTTCTGATTCATGTTTGCCATGGTTTGGGTAGTATTGATCTAATGCCGTGTTTCCATTAAAAAATGTTTATTTTAATAATTATATTAGAGGGTGGTTTAGCAGTCTTGCTCTATCAATATTCAGTTTCATCTCCTTACTCCTGCCCTTGGCACTATTATTGACAGCCAATACCTTCCTGAAGTCCAGTATTCAGAGCTATAGTGTTTGCAGGCTCATATAAAATTTGGCATTCTACAACCTCTGGCAGCATTTTTGGAAAAAAAAAGCAGATCGCACACATGGCACAAAACTAAAGTCATTTCAAATGGCAACTCTCTGCCTTGAAACACTAAAAGAAATATTGAAAAAAAAATATGCAAGCCAGTAACGGTTACTTTTTTAGACCAAGCAGGGGGGAAATATTATGGATTCACTCAATTCTGAGGAAACAAATTATGGAATCATGACAAACAAACAAAACAACACTCAAATACATTACTAGTATTTTGTTGCACCACCTCTTTCTTTAATAACAGCTTGCAGTCTCTGAGGCATGGACTAAATGAGTGACAAACAGTCATCATCAATCTGGCTCGAACTTTCTCTGATTGCTGTTGCCAGATCAGCTTTGCAGGTTGGAGCCTTGTCATGGACCATTTTCTTCAACTTCCACCAAAGATCCGGACTATTTGCAGGCCATGACATTTACTTTGTGTCTTCTTTCAAAGAATGTTTTCACAGTTTTTGCTGTGTCAGAATTCATTATCATCTTGATAAATGATTTCATCATTTCCAAACATCCTTTCAATTGATGGGATAAGGAAAGTGTCTAAAATATCAATGTAAACTTGGGCTTTTGTTGAAGAAGTAATGACAGCCATCTCCCCAGTGCCTTTACCTGACATGCAGCCCCATATCATCAATGACTGTGGAAATTTGCATGTTCTCTTCAGGCAGTCATGTTTATAAATCTCATTGGAATGACACCAAACAAAAGTTCCAGCATCATCACCTTGCCCAATGCAGAGTCGCAATTCATCATTGAATATGACTCTCATCCAGTCATCCACAGTCCACGATTTCTTTTCCTTAGCCCATTGTAACCTTGTTTTTTTCTGTTTAGGTGTTAATGATGGCTTATGTTTAGCTTTTCTGTACGTAAATCCCATTCCCTTTAGGCGGTTTCTTACAGTTCGGTCACAGACATTGACTCCAGTTTCCTCCGATTCGTTCCTCATTTGTTTTGTTGTGCATTTCCTGTTTTGGAGACATAGTGCTTTAAGCGTCCGGTCTTGACGCTTTGATGTCTTCCTTAGTCTACCAGTATGTTTCCCTTTAACAACCTTCCCATGTTGTTTGTATTTGGATCAGAATTTAGACACAGCTGACTGTGAACAACCAACATCTTTTGCAACATTGCGTGTTGATTTACCATCTTTTAAGAGTTTGATAATCCTCTCATTTGTTTCAATTGACATCTTTTGTGTTGGAGCCATGATTTATGTCAGTCCACTTGGCGCAACAGCTCTCCAAGGTGTGATCATTCCTTTTTTTTTTTTTTTTTTTTTTAATTTTTTATTTTAGAAAAGTTTTGAATTTTCATAACAGGGAACACATTACTTCTCAGTCAGTATATCCAAACAAATATCACGTAGATATGTTGGCCAAACCAGTTAGGCCCAAAGATCACTCCTTTTTAAATGCAGACTAATGATTAGATCTTATTTGATGCAGATGTTAGTTTTGGGAATGAAAATTTACAGGGTGATTCCATAATTTTTCCCACTGCTTCGTCTACAAAAGTTACTAGCTAGCACATTTTTATTTCAAGAATTCATTGGTACCGTCACACGTGACTATTTGCTTGCAATTTCACTGGCAATTTGCAGATTGCAGTGAAATCATGGACACGTTGTTCCATTTGTACACGGCAATGTGTCCATGATTTCATTGCAACCAGCAAATTGCCAGTGAAATTGCAAGCAATATTACCGCGTGTGATGGTACCTTTAGTGTTCCTTCAAGGCAGAGAGTTGCCATTTAAAATGACTTTAGTTTTGTGCCATGCCTGTGATCTGCTTTTTTCTACAAAATTAAACAACTGAATGGACATCCTCCGAGCCAGGTGATTCCAAAATTTTTGCCAGGGGTTGTATAGTTGGACAAATAAAATGATGTACCGTATTTTTCGCTTTTTAAGACGCACTTTTGTTTCCCCCAAACTTTGGGGGGAAACGGGGGTGCGTCTTAAGATGAGAATGTAAAAAAAAAAATTATTACCGGGCCGAGAGGTGCGGGTGCCAAGCGGGGGTGCCGGGGGCAGGTTCCGGAGGGTGAGGGGCACGGATGTATGGCCGTAGATGCGGGGGAGAACTGACAGCAGCGAGCGCTGGGCACTGCCATGTTTTTTTGTGGGCGGCTGCATTCAATATGTGCAGCGGGCCAGTAGAGGTAGACACTGCAAATTGGCCGCAGGTCTCCTCTATGGCTGCGGCCATTTTGTTGAAGTCTCTGCTGCTGGCTACACATAGTGAATGCAGCTGCCCAGAAAAAAACATGGCGGCGCCCAGTGCTCGCTGCCGTTGGTACATCTCCACTGCTCTGGTCCTACACTTGTGCCCCTCACCCTCCGGAACCTGCCACCGGCACCCCTGCTCAGCAGCCGCAATTCCACCATTGGTAAGGCCATATACAGTGCCTACAAGTAGTATTCAACCCCCTGCAGATTTAGGTGGTTTGATAAGATGCAAATAGGTTAGAGCCTTCAAACTGCAAACGAGAGTAGGATTTATTAACAGAAGCATAAATCTTACAAACCAAAAAGTTATGTTGCTCAGTTGAATTTTAATACATTTTAAACATAAAAGTGTGGGTCAATTATTATTCAACCCCTAGGTTTAATATTTTGTGGAATAACCCTTGTTTGCAATTACAGCTAATAATCGTCTTTTATAAGACCTGATCAGGCCGGCACAGATCTCTGGAGTTATCTTGGCCCACTCCTCCATGCAGATCTTCTCCAAGTTATCTAGGTTCTTTGGGTCTCTCATGTGGACTTTAATCTTGAGCTCCTTCCACAAGTTTTCAATTGGGTTAAGGTCAGGAGACTGACTAGGCCACTCCATCACCTTGATTTTTTCCCTCTTGAACCAGGCCTTGGTTTTCTTGGCTGTGTGCTTTGGGTCGTTGTCTTGTTGGAAGATGAAATTATGACCCATCTTAAGATCCTTGATGGAGGAGCGGAGGTTCTTGGCCAAAATCTCCAGGTAGGCAGTGCTATCCATCTTCCCATGGATGCGGACCAGATGGCCAGGCCCCTTGGCTGAGAAACAGCCCCACAGCATGATGCTGCCACCACCATGCTTGACTATAGGGATGGTATTCTTGGGGTCGTATGCAGTGCCATCCAGTCTCCAAATGTCACGTGTGTGGTTGGCACCAAAGATCTCGATCTTGGTCTCATCAGTTGTCCTTGGGTTAGCCTTGACTCTTCGGACAAGCCTGGCCTCGGCACGGGAGGAAACTTTCAAAGGCTGTCCAGGCCGTGGAAGGCTAACAGTAGTTCCATAAGCCTTCCACTTCCAGATGATGCTCCCAACAGTGGAGACAGGTAGGCCCAACTCCTTGGAAAGGGTTTTGTACCCCTTGCCAGCCTTGTGACCCTCCACGATCATGTCTCTGATGGCCTTGGAATGCTCCTTTGTCTTTCCCATGTTGATCATGTATGAGTGCTGTTCACAAGTTTGGGGAGGGTCTTAAATAGTCAGAAAAGGCTGGCAAAAGAGATAATTAATCCACACATGTGAAGCTCATTGTTCTTTGTGCCTGAACTACTTCTTAATACTTTAGGGGGAACAAACAGAATGCTGGTGGTTTGAGGGGTTGAATAATAAATGACCCTCTGAATTAACTTTTAACGCTTTAAAAAAACTAAATAAATAAAAAAATCTTTTTGGCTGCAGTGCATTTCCCACTTCTAGTCTGATCTACAGTCCAAATGTCACAATGCCAAGTTAATTCCACATGTGTCAACCAGCTAAATCTGCAGGGGATTGAATACTACTTGTAGGCACTGTATAGGGAATGGGGGCATATAACCAAGATGGGGGCACTTAACAGGATGAGGGCATATATATACAGGATGGGGATGGGGATGGGGGCATATACATAGGATGGGGGGACATATTTTCAGGATAGGGCATATGTACAGGATGGGGAACATATAATTCCTATATAGAAACAACCCTGGAGTCAGGCCAAAATATAATCAAAGTGCTCTTTATTAAAATCACTGCATAATTACTGCAATAAAAGTAATGCCCAGGTGGCAAACGGGACAGGTGACCACATGAAAAATTACATATGAGTATGGTAGCTAGATACAATGCTTCACATAACGTGCAAAAGCCAGTAGTTGCCCCAAAACCTGGGTACGCATCATACACATATGCAAAAAATATAAACCGAAAATCAGATCATGGGTCAAGAATATATTACCTGTCCGTGGCCACCGCCCCCTTACACGTTTCACTAAGGCTTCTTCCGAGGGGGTGACCATGGAGCGAGAATGAGATCCTTATATACAGGAGACTGGAGTCTCGGCGTCTGGCATCACTTCCGGTCACTAGACCGGAAATGACGATTGCCGCTACGTCACCTCCGTTGTTGATTCTGTTGCTTAGAGACCACACAGGATACAGAGCAGTCTGTGAGCGCCGCGGAACGTCCCTTCCGCCCTTACATCAACAGGCACTATCACATGACCGCATCTCATCACATGACCTCCCAGAGGCACGTGATCAGCGGCTACAAGCAGAAACCACATCTGTCATTATAAACAAGGAGCCACATAGGCGCGAGAATATCTACCAGCTCTGTAAAGGTAGACAGCACAAGTTTGTCATAACATAGCTATAATATAGAGCATATCAATGTCGCCATATGAAACTCTCGAAGTAATACTGTCACATCGCCATTGGACTCGGTGGCCGGTGTTCCTGCCTCGGCCGCTGGGAGGAGCCGGATTCCTTCGGCTGGTGGCGCGGGTGATAGGAGGGCCTTGTCCTCATATGGAACTTCTCCCGCGACCTCTGCCTCTGAGCGCCGCTGTTTCCCCTCTGGGTGGTGTTGGTCGCAGAGGAGCGGGCCCTGCAGAGGTGTCCGTTAGGCGCAGCCTGCGTTCTTCTGTCAGAGGTGGGGTGGGTGGAGCCAGTCGTGCATCTCCATCTGGCCTGGTTCTAGGGGCGGTCCGGGTGAGGTCATCAGGCTGTGAGTTCCAGTCTATGGGAGGTAACCGCGCCCTTCAAATACATTGGAGCCTGTCTTGCAGGCCGCCAGATATAGTTTTGGTTCCCCAGTGACATAGTGTGTGTTTGGTTTTGACTATGACCTTTGCCTGGATTTTCGACTTTGTTACCGTCTGAAGATTTTGTACCTTCGCTGCCCTCTCGGTTTTGACTCGGACTCCTGACTACGTTCTTCGGTTCCTGATTTTTCCCTTCCTAGACGACCTCCCTGCTCTGCTGCTCTCATAGGTAGCTACCTCCTGGGCTCCGCTATAATTCCAGATCCCTGTATAGGGGTTAAGGGTCTCGGGGTTTCTCGGGGTGCTGCCTTACCAGCAGCTCAGCCTCACAGCGGATGGTCGTCACAAATACAAGCACAGATGTAATTATATGGAGGTGTACGTATATATAAAAAATATATAAAAATATTGGAGGAGATAATGAGATTTCATATAATAAGGATAATATAGCACAAACAGGTGTAAAGTGCATGGTGCATCATCCAAAAGAATATTATATCATCCATACTGCACCAGCCGGTGACACGCACCACATCACATTCATACCAAACATACACAAGTGAATATACATATAAGGGGACTACCACTACCCCAAAGTGCTGAAATTGTTATATGAAAATTTTGGCCTTTATTGACGTCTGACCTAGGGTTAAAGAAGCATGTACAGGGATACCCAACGGTAACATACAAAAGATCGCCCAACCTTAGGGATATGCTAGTACATAGTCCTTCTTTCTTAGGCCCTTCATATAGACTATTTGGCACTAAGGGACCCAGGTGGGGCTTCTTTCCATGTGGGAAATGTGTCACATGTCCAAATCTGATACGCGCCACTGAATTTTATTCATGTGATGGCTTGAAGAAATTTCTGATCACTCAACATATCAATTGCAATTCTACTGGTGTGGTGTACTATGGTACGTGCCCCTGCAAGTTGGTGTATATTGGCCTGACCTCCAGACAACGTAAAGTGAGAATTAGGGAGCATGTACTAAACATTATAAAAGCGGAAGCGGAAGATGACATCTCCCTCTTGAAGCCAATAGCCAGACATTTTAAGGCGGTTCATGATTGCAATGCTAACTTATTAAAGGCATTTGGGATCGATCAGGTCCATGTAAATATACGTGGGGGTGACCTGAAGAGGACTTTAGCCCAGTTGGAAGCCAAATGGATAGATAAAGTTGGGAGTGTTCGTCCCCACGGTCTTAATGACGTTTTGAGCTTTGCTCCTTTTTTGCCTTTTTTGTAGATGGTGTGTGGGAATTTTAATAAAATTGACTTTTAGCAAATTTTGCGGTTGTACTTTAATTTCTTTTTTTATTGTAGGAGAAGAGTTGGAGTTTGGAGGACATAAAGACTGGGATGAAGATAGCACCTTAACATTGCACTTGCACTTTATATTTTATATATTTGTGTGTCCCTTGAGACACAGTTTTCATATAACAATTTCAGCACTTTGAGGTAGTGGTAGTCCCCTTATATGTATATTCACTTGTGTATGTTTGGTATGAATGTGATGTGGTGCGTGTCACCGGCCGGTGCAGTATGGATAATATAATATTCTTTTGGATAATGCACCATGCACTTTACACCTGTTTGTGCTATATTATCCTTATTTTATGAAATCTCATTATCTCCTCCAATATTTTTATATATTTTTATATATATACGTACACCTCCATGTAATTACATCTGTGCTTGTATTACTTCGAGAGTTACATATGGCGACATTGATATGCTCTATTATTATAGCTATGTTATGACAGACTTGTGCTGTCTACCTTTACAGAGCTGGTAGATATTCTCGCGCCTATGTGGCTCCTTGTTTATAATGACAGATGTGGTTTCTGCTTGTAGCCGCCAATCACGTGCCTCTGGGAGGTCATGTGATGAGATGCGGTCATGTGATAGCGCCTGTTGATATAAGGGCGGAAGTGACGTTCCGTGGCGCTCACAGACTACTCTGTATCCTGTGTGGTCTCTAAGCAACAGAATCAACAACGGAGGTGACATAGCGGCAATCGTCATTTCCAGTCTAGCGACCGGAAGTGATGACAGACGCCGAGACTCCGGTCTCCTGTATATAAGGATCTCATATATTCTTGACCCATGATCTGATTTTCGGTTTATATTTTTTGCGTATGTGTATGATGCGTACCCAGGTTTTGGGGCAACTACTGGCTTTTGCACGTTATGTGAAGCATTGTATCTAGCTACCATACTCATATGTAATTTTTCATGTGGTCACCTGTCACGTGTGCCACCTGGGCATTACTTTTATTGCAGTAATTATGCAGTGATTTTAATAAAGAGCACTTTGATTATATTTTGGCCTGACTCCAGGGTTGTTTTTATATAGGAATTATATTGTGATTGGAGGGCCTTTTATTTCCATAAGGGAGTTTTTGAAAGGATGGGGAATATTTAGATAAGATGGGGGAATGTATATTCCAGGATGGGGGTATATATACAGGATTTGGGACCATATTTACAGGATGGGGACATGTGTGCCATAATAAGGGTATATATACCAGGATGGGGGGGCATATGTACCAGGATGGGGACATATATACAGGATGGTGACATCTATACCAGGATGAGGGATATATATATAGCAGGATGGGGGCATATATACAGGATGGTGACATGTATGCCAGGATGAGGGACGTATATACCAGAATGGGGGGACATATATACCAGGATACCAGGATGGGGGGGTTTATGTACCAGGATGAGGGACATTTATGCTGATCATAAGACAGACACTGGCATTATAAGACGGACCCCATTTAACATTAAAAATTATTTTTTTCTCTTTTCCTTCACCAAATTTGGGGGTGCGTCTTATAAAGCAAAAAATATGGTATGTTGGAAAGTGTTAAAGTCCTGAGATGGTTTGCATTGCAAAGCAATCACACAACGCTCAACAGGGCTAAGTGATCTGGTAACCTCTTTATTAAATATTTACCAATGTAACTTATTTGAGATGTAGGTTCGGTGCAATAATTATTTTCAAAAATACAAAAATTTCCACAAATGCTGGGGATATAGCTTCAAAACCATTTATTAAACCGCTATTTGTGAATAGAATTTCATACATCCTCAGTTAGCCTGCTCCAAAACGCCAGGGGTGGCCAGTCTGAATGCACTCTATGGTCAAGTTTACACAAGACTTAAAGAGGTTGTCCAGTCTAAAGCCATAAGTCTACTGTTAGCAGCTGAAACAAGTTGGTCGTCAAATATCATGTTCAGAATGTGAAATTAAAAAATTAAAACCTAGAAAAATACAGATTAGAAAAAACTTATGTATTAGTATCTGGGGTTTTGTTAATAAAAGCTATACATTCCCTTTATGAGTAAATTCTCCTTTTTAGTAAACAAATTTTAGTTTTATAATTTTTGTTTGTGTGAGGCCAAATACAATTGTCTATACTTGGTTTAACATCACTAACACTGTAATGTTGTTGTGTTTCATTTTGTGAACTGAGACTATTAAACTTATGCTTATGACTGTCTTTTTTTATATTTGTTGAATTTTTGGAATTTGTGCCCCTAAGCTGTGTTTACACAAATGATAACAATTCTACTACATGTCATCAGTGAAAAAGTAGTTTGATTTTATTTTTGAGTTATATTTTTTTTGGCCCATGTGTTGTTTTCTATGCACATAATTAATTAATAGGCCCTTAGTAAAAATCAGCCAAGAATTTAAAGTTATGAAATGGTGGCCAGGAGGGATTGTAAAAAGAAACAGAACAGTGATTAAACATCAGCTTGATTACTTACTGGGGTTCGGTGCTTGTACTTTCATGGCCGTTCATTAACTTCATGGTTATTCACTGCACGGTAGATGCTAGAATGTATGGACTATTTCCAGGTTAATGCACTGGCTCCAATAGACAGGTCTGTGATTGACTGTTGCGCCCCTCACCCATCGTGCCGGTGTCTGTGATTGGTTGCCATAGGCAATAAACCTGATGTGATAGTAGTGTAAAAATAAGTAATTTTAAAAAAATGATAGAGCTTCACTGTATTTTTGATTGTCAGTGCAGATAAAGCAGACAGCTACGGGCTGCCACCTCGAGCTGCCTGGCTTTACCTTGGCTGGCAATTAAATTTAGGGAAGCCCATTATTATTTTTTATTTATTTAGATAAATAATTTTAAAAAAATGCATGAGTTTCATCCTATTTTGGATTGCCAGCCAAGGTAAAACCCATATAAAATAGGAAGGGGGAACAAGAGGCGCAATAGTGCCCTATCACTCAGACACTAAGAGATGAGAGGTATATTGTCAAAACCACTCACCTATTCCAGTTGTGATGACCCACAACTGGCTTGAAGGCATACAATCAATACCGGCTGCTGCAGGACTTCCACCAACCACTCGCACGTGGGAAGACTCTCAGGAAGCTGGGAAAAGGTGTGTGACAGTCCGCGCCACCGGGTACCAAAGAAATCACCTGGGATGCAGGAAGTTATTTCAAGCTTTATCTTTATTCTCCAACATGTTTCAGCGCTCCACCTGGCGCCTTCCTCAGGGATATTACAATGCACAAGTGCAGTGGGGTTTATATAGCACCTCACATGGTTAGCTGTGGGTGTGCCAGAGGGGTGTGTGATATCACAAAGTGGGCGTGGTTACAAGTTTTGGAGCCTTTTTCACTAACATCAAACTAAACATCATTTTAATCACAAGCTGGTATCAAACATCTGTTAAAAATCGCATCATCAAAATGAGCTAAAAAACATCTCAAATTTCATGACGAAAAAGCATATAAAACCATTGTTGCTATCAATACTGACAAAAAAATAAAAATTGTGTGACTTTATACTGCTGCCTTCAGGTGGGATCAAACCTGTGTTTTTACCATTATAGAGTACCTGACTTGCATTCTAGTGACTTGTGCCACTGTGACTGGCGGAAGTTGCTGTTGCACATAGATCTTAAGTATTGCATAATACTGTGATAAAACTGTGATAAAATATCTATTACCTTCTCTTTTCTAGGACTATCTATAATGGTGTCTATCAGTATTCTACTTATGAGGATGTAAGGGACTACAAATCCTCCAAAACAGAACAGCAAGGAAAGATTAAAACATAATCAATAAAAAATTGCTAAAAAATGGATAGAATAAAATTCTCTACAGTGGCTTTGTTTTTCTTGTCGTTTTTCAGTACGTGGTGGTGGATAAATGGTAGAGCCATAAGGCCGAAATCGCAATCCCAGGGGTTAGTGTGGGTTCTATCCCATCATCTATCTGATATTCATATAAGGTACATGTGGGTTACAATGTGAGAGATTGATGGATAACCAATTAATAGTTTCATTATTATGGAGGGGCAAAAATTCAACTATGTATATATGTAATTATGGTCCTAAAAAAAGGGGGGTGGTCAGGGGTGGGGGTCAACATTCCTGTGTTCTACCGAAATAGTTTACTCTTGTGATGCTGTATTCATAAGATGGCAGTAGAGTGCTCGTCAATATGTTAAATGTGACCTAGTGTCTCTAGTGCATAGTGTGTATCTGCAGATTATTAATAATATAAATAAATATTAAAAACAACAACAAATGCAAACATAATGTAGTGATAAAAAAGTGGAATAAATAATGCACAATTATCTAATCTGTCCGCACAGATTAGATAATTGTGCATTATTTATTCCACTTTTTTATCACTACATTATGTTTGCATTTGTTGTTGTTTTTAATATTTATTTATATTATTAATAATCTGCAGATACACACTATGCACTAGAGACACTAGGTCACATTTAACATATTGACGAGCACTCTACTGCCATCTTATGAATACAGCATCACAAGAGTAAACTATTTCGGTAGAACACAGGAATGTTGACCCCCACCCCTGACCACCCCCCCTTTTTTTAGGACCATAATTACATATATACATAGTTGAATTTTTGCCCCTCCATAATAATGAAACTATTAATTGGTTATCCATCAATCTCTCACATTGTAACCCACATGTACCTTATATGAATATCAGATAGATGATGGGATAGAACCCACACTAACCCCTGGGATTGCGATTTCGGCCTTATGGCTCTACCATTTATCCACCACCACGTACTGAAAAACGACAAGAAAAACAAAGCCACTGTAGAGAATTTTATTCTATCCATTTTTTAGCAATTTTTTATTGATTATGTTTTAATCTTTCCTTGCTGTTCTGTTTTGGAGGATTTGTAGTCCCTTACATCCTCATAAGTAGAATACTGATAGACACCATTATAGATAGTCCTAGAAAAGAGAAGGTAATAGATATTTTATCACAGTTTTATCACAGTATTATGCAATACTTAAGATCTATGTGCAACAGCAACTTCCGCCAGTCACAGTGGCACAAGTCACTAGAATGCAGGTCAGGTACTCTATAATGGTAAAAACACAGGTTTGATCCCACCTGAAGGCAGCAGTATAAAGTCACACAATTTTTATTTTTTTGTCAGTATTGATAGCAACAATGGTTTTATATGCTTTTTCGTCATGAAATTTGAGATGTTTTTTAGCTCATTTTGATGATGCGATTTTTAACAGATGTTTGATACCAGCTTATGATTAAAATGATGTTTAGTTTGATATGTTAGTGAAAAAGGCTCCAAAACTTGTAACCACGCCCACTTTGTGATATCACACACCCCTCTGGCACACCCACAGCTAACCATGTGAGGTGCTATATAAACCCCACTGCACTTGTGCATTGTAATATCCCTGAGGAAGGCGCCAGGTGGAGCGCTGAAACATGTTGGAGAATAAAGATAAAGCTTGAAATAACTTCCTGCATCCCAGGTGATTTCTTTGGTACCCGGTGGCGCGGACTGTCACACACCTTTTCCCAGCTTCCTGAAAGGTAAAACCCAGGCTGTTGGGTGCTGGGATTCTCAGCGTGATGAGACCCATGGTTATTGGGCCCCCCAGGCTAAAGATTAGCAGCCTGCAGCCACCCCAGAAATTGGCCCAATCCGTGTGCTTTACTCGGCTCATCCCAATGCACTGGTGCGATGGCATTGAAGTAATAGAATGGTTTAATGACAGCTGAGTAACAGCAAGGGAACAAGCATCTTCTTGCTGCAATGTCTGCGATCACATTGCTGCGAGGAGTAGTGATGTCACTCATTGAGGCCCCATGGCAGTGAACTCAGGTGACTCACTGCCGCAGTGGCTTCACCTGAGTTCACAGCCACGAGAATTCTGTGACTCAGTGAATGACGTCACCAGCAGCAGTCAGTATAATCGCAGAGGCTGCAGGAACAGGGGGAGCGCTTGTTCCCTTGATGCAGCTTCTGGATGAAGCAGAGCCTCATGTGCTCAATGGGACCATCATTATGTATTATCAACTGAGGTGTATGTGTATGGTTAATAAATGAGAAAATGAGGGTTGTCTGTGTGATTTATTTCAAATTATGCAAATTGTCACTTCAAATTAAGTATTTTTCTCTGTGATTTCACATAAAGGATTTTTCTCTGTGTTGTGTTTGTCTTAACTATTTCCTCACAGGATTGATAATGGGAGGGTCTCATAGAGACCTGAACATTATCAATCTGCGTTTAATGACCAGCTCTCAATACTTGTCATTAACACCATCTATCACCCTGATGCCACTGCACCAGGGCATCGGGAAGAGTCGGCTAAAGTGCTAGGAATTGGCACTTCTAATATATGGAGGGGCTGAGGGCTGCTATTCTTTAGCCTCGGGGGGCGGGGGTGGGGGGGGGCAATAAATATGGGCCTCACTCTGCTGAGAATACCAGCCCCCAGCTCCCTGGGATTTACATTGCCTGTCAATTAAAAATAGCGCGAAGCCCACACATTTTTTTTTCAATTATTTATTTAAATAATTTTTTTAAAATAATGTTTCCCTGTATTTTGATTGCCGACCAAGGTAAAGCCGGCCAGCTTGGGGTGGCAGCCCGTAACTGTCCGCTTTATCTGTGCAGAGACTAAAAAATACAGCGAAGCTCTACATAATTTTTTTAAATTTATTTTTACACTACTATGATGTCAAGTACGTTGCCTATGGCAATCAATCACAGACACTGGCACAATGGGTGACGGGCGCAATAGCCAATCACAGACATTGTCACAGTGAGTGGGCGTCTGTGACTGGCTGTTGGAGCAGTAACTTGGAAATAGCCCATGCATTGTAGCGTCTACCATGCAGTAAATAATGAGGAACTTAATGAGTGGCCCCGCAGGTACAAGAGTGCAGACCTCAGTATGTAATCACACTGATGTTTAATCACTTTTTTTTTCTTTTTTACAGACCCCGAACGTCAACAGTAATATGGACGTCTCAGAGAAGTCCGTGTTCGAGATCCTTTACAGTTCGGGTATGCTCATCCCTATTCATGAGCATAGTATGATACTTGAATGGTACATTTACTTTAATGGATCAGTGAAAGTGCCATCCTATCAATAAGTTAAAGAATATTTATACCGTGTTAGCCAGTAGATAGAAAAATATATTGCAATCTGAGAGTCCTCAGTGGTTGATATCTTTTAATGGCTAACTGTAAAGATGGTAAGCATAGCAAGTTTTCGGGACACTATGGCCCCTTCGTTAGGCTGATGATGACAGTTTCTGAAGACCCATACATACAAGTGTTGGCCAAAAGTATTGACACCCCTGCAATTCTGTCAGATAATACTTAGTTTCTTCCTGAAAATTATTGCAATCGCAAATTCTTTGGTATTATTATCTTCATTTAATTTGTCTTCAATGAAAAAACACAAAAGAGAATGAAGCAAAAAGCAAAACATTGATCATTTCACACAAAACTCCAAAAATGGGCCAGACAAAAGTATTGGCACCCTCAGCCTAATACTTGGTTGCACAACCTTTAGCCAAAATAACTGCGCTCAATCGCTTCCAGTAGCCATCAATGAGTTTCTTACAATGCTCTGCTGGAATTTTACACCATTCTTCTTTGGCAAACTGCTCCAGGTCCCTGATATTTGAAAGGTGCCTTCTCAAAACTGCCATTTTTAGATCTCTCCACAGGTGTTCTATGGGATTCAGGTCTGGGCTCATTGCTGGCCACCTTAGAATTCTCCAGTGCTTTCTCTAAAATCATTTTCTAGTGCTTTTTGAAGTGTGTTTTGGGTCATTGTCCTGCTGGAAGACCCACGACCTCTGAGGGAGACCCAGCTTTCTCACACTTGGCCCTACATTATGCTGCAAAATTTGTTGGTAGTCTTCAGACTTCATAATGCCATGCACACGGTCAAGCAGTCCAGTGCCAGAGGCAGCAAAGCAACCCCAAAACATCAGGGAACCTCCGCCATGTTTGACTGTAGGGACCGTGTTCTTTTCTTTGAATGCCTCTTTTTTTTCTCCTGTAATCTCTATGTTGATGCCTTTGCCCAAAAAGCTCTACTTTTGTCTCATCTGACCACAGAACACTCTTCCAAAACGTTTTAGGCTTTCTCAGGTAAGTTTTGGCAAACTCCAGCCTGGCTTTTTTATGTCTCGGGGTAAGAAGTGGGGTCTTCCTGGGTCTCCTACCATACAGTCCCTTTTCATTCAGACGCCGACGGATAGCACGGGTTGACACTGTTGTACCCTCGGACTGCAGGGCAGCTTGAACTTGTTTGGATGTTAGTCGAGGTTCTTCATCCACCATCCGCACAATCTTGCGTTGAAATCTCTTGTCAATTTTTATTTTCCGTCAACATGTAGGGAAGTTAGCCACAGTGCCATAGGCTTTAAACTTCTTGATGACACTGCGCACGGTAGACACAGGAACATTCAGGTCTTTGGAGATGGACTTGTAGCTGTGACGACCATCCGCTGTGAAGCTGAGCTGCTGGTAAGGCAGCACCCCGAGAAACCCCGAGACCCTTAACCCCTATACAGGGATCTGGAATTATAGCGGAGCCCAGGGGTAGCTGCCTATTATGAGCAACAGAGCAGGGAAGGTCGCCAGGGGAAAAAATCAAGACCCGGAAAACAAAGTCAGAAGTCCGAGTCAAAACCGAGAGGGCAGCGAAGGTACAAAATCATCAGGCAGTAGCAGAGTCGAGAATCCAGGCAAGGGTCAAGGGCAAAACCAAGAGGGCAGCTGAGGTACAAAATCGACAGGAAGAAGCAGAGTCAGAAATCCAGGCCAAGGTCAGAGACAAAACTAAACATACACTATATCACTGGGGAACCAAAACTATATCTGGCGGCCTGCAAGACAGGCTCCAATGTATTTGAAGGGCGCGGTTACCTCCCATAGGCTGGAGCTCACAGCCCGATGACCTCATCCGGACCGCCCCTAGATCCAGGCCAGATGGAGATGCACGACTGGCTCCACCCACGCCACCTCTGACAGAAGAACGCAGGCTGCGCCTAACGGACACCTCTGCAGGGCCCGCTCCTCTGCGACCAACACCACCCAGAGGGGAAACACAGCGGCGCTCAGCGACAGAGGCAGACGCCGCGGGAGCAGTTCCATATGAGGACAAGGCCCTCCTGTCACCGGTGCCACCAGCCGAAGGAATCCGGCTCCTCCCAGCGGCCGAGGCAGGAACACCGGCCACCGAGTCCAATGGCGATGTGACAGTAGCCTTGAGATTGCTCATTCTTCCTCACAATTTGGTTTCTCAAGTCCTCAGACAGTTCTTTGGTCTTCTTTCTTTTCTCCATGCTCAATGTGGTACACACAAGGATACAGGACAGAGGTTGAGTCAACTTTAATCCATGACAACTGGCTGCAAGTGTGATTTAGTTATTGGCAACACCTGTTAGGTGCCACAGGTAAGTTACAGGTGCTGTTAATTACATAAATTAGAGAAGCATCACATGATTTTTCTAACAGTACCAATACTTTTGTCCACCCCCTTTTTTATGTTTGGTGTGGAACTATATCCAATTTGGCTTTAGGACAAATATTTTTGTGTTTTTTTCATTGAAGACAAATTAATTGAAGATAATAATACCAAAGAATTTGTGATTGCAATCATTTTCAGGAAGAAACTGACTATTATCTAACAGAATTGCAGGGGTTTCAATACTTTTGGCCAACACTGTAGGGGGCGAGAAAGGGGGGAAGGGATATACAAGGGATTCCTAATACAAAGATGGGGGGTAAACAGTGGGACCTTTATCACTAAGGGGCAACATATGGAGGCATGGCAAGGGGAGTATTAACCCCTTAGTGACGGAGCTACTTTCCACCTAAACGACCAGACCATTTTTTGCAATTCTGACCAGTGTCACTTTATGAGGTAACATCTCTGAAAAGCTTCAATGGATCCTAGCGATTCTGAGACTGTTTTTTTGTGACATATTGGGCTCATGTTAGTGGTAAATTTAGGATGATCTGACCCATGCTACTCCCATCCCCTGCTCACCATCCACAATGTATCCCCTCCTTTGCACTCTCACTCCCATCCTTCTCCACTTCCTGCTACCCCCGCTCATCCAGCAACAAAGTACTTCTCTCACCCTCCATCTTACCTAACCACCTCACCCACTCCTCTGAACTATTCATGCACTTTCAATCCTTCATCTCCAATCAGGCACGCCCACCACGTAAACTCTCATGCTCCCACCTGCTAACCCTCTCCCTGCTCCTCCTACTCGCTGGCGACATTTCCCCTAATCCCGGCCCCCCCCGCCACATCCCCACAGTCACCTACACCCCACCCCCACGTCCCATCACCAATTCTCATAACCCCACCATCACCCACCCTCGCAACCTGACCAACCTTAGACCAATCCCCCCAGCCCCTGCTCCACTAATCTCCCTGCCAGGCGCACTCTGGAACGCTCGCTCAGTCTGTAATAAGCTCACAGACATCCATGAACTCTTTATTTCTAATAAACTCTCATTCCTTGGCATCACAGAGACCTGGCTCACCCCCTCCGACACGGCCTCCCCTGCTGCACTATCCTACGGCGGATTCAATCTTTCCCACACACCCCGCCCCTCTGACAAACATGGCGGAGGTGTCGGCATACTCCTATCCGACACCTGCTCTTTCGCCCCTATTCCATTACCCCCCTCTGTTACTCTCCCATCGTTCGAAGCCCACTCTGTCCGCATCTTCTCCCCCTGTAACCTCCAGCTAGCCGTCATCTACTGCCCCCCTGGATCCATCCCCACCTTCCTTGACCACTTTACCACCTGGCTACTTCATTTCCTCTCTACTGACATCCCCACCATCATTATGGGCGACTTCAATATCCCCATTGACACTGCCCACCAAACCGCCTCTCAACTTCTTTCCCTGACCTCCTCCTTCGGGCTCTCCCAATGGTCCTCCTCTGCCACCCACAAAGATGGCCACACGCTGGATCTCATCTTTACCCGTCTTTGCTCCCTTACTAATCTCACAAACTCAACCCTCACCCTGTCTGACCACAATCTGCTGACCTTCTCCGCCCTCTCCTCCCCTACTACATCACCTCCTCTCCGCAAACTTGATCATCCCCGCAGAAACCTAAAACACATTGATCTACACTCACTCTCAGAATCCCTCCTCCCTCTCGCCAACATAACATCTATACGTGACACAGACACTGCCACCACCCTCTACAACACCACATTAACCAAGGCACTCGACCTAGCAGCCCCCCTCACACACCACGCTCCACGCACTAATAGGCAACCCTGGCACACCACCCTCACTAAAGACCTGAGACGGGCATCCAGGGTCGCCGAGAGGCGATGGAAAAAATCACCTTCCACTGAGCATTTTGCACTGTTCAAACAGTCCCTCATCACCTTCAAGACTGCACTTGCCACCGCCAAACAAACCTTCTTCTTATCCCTAATTACCTCCCTGCCCACAATCCCAAGCAACTTTTCAAAACCTTCAATTCCTTACTCCGCCCGCCTGCTCCCCCTCCCTCTCCCCTTATCTCTGCAGAAGACTTTGCCTCCTTCTTCAAAGAAAAGATTGACAGAAACAGAGACAGCTTTGATCCACTGTCCCCACAGCCTCCCCTTTCACCTATACTGCCCTCTACTTCCATCAACTGCTTCCCCCCTATAACTAAAGACCAGCTCTCCTGCCTCCTGTCAAAATCACACCTCACCACCAGTGCCCACGACCCGCTCCCATCCCACCTCATTCCCAACCTCACCTCCGTTATCATCCCAGCCCTAACTCATCTTTTCAACCTATCACTTACCACTGGCACCTTCCCCTCAGCCTTCAAACACGCCTTGATCACACCCATCCTCAAAAAACCCTCCCTCGATCCCACAACTGTCTCCAACTACCGCCCTATATCTCTCCTCCCTTTCGCCTCTAAACTACTTGAACAGCATGTCCACTCTGAGCTGTCCTCTCACCTCTCCTCCTGCTCCCTCTTTGACCGCCTGCAATCTGGCTTCCGACCCCTCCACTCCACTGAAACAGCCCTGACCAAAGTCACAAATGACCTACTGACTGCCAAAAGCAAGCGCCACTGCTCTGTTCTCCTCCTCCTCGACCTGTCAGCCGCCTTCGACACTGTTGACCACTCCCTTCTACTACAGATCCTGGAATCTCTTGGCATGACGGACCTTGCCCTCTCTTGGATCTCCTCATACTTAACGGACCGCACCTTCAGCGTCACCCACTCCCACACATCCTCCTCGCCCTACCCCCTATCTGTCGGGGTCCCTCAGGGCTCAGTTCTTGGACCATTACTGTTCTCAATCTACACTCTCGCTCTAGGGCAACTCATTGAGTCCCATGGCCTCCAATATCACCTCTACGCCGACGACACCCAAATCTACCTGTCTGGTCCTGACATCGCCTCCCTTCTATCACAAATTCCACACTGCCTGTCCGCCATCTCATCCTTCTTCTCTGCTCGCTTCCTTAAGCTGAACATGGACAAAACCGAGTTCATAGTCTTCCCCCAAGACGCTCCCCCTCACTACCTGACCTATCCATAGTCGTCAACGACTGCTCTCTCTCTCCAGTCCCCCATGCCAAGTGCCTTGGGGTTATCCTTGACTCTTCCCTCTCCTTCAAGCCCCACATCCAGGCCCTCGCCACCTCCTGCCAACTCCAGCTCAAAAACATCTATAGGATTCGCACTTTCCTTGACCACGACACTGCTAAAACCCTTATTCACGCTCTCATCATCTCCCGCCTCGATTACTGAAACCTCCTGCTCACCGGCCTCCCTAATACCTCCCTTGCACCTCTCCAATCTATCTTGAACTCCGCTGCCCGCCTAATCCATCTGTCTCCCCGCTACTCCCCTGTCTCCCCCCTCTGCCAAGCCCTTCATTGGCTCTCTGCTTCCCAGAGATCCCAGTTTAAAATATTAACCATGACATACAAAGCCATTCACAACCTGTCCCCTCCATACATCTCTGACATGGTCTCCCGTTACCTACCCTCACGCAACCTGCGATCCTCCCAAGAGCTTCTCCTCTACTCCCCCCTCATCTCCTCTTCGCACAACCGCATACAGGATTTCTCCCGTGCTTCACCCAGACTCTGGAACTCACTGCCCCAACACGTCAGACATTCTCCTACCCTGGGAACCTTCAAAAGAAGCCTGAAGACCCACCTGTTCCGCCAAGCCTACCACCTGCAATAAGACCCGGTCCACCACACCGCCTCATGACTGGAATTTCCCCCTCCTACTGTATCCCCACCCGCCCCTCGTAGACTGTGAGCCTTTGTGGACAGGATTTCTCCCCTCTTGTTTCTGTACAACTGAATTGTCAACATTTATTGTTACTTGTATTGCTACTAGGTTACTTGTCCTAGTCTGCCCTTTTTAACATGTAAAGCGCCATGGAATATAATGGCGCTATATAAATTAATAATAATAATAATAATAATAATTGTATTTATTTGTGAAAAACACAGAATTCTGGTGAAAATTTTGAATACTATGCAATTTTCAACTTTTTAACTTTTATTCCTGTGAGGCACCGCCGGCATGGTCCCCATGGCCAGGGCGCATCACATGCAGGATCAGGGTATGATCCTGTGCACACTGACCGGTTTTATAGTGGATGACGCTGTGTGAACCTGTCCGGAACACAAGGAGTTAAATGTGATAGTGCTGGAAATCTGACACATTCATGAGACCAATGAGCGACTGAAAGAGCGACGTGTGCTAAATGCTATCAGCCGGTGTGGGCATGTCCTGAGTAATAGCAGCCCAGCTGGATGAGTCAGTATGGGAGTGGCAGGCATGGTATAGAACCTGCCAGCTGATTGAGTTCAGAGACTTGTGAGATCATTATCAGCCAGAGATCAGCCTGAGAGTATGGTGATCCTGATGACCAGCCAGAGTGCAGAGCAGTCCAGGGCTCTGTGTGTATGATGGGAGCATGTTAGCTCCATGCCGGGGTCTAGGACCGAGGTCGTAACAGCACCTGGAGGGGGAAGCTGTGGCTGACAAGGTGGACGCTAGAGCGGACGTATCTCAACCATGCGCCCGGGAAGAAGTCCGTGGGGATGCCTGGTGGACCTGTGACACAGGTAGCGAGACCCGGATGCGTGCCCGGTAAGACGGCAGTTCCCGTGTGACGGAGTGAGCTGTGTGTAAATCATGCCAGGTGAGCATAGCCGCCGTTGGGTCCGACTAGTTAGTCAGTGAAGGACCTGTTGAACCGTATTAAGTATTATATGGCTTTTTAAAAGACCCAGCGAGTGAATGTAGCCCTATAGGGGCAGATGTATGAAGTGTGCCAGGCGGGCATAGACCGCCCTTAGGTCCGACTGTGATAGTCAATGGATGGACCTGATGAACCGGAATGTATGTACCAGAGGTCAGATGCAGGGGTTAATAGGGCTCCTATAGTGGGTAACGGATGGTTTTCCTTGGTACTAAGGTTTGCCAATCCCTGTTCTGAACCCAGAGGTGTTACAGTCCATGGATGTCTATATGATGGGCTGTGAGCGTGTGAAAGGATGTGTGTGGTCCATGGTGGCTTATAGGATGGATCACATACAGTGTGTAAGAACCCGGTCAGGCTGGGGCCTGAACTCCGGGGTAGTATGGAGCTGGGGAAATAAAGCCAGGCGGCTGGTTCCGCCATTGGGACCCATAGGGCCCGGTGATATATGGTAACTTATGTACTGTTAAATGTATGTGGAATGTGTAGATAGGCCGGAGGCCGTAGCCACCACGGGAGCGGTTGATAAGAGCTCCAATGGGAACAGAGAGGTGGTTACAGGTCCCGGGTAACTATAAGATGTTATGTGCAATATATGTGTTATGTAATGTTATATGTAAATGTATGGTGTATTTATGTATGGTGTTTATAATCAACTAGATGGCAGCCCGATTCTAAAGAATCGGGTAGTCTAGAATCCATATATAGTTTATTTACTAATAGTTACGGGAGTGCGGTGAAATTAATTGTGTGTATACAGGCGGCTCTGTGGGTAGCAGAGTATATGGTGGCTCAGTGGTTAGCAGTGAGTACGGTGGCTCAGTGGTTAGTACTGCGTGCGGTGGCTCAGTGGTTAGCAGTGAGTGCGGTGGCTCAGTGGTTAGCACTGTATATGGTGGCTCAGTGGTTAGTACTGCGTGCGGTGGCTCAGTGGTTAGCAGTGAGTGCGGTGGCTCAGTGGTTAGCACTGTATATGGTGGCTCAGTGGTTAGCACTGTATATAGTGGCTCAGTGGTTAGCACTGTATATGGTGGCTCAGTGGTTAGCACTGTATACGGTGGCTCAGTGGTTAGCACTGTATACGGTGGCTCAGTGGTTAGCACTGTATACGGTGGCTCAGTGGTTAGCACTGTATACGGTGGCTCAGTGGTTAGCACTGTATATAGTGGCTCAGTGGTTAGCACTGTATGGTGGCTCAGTGGTTAGCACTGTATATGGTGGCTCAGTGGTTAGCACTGTATACGGTGGCTCAGTGGTTAGCAGTGAGCGCGGTGGCTCAGTGGTTAGTACTGCGTGCGGTGGCTCAGTGGTTAGCAGTGAGTGCGGTGGCTCAGTGGTTAGCAGTGAGTGCGGTGGCTCAGTGGTTAGCAGTGAGTGCGGTGGCTCAGTGGTTAGCAGTGAGTGCGGTGGCTCAGTGGTTAGCAGTGAGTGCAGTCAGAGTGGTCAGCGCAGCGGCGTGGCCAGAGTGGTCAGCGCAGCGGCGTGGCCAGAGTGGTCAGCGCAGCGGCGTGGCCAGAGTGGTCAGCGCAGCGGCGTGGCCAGAGTGGTCAGCGCAGCGCCGTGGCCAGAGTGGTCAGCGCAGCGCCGTGGCCAGAGTGGTCAGCACATACACACACACGTACACACACACACACACTCCGCTATACTTACCACCGACCCTGTGTCTTCTCCGGCGCCTGGATCCTGAGTCAACATGTGGCCACCCCCAGACGACTGGAGAGGGCAGAGGACGGCTGGAGGCGGCAGAGGACGGTTGGAGAGGGCAGAGGACGGCTGGAGGCTGGAGAGGGCAGGACGCTGGAGGCGGGAGGCAGAGGACGGCTAGGGAGAGGGCAGAGGACGGCTGGAGAGGCAGAGGACGGCTGGAGGGAGAGGACGGCTGGAGAGGGCAGAGGAGGCTGGAGGAGGAGAGGACACAGAGGCAGGCAGAGGACGGCTGGGAGGGCAGAGGACGCTGGAGAGGAGAGGCTGGAGAGGGCAGAGACGGCTGGAGAGGGAGGAGGGCTGAGGGAGAGAGGGCAGAGAAGGGCGGAGAGGGAGAAGGACAACAGGAGGGGGAGGAGGCGGAAGGGGAGGACGGCTGGAGAGGGAGAGACGGCTGGAGAGGAGGTGGGGGAGGACGGCGGGGAGGGAGAGGAGGCAGAGGGGAGGACGGCTGGAGAGGGAGAGGACAGTGAGAGGGCAGGACGGCTGGAGGGGCAGGAGCGGACTGGAGAGGCAGAGGGCTGGAGAGGGAGGGATGGACGGCTGAGGAGGAGGACGTGAAAGAGGAGGAGGGACTGGAGGGCAGAGGAGGCTGGAGGAGAGGAGGGAGAGGAGGGCTGGAGAGGGCAGAGGACGGCTGGGGAGCGCGAGAAGGAGAGGGCAGGGACGGCTGGAGGAGGGAGAGGAGGGCAGCGCTGGAGGAGGGAGAGGACGGCTGGAGAGGGAGAGGAGGCTGGAGAGGAGAGGACCTGGAGGAGGGAGAGGACAGCTGGGGGGAGGGAGGGAGGCTGGAGGCAGAGGACGGCTGGAGGAGGGAGAGGACGGCTGGAGAGGGCAGAGGACGGCTGGAGGTAGGGAGAGAGGACGGCTGGAGAGGGCAGAGGACAGCTGGAGAGGGCAGGGGTGGGCAAACGGCTGGAGGGCAGAGGATGGCTGGAGAGGGCAGAGGAGGGCTGGAGAGGTAGAGGACGGCTGGAGGAGGGAGAGGACGGCTGAGGAGGAGGGAGAGGACGGCTGATAGGGCAGAGGACGGCTGGAGAGGGCAGAGGACGGCTGGAGAGGGCAGAGGACGGCTGGAGAGGGCAGAGGACGGCTGGAGAGGGCAGAGGACGGCTGGAGGAGGGCAGTGTGGACGGCTGGGAGGGCAGAGGATGGCTGAGAGGGAGAGGAGGCGAGAGGACGGCTGGAGGGGCAGGAGACGGGTGAATGGGCAGTGTGGGACGGCTGGAGGGCAGAGGACGGCTGGAGAGGGCAGAGGAGGCTGAGAGGGCAGAGGAGGCTGGAGGGGGAGAGGACGGCTGGAGAGGGCAGAGGACGGCTGGAGAGGGCAGAGGACGGCTGGAGAGGGCAGAGGACGGCTGGAGAGGGCAGGGGACGGCTGGGAGGGCAGAGGACGGCTGAGGAGGGAGAGGACGGGCTGGAGAGGGCAGAGGACGGCTGGAGGAGGGAGTGGGGCACACAGGCTGGAGGGCAGAGGACGGCTGGAAGGGCAGAGAGGCTGAGAGAGAGAGACGGTGGAGGAGGGAGAGGACGGCTGGAGGAGGGAGAGGACGGCTGAAGGGCAGAGGACAACAGGAGAGGGCAGAGGACGGCTGGAGAGGGAGAGGACGGCTGGAGAGGGCAGAGGACAGGCTGGAGGAGGCAGAGGACGCTGGAGAGGGCAGAGACAGCTGGAGAGGGCAGGGACGGCTGGAGGGCAGAGGACGGCTGGAGAGGGCAGAGGAGGCTGAGAGGGAGAGGAGGCTGGGGAGGGAGAGGACGGCTGAGAGGGCAGAGGACGGCTGGAGAGGGCAGAGGACGGCTGGAGAGGCAGGGAGGAGAGGCGAGAGGACGGCTGGGAGCAGAGGACGGCTGAGGAGGAGAGGAGGCTGGAGAGGGCAGAGGACGCTGGAGAGGGCAGAGGACACGGCTGGGGAGGAGGGAGGCAGAGGACGGGCTGGGAGGTAGGGACGGTAAAGGGCGAGGACGCATGGAGAGGAGGGCAGAGGACGGCTGGAGAGGGCAGAGAGGCTGGAGAGGGCAGGACAGCTGGAGAGGGCAGAGGACAGTGAGGGCAGAGGACGGCTGGAGAGGGCAGAGGACGGCTGGAGGAGGGGAGGGTGGGGAGACGGAGAGGCGTGGAGAGGGCAGAGGACGGCTGGAGAGGAGCAGACGGCTAGGGGGACGAGGGCAGAGGACGGCTGGGGAGGAAGCGGCTGGGAGGGAAGGCGCCAGGAGACAGCTAGAGGCGGTGGGCACACAGGCTGAGGCAGAGGACGGTGGAGAGGGCAGAGGAGGCTGGAGAGGGCAGAGGACGGCTGGAGGAGGGAGAGGACGGCTGAGAGGGAGAGGACGGCTGGAGAGGTGGAGGGCAGAGGACACTGGAGAGGGCAAGGACGTGGAGAGGGCAGAGGACGGTGAAGGAGGAGAGGACGGCTGGAGGAGGGAGAGGACGGCTGGAGAGGGCAGGACGACAGTGGAGAGGGCATGTGGGCACACAGGCTGGAGGGAGAGGACGGCTGGAGAGGGCAGAGGAGGGCTGGAGAGGGCAGAGGACGGCTGGAGGAGGGAGAGGACGGCTGGAGAGGGCAGAGGACGGCTGGAGAGGGCAGAGGACAACTGGAGAGGGCAGAGGACGGCTGGAGAGGGCAGAGGACGGCTGGAGAGGCAGAGGACAAATGGGGGCTGAGAGACTGGAGAGGGCAGAGGACGGCTGGAGAGGGCAGAGGACGGCTGGAGAGGGCAGAGGACGGCTGGAGAGGGCAGAGGACGGCTGGAGAGGGCAGAGGAGGGCTGGAGAGGGCAGTGTGGGCACACAGGCTGGAGGGCAGAGCAGCGTGCATGGCTGCAGACTTACCGGTGGCCGGGTGTCGGGTGTAGGAGGAGAGGAGGGGCGGGCAGAGCTGCAGGAGAGGAAGTCCCGCCCTCCCTCCTCTGTAGGTAGACAGCAGGGAGCACGGGTACCCCCAGGGTGTGTGTGGCCCCCCGAGGTGGCGGGCAATGGGCCCCCCCTGCATGTAGCTGCTGGCTGGAGAGCAGAGGGTGGAGGGGAGTGGCTGGATGGCACACGGAACTTCCGAGATCGGAACGTTCCGTGTGCCGGTGCCTGTAGCCGGGGGGGCAGCCTGGCTACAGTGCACTGGATGAGCCTGGGCGAAGGCCATCACGGAAGTGGGCGTGGCCTTTTCCGGAAGTGGCCTTCGGGTTTTATATATATGATGTGCAATGTGTCAAACATGCTACCTGGGTTATGTTATTTATATGTGAAAAATAAACGGGTAGACATTGGTTAAATTATAAACACGTGTTTTGTCGTTATGCAAGCGGGTTCCCCGGGTGCTACCTCACATTCCATTAAACCAGAGAGTTATATCACAAAAAATAGTTAATAAATAACATTTCCCACATGTCTACTTTACATTAGCACAATTTTGGAAACAACATTTTTCTTTGTTAGGAAGTTAGAAGGGTTCAAATTTCATCAGCAATTTCTCATTTTAACATCAAAATTTACAAAACCATTTTTTTAGGGGCCACATTACATTTGAAGTCCCTTTGAGGGGCGTACATGACACCCAAAAATGACACCATTTCAAAAACTGCACCCCTCAAGCTACCCAAAACCTCATTCAAGAAGTTTATTAACCCTACAAGTTCTACACAGGAATGAATGCAAGGTAGAAAGAAAAAAGAAATACATTGATATTTTACCTAAAACTGTTGCTTTAGCATCAATTAATTCACTTCTACAAGAGATCGCATGTCAAATTGGATGCTAAAATTTGTTACCCAGTTTCTTCTGAACGCGCCAATACCCCATATGTGGTCAAAAACCGCTCTTTGCACAAACCGGAAGGATCAGAAGGGAAGGAATTTGAAATTTGGAAAGCAAATTTGGCTGAAATAGATTGCGGGAACACATCTTGCATATCCTGGGCCCCTAAGGTACCTAAACAGCAGAAACCCCCCACAAGTTACCCCATTTTGGAAACTAGACGCCTCAAGGTTTTTATCTAAGGGTATAGTGAACACTTCGAACCCACAGTTACCTCACAGATCTTGATAACAATAGGTCATCATATTGAAAATTTGCTTTTTTTTTCCACAAAAGTGTTGCTTTAGCACCAAATGTTTCACTTTTACAAGAGCTAATACCAAACGTAGACCCCACACTTTATTACTTACTTTCTTATGAGTGCGTCGATACCCCACATGTAGTCAAAAAGTTCTGTTTAGAGAAATAGGAGGGATCGGAAGGGATGGAGCAATATTTGAATTTTGGAAAGCTGAGATTGATTGTGGGCACCATGTCTCATTTGCAGGGCCCCTATGCTGCCTAAACAGCTGAAATCCCCCACAAGCGACCCCATTTTGGAAACTAGACCCCTCAAGGATTATATCTACGGGTATAGTGAGCATTTGGAACCTACAACTAGTTCACAGAATTTGATAACAAGAGGTTGTCATATTGAACATTTTCTTTTTTTCACACACAATTTCTCACTTTTAGGGCATGTGCACGAGATCTGGAGACACTGTGTCCTGGCTTCTCCTCTCCTGCATTTTTTGTAAATTTATTTATTAAATTTTTAAAACAAATGACGTAGGGCTTTGCCATGTTTTTGTTGCCAGCCAGGTACAGCCGGCAGCTACGGGCTGCCACCAACCCCAGCTGCCTAGTTTTACCTGGCTGGAAACCAAAAATACAGGGAAGTCTTTTTTTTTTTTTTTTCAATTATTTCAAGAAATAATTAAAAAAAAAAACAACAACAACATGGGGCTTCGCAGATTTTTGGTCCAGCCAGGTGCAACTAAACAGCTGGGGGCTGGAATGCTCAGCGAAGGGTGGCCCAAGCTTTCTGGGCCCCCCCCCTCCTGCGAATTGCAGCCCGCAGCTGCCCCAGAAAATGCCACATTCATTGAAGCACAATTTTCTGGCGCAATATCCAGCTGCAGTGTAGCAGTGGCAGACTGGGTGATAAGGGGTTAATGCCAGCTTTTTGGCAGCTGGCACTAAACTTGAGAGTGATAATGTCTGGCCAATATTAGAGCAGGCCATTAGGAATCTAGTAAATTGTGAAGAAGACAGCACAGAAAAAAATATTTTTATTGGAAAAAAAACACAAACACGTACTTCGGCCCATCTTTATTATTCTGTGATGTCTGTTATGATCCAGTGACCTTGGAGCCGCATTAATATAATTCACAGGAGAAGTGGTACCTGTACTGACCGCAGTTCCTGATCTAACCCCGCAACTAAAAGTAGCCATGGGATGTGACTAACCATACCCTAGACAACTCAACACGGCCGGAAAACTAGCTACCCCTGAAGAGGGAAACAGGAATTCTATCTTGCCTCAGAGCAGAACCCCAAAAGAATAGAAAGCCCCCTACAAATATTGACTGTGAGTAAGAGGAAAAGACACACTCAGGCAGAAAACAGAATCAAGCAAAGATGAGGCCACTTATAGCTAGATAGATAAAGACAGGACAGGATACTATTGCAGTCAGTATAAAATCCTTTCAAAAATATCCACAGCAGATAATACAAAAATACCCCTGAGTCTACTCAAGACTCGGCGCCCTCTATATCTGCAGACCTCCTGTGAATCCTACTATGCTCAACATATACTGACACAAAAAGCTGAACAAGCCAATAACAAATGAATAGCACAAAAATCCTAGGAAGAAAACTTCCTAACAGAGAGCAAGTTAACACAGCATGCACTCTGAGCAGAAATAGACCATTTCAGAAAACAAGCACACAGCATGTGTGCCACATGAAGACTAAACCATACACTTAATCAACAAGCGCAGAAGGAAATTAGGGCACCAAAGCTGTCGGCTTCATGGACAGATAAACTTCTGGAGCGACCAGTGATCCACAGGAGGTGCCCGTCTCAAAGGCAAACATGCAGCAAACTCTTTAAGTAAAGCAAAGACGGCACTCACCAGTATGTTGCTTAGTTTTATTCAGGGAACTTCATACACTCGGTGCAGGGAGGGAAGGAGAGGGCTGAGATGACGACGGCACCGTTTCGCGCAGGTGCGCTTCCACGGGTCACCCGTGGAAGCGCACCTGCGCGAAACGGTGCCGTCGTCATCTCGGCCCTCTCCTTCCCTCCCTGCACCGAGTGTATGAAGTTCCCTGAATAAAAGTAAGCAACACACTGGTGAGTGCCGTCTTTGCTTTACTTAAAGAGTAAACCATACACTTAGCTTGGAAGTCTTGCAGCAGGGCATGAAGAGACCAGGCAGAGGTGAAACACCTCCAGGATAATTGACAACTGGCAAGGACTGAGGAAATTCTGCAAACTTAAATACACCAGTCAGAATTGCAATTATCCAAATCACCTGACCAAGAGTGCAAAACAGGATCAACTGCATTACCAGCCACAACCACAGGAGGGTTCCCACAAGCAGAATTCACAACAGTACCCCCCATCCTTGAGGAGGGGTCACTGAACCCTCACCAGAACCCCCAGGCCTATCAGGATGAGCCAGATGAAAAGCACAAACCAAATCAGGGGCATGGACATCAGGGGTAAAAACCCATGAATTATTCTCCTGACCATAACCCTTCCATTTGACAAGGTACTGAAGCCTCCGCCGTGAAAAACAAGAATCCAAAATCTTCTCAACCACATACTCTAACTGCCCATCGACCAACAAAGGGAACCACAGGCTCAACATACTTCCGCAATAAAGACCTATGGAAGAAATCATGGATCGCAAAAGAGGCCGGAAGCGCCAACCGAAAAGACACAGGATTAATAATCTCAGAAATCCTGTAAGGATCAATAAATTGAGGCTTAAATTTAGGAGAGGAAACTTTCATAGGAACATGTCTGGAAGACAACCAGACCAAATCGCCAACCCGGAAACGGGCACCAACACACCAACAACGGTTAGCAAAACGTTGAGCAGATTTCTGAGACAACACCAAATTGTCCACCAGATAAGCCCAAATCTGCTGCAGCCGCTACACCACCGAATCCACACCTGGACAGGCAGAAGGCGCAACTTGCCCTGAAGGAAAACGAGGATGAAAACCAAAATTACAAAAGAAGGGCGAAACAAAGGTAGCAAAACTAGCCCTATTGTCAAGTGCAAACTCGGCCAAGGGCAAAGAAGACACCCAATCATCCTGATCAGCAGACACAAAGCATCTCAAATAAGTCTCCAAAGTTTCATTAGTCCTCTCGGACTGACCATTGGACTGTGGATGAGAAGTAGACGCAAAGGACAAATCAATACCCAGCTTAGTACAAAAGGCCCGCCAAAACTTAGAAACAAATTGGGAACCTCTGTCAGACACAATATTCTCCGGAATACCATGCAAACGAACAACATGTTGAAAAAACAACGGAACCAATTCTGAAGAGGAAGGCAATTTAGGCAAAGGCACCAAATGAACCATCTTAGAGAACCTGTCACAAACAACCCAGATAACCGACATCCTCTGGGAGACCGGAAGATCTGAAATAAAATCCATAGAAATATGCGTCCAAGGCCTCTCAGGTACTGGCAACGGCAAAAGCAACCAACTAGAACGTGAACAACATGGCTTGGCCCATGCACAAGTCACACAGGACTGCACAAAAGAATGCACATCACGGGACAAGAAAGGCCACCAAAGAGATCGACTGACCAAGTCCCTGGTACCAAAAATGCCAGGATGACGGCCAACACAGAACAGTGAACCTCAGAAATCACTTGACCAGTCCATCTGTCAGGAACAAACAACTTCTCCACTGGACACTGCTCAGGCCTATCAGCCTGAAATACCTGAAGAGCCCGTAAATCAGGTGAAATGGCAGAAAGAACCACCCCTTCCTTCAAAAGGCCGACTGGCTCCGAAACCTCAGGAGAATCAGTCAAAAAACTAGAAAGAGCACCAGCCTTAACATTCTTAGAACCAGGAAGATACGAGACCACAAAATCAAAATTGGTAAAAAAACAAGGACAATCGAGCTTGTCTAGGATTGAGCCTCTTGGCAGACTCGAGGTAAACCAGATTCTTGT
Source organism: Allobates femoralis (assembly GCA_033576535.1). NCBI lineage: Eukaryota > Metazoa > Chordata > Amphibia > Anura > Aromobatidae > Allobates > Allobates femoralis. The sequence continues at coordinate 436,505,999 of JARQOC010000001.1, forward strand.
GATCGGTCAACACCATAATACGATGCGTAGCCCCTTCAAGCCAATGTCTCCACTCCTCAAACGCCCACTTCATAGCCAACAACTCCCGATTGCCGACATCATAATTGCGTTCAGCAGGCAAAACTTACGGGAAAAGAAGGCACACTGTTTCATGGAGGAACTGACAGGATCCCGCTGAGACAAAACGGCCACTGCCCCAATCTCAGAAGCATCAATGTCAACCTGAAGTGGAAAAGAGACATCCGGTTGGCGCAACACAGGAGCAGAAGTAAACCATCGTTTAAGCTACTGAAAGGCAGAAACAGCCGCAGGGGACCAGTTTTCCACATCAGCGCCTTTCTTCGTCAAATCGGTTAATGGTTTAACAACGCTGGAAAAATTGGCAATGAATTGGCGATAAAAATTTGCAAAACCCAAAAATTTCTGAAGGCTCTTCACAGACGTGGGCTGAACCCACTCATGAATGGCCTGAACCTTAACCGGATCCATCTCCATAGACGAGGGAGAAAAATTGAAGCCCAAGAAAGAAACCTTCTGAACCCCAAAGAGACACTTAGACCCCTTAACATATAAAGCATTGTCACGAAGGATCCGAAATACCGTTCTGATTTGTTCCACATGAGAATCCCAATCATTGGAAAAAAATCAAAAGATCATCCAAATAAACAATCAAAAATTTATCAATATAATTCCTAAAGATGTGATGCGTAAAGGACTGAAAAACGGATGGAGCATTAGTGAGCCCGAACGGCATCACAAGGTATTCAAAATGGCCTTCGGGCGTGTTGAACGCCATCTTTCATTCGTGACCCTACTTAAAACACACAAGATTATACGGCCCCCCCCCCGAAGGTCAATTTTAGTAGACCAACTTGCCCCCTTGATCCTAGAAAACAAGTCGGAAATCAAAGGTAAAGTGTATTGAAACGTGACCGTGATCTTATTCAAGCGGCGATAATCAATACAGGGTCTCAAGGAGCCATCTTTCTTAGCAACAAAAAAAAAAACCCGCCCCAATTGTGAAGAAGATGGCCGAATATGCCCTTTCTCCAAAGACTCCTTAATATAATTCCGCATGGCAGCATGTTCAGGCACAAACAAGTTGAAAAGTCGACCCTTAGTAAACTTACAGCCCGGAACCAAGTCAATCACACAATCGCACTCACTATGTGGTGGAAGAAAACTAGACTTGGGCTCATCAAAAGCATCCCAAAAATCAGACAAAAATTCCAGAATCTCAGGAGAGGGAGAGGAGATGGACATCAATGGAACATCATCATGTACCCCCTGACAACCCCAACTAGTCACAGATATCGACTTCCAATCTAAAACAGGATTATGTACCTGCAACCACGGAAAACCCAGCACAATCACATTGTCGATTTCTGGTTTTGCATAATTTGCACAATCTTCCTGATGAGCTGGCGCCATGCGCATGGTCACCTGAGTCCAAAACTGTGGCTTATTTTTAGCTAAGGGTGTAGCATCGATGTCCCTTAAAGGAATAGGGTTCTGCAAAGGCTGCAAAGAAAAGCCACACCGCCTGGTGAACTCAAAATCCATTAAGTTCAAGGCAGCGCCTAAATCCACAAACTCTATAACAGAAAATGATGACAATGAACAAATCAAGGACACAGATAATAAAAATTTAGGTTGCACAGTACTGATGGTAAACGAACTAGCGACCCTCTTTGTCCTCTTAGGGCAGACAGAAATGACATGAGAAGCGTCGCCACAATAATAACACAACCTATTCTGACATCTAAGGCTACTTTCACACTACGAATTTGTCATTTCCGATGCTGTCCGATAAAAATCGGACAGCATCGGATGCACTAAATCGGATGCAATCGGAAGCATCGGACCGATTTTTTATCGGATTGGATGCATCGGATCCGATGGAAAATCGGACCGATGGCATCCGATTTTGCTATCCGATTTTTTATCGGATCTGATTTAAACAGCACTCCTCCCCCAGGGTCTATATATATATACCCCTGGACCTCTGGACCCTGCACCCCTGGACCCTGCACCCCTGGACCCTGCACTCCTGGACCTCTGGCACATCACCTCTTGTGGCCTACAGCTGCTCCTGGACATTCCTTGGACAATATGGCACGGGAAAAGAGCTAGGGGAGGGCTATTGCAGGATGCTGGAGCATGCTCTATTAAAATTTCGGGTCCGATTTCGGACCCGGTTTTAAAGCCGATCCGAGTCCCATAGCCATCCATTCTATTTATTTCGGACCGATTTGCGTCCGATTGTATCCGATTTTAGATTCGGGTGCAAAAATCGGAGCAGTCTCCGATTTTTGCACTGAAAAACAATCGGACACAATCGGACCACATTGGATCGGACGCAAATCGGATGCCACTTTGTGCACATCCAATTCGGTCCGATCCCCATTGGATATAATGGGGGCAAAATCGGATCCGATGCTGTCCAATTTTCATTGGACAGCATCGGAAAATGACAAATTCATAGTGTGAAAGTAGCCTTAATCCTTGGTGTTCAGTTCTGGAAAGAATCCTATCACACTGCATTGGCTCAGGATTCTGCTCTGAGGACAACGCCACAGAGCGCATAGTTTTGCGCTCCCGCAAACGCCGATCAATCTGAATGGCTAGAGACATAGAATCACTCATACCGGAAGGTACGGGAAACCCTACCATTACATCCTTAACCGATTGAGAAAGACCCTTTCTGAAAATTGCTGCCAAAGCAACATCATTCCATTTAGTTAATACAGACCATTTTCTGAATTTCTGACAATACACTTCCGCCGCCTCTTGACCCTGAGACAGGGCCAACAACGTCTTTTCAGCTTGATCCACAGAATTAGGTTCATCATATAATAGTCCTAATGCCTGAAAAAAGGAATCAACATTAAGCAACCAGATTCAAGAGAAAACGCCCAATCCTGCAGATCACCACACAGCAGGGAGATGACAATTTTAACCTGCTGAATAGAATCACCAGAGGATCGAGGTCTCAGAGCAAAAAACAGTTTACAGTTGTTTTTAAAACTCAAAAATTTGGACCTGTCACCAAAAAATAAATCAGGAGTGGGAATATTGTCTGAACAATATACTCTGAAATTCTCTGTACCCTCGCAGCAAGCTGGTCTACACGAGAAGCTCATTCCTGAACATCCATGCCAGCACAAGACTCCTCAGCCACCCAGAGAAAAAGAGGGAAGAAAAGACAAAGCAGACTGCAGAAAAAAAATGCATAAACACCTTTCTTCCCTTCTTCTGAGATGCATTTAACTCATTGTTGGCCAGTTGTTCTGTTTTGATCCGGTGACCTTGGAGCCGCATGAATATAATTCACAGGAGAAGTGGTACCTGTACTGACCGCAGTTCCTGATCTAACCCCGCAACTAGAAGTAGCCGTGGGATGTGACAAACCATACCCTAGACACCTTAACACGGCCAGAGAACTAGCTACCCCTAAAGAGGGAAACAGGAATTCTATCTTGTCTCAGAGCAGAACCCCATAAGGATAGAAAGCCCCCTACAAATATTGACTGTGAGTAAGAGGAAAAGACACACTCAGGCAGAAAATAGAATCAAGCAAAGATGAGGACACTTCTAGCTAGATAGATTAAGACAGGACAGGATACTATTGCAGTCAGTATAAAATCCTTTCAAAAATATCCACAGCAGATAATACAAAAATACCCCTGAGTCTACTCAAGACTCGGCGCCCTCTATATCTGCAGACCTCCTGTAACTCCTACTATGCTCAATATATACTGACACAAAAAGCTGAACAAGCCAATAACAAATGAATAGCACAAAAATCCTAGGAAGAAAACTTCCTAACAGAGAGCAAGTTAACACACCATGCACTCTGAGCAGAAATAGACCATTTCAGAAAACAAGCACACAGCATGTGTGCCACATGAAGACTAAACCATACACTTAGCTGGGAAGTCTTGCAGCAGGGCATGAAGAGACCAGGCAGAGGTGAAACACTCCAGGATAATTGACAACTGGCAAGGACTGAGGAAATTCTGCAAACTTAAATACCCCAGTCAGAATTGCAATTATCCAAATCACCTGACCAAGAGTGCAAAACAGGATCAACTGCATTACCAGCCACAACCACAGGAAGGAGCCCACAAGCAGAATTCACAGCAGATGTCCGACGTAGTCTAGTGGGCGGTCCCGTGACTATTTTCAGTTTTATAGCATATGGGGACATCCCCCATATGCTGTAAGAGCAGGTACACTGCCAGGGGGATGACAGGTCATGAACTTAGTGAGGTCATGACAAGTCACGATCCTTGGGTCACACAGGGGTTAACTTTGATCTTCATGATGATCTCCAAATCAGATCACCATGAAGATCACATTTAACCCCTGTGTGACCCCAGGATCCTGATGGGTCATTAACTCAGTAGGTTCATGACCCATCAGGATCCTGGGGTCACACAGAGGTTAACTGTAATCTTCATGGTGATTTCCAAAACAGATCACCATGAACATCATAGTTAACCCCTGTGTGACCCCAGGATCCTGATGGGTCATGAACTCACTGAGTTCATGTCCTGTCATCCTCTGGGCGCACGCACATAAGTGCGCCTACAGCGGTGTGCACATGGGGGGTGCGCACACAGGAAAATAATGCACATACACTGGAGAGAGTGGGCAGGCTCACGGAAGATGGGAGGTGAGACCCCGAGGATCACGGGACCCCTGGTCTGGAGGCAGGATCGGTGATAAGAGGGGTGATCTGCAAACTCCATCCCATGTGATGTTTGGTCACATGGGACGGAGTTTCAGAGGCGGCATACCCGGGCAAAGTGGCTGGGCGAGGGGGCGGGGATGTCCGGAGACTGGTGGGACCCCAGAGGGGACTGGGGAGAACCGGGCGATGTCATTTCCATGCAGCCTGACATGTGTGACATGTCGTCAGGCAGCATGGAGAAGCAGGAGAGACGGCGGGTTTGGTGCCCGCTGCTGGCATTTTGGGATGGACCGGGGGAGGGGTGGGGGTGGGAGAGATATCTCCAGTACTGGGGGTCTTGGAGGGCTTAGGGGTTAATGTTTCACTTTCATCCGACATGTGTTTTCATGTTGCATGAAGGTGAAAGCATTTTTACAGGGGGTGACATTGTTTTGTAATGTCATTTTACCTGTCATCACATTACCGGTAAAAAAGCCCCCGATCCATAATCTGGAGGGTCTCAGCTACCCCCTGTAACTGAAATCCCGGAGATTTTCAGTCACTAGGGGGGCGGTACAGGCTTATTCCTGGCTGACGTGTACAGACGTCAGCCAGGCATAAGTACCCTTTTTTACCGACATCTGTAGATGTTAGGCCGTCGTTATGGGGCTAAAGGGAGATACAGTTATTATTTGACAATATCTGACAGTAGTTCATGATCATGCTGGTAGGTAGGAGATAAAAATGATATCCATGAAGGGCACCCATCTACCTACACAGAGAGATACCCTTGCTGTTGAAAACCATACAATAGTTGCCATGCTGGTATGGGTGGGAGACAAGAATGGTGTCCTCAACGGTGACCTATCTACCTGCACACAAAAAATGGTATCTATAGCAACTTTTCATATCTATATAGTCACCACCTATTCATATCTATATAGTATGACTGACATATTGACCTCTGCCTCATGAAGAGAAGATATGACCCAGCCAAGACTGGATCTCATGGTGGGAGTCATAAAGGGATGAGCAGGACAATTTCTGTGACTTAGACGTTGTTGGCCGCCCCTAGCCATGCATCCTGGAATAGGAGACTACCACTCACTTATGAAAATTACTGAGTGAGTGTAACCTTTCACGCATTCGTTCTACTCTACTGTCTCCCTCCTACCCCTTTAGACTGTAGCCCTCGCGGACAGGATCCCCGGCCCCATTGTACCTGTATTACTATTTGTGATCTGTCATCGTTTGTCACCGTTTGTGGTCGTCGTCTTCGACCACTTGTCTATGTCAACCCTCTAAATTGTAAAGCGCTATGTATCCTTATAGCGCTATTAAATACTTATTAATAATAATAATAATAAAATACTGTTGCCTAGTCGTAAATGGCTTGTTCTCCAGATGGTGCAGTTGCCAGGAAGATATTTGCCTGCATAAGTCTCTTTCTTTCCTGGTGAACATGAGGTCTGGCAGTTAAGCCCACCTGTGATGGCAATTGACAACAAAATACACAACTGAAGGGACCTGTGTCTTCAAAACTAATGTCTAGACCTGGACTGGGACAGTAAATTGCTCCTGCTGCCGGGGAGGGGTATCTGTGATAATCTTGTCCATCATCATTATGAACAGATGAGAACCCTGAAAAGGAAGACCTGTAAGAGGTCTCCTAGAAGCAAGATCCACCTCCCAAGCCCTGAGCCATAAAATGCAGGTAACGTAATAACTACAAGCAATAAAACAAATGGATGCAAAAATGAGAGGAACATACTAAACAACTGAGTGAACAGTCATAACATGACTGACTGGACAAAATGAGTATCTGCTTCTCAAAGTCAACAACCTAGTAAACCCCTATGACAGTGATCGCGAACTATGGCACGCGTGCCACAGAGGGCATGCAGCGCCCTCTCTGGTGGCACGCGGCCTCGCCGCTGCACTGCCGCTTTGAACTGCTGGCGCAATCGCACCAGCAGTTTCAAAGATGTGTCGGAGCGGAGGAGACATTTTTCCTCGCTCCGACACGGTCTGCTAGCCCCACCCGCCGGATCATGTGACTGCGGTCATGTGACGTGCTCAGCGTCACGTGATTGCAGTCAGCGCGAGAAGAACCGCAGATATGAGAGGTGCAGCAGCCGGCGGTGGAAACAGGAATAGTAAGGTGAGTATGTGACTTTTTTTTAATTAGGAGGGGGCATTTACTACAAGGATGAGGGCTATACAAGATGGGGCATTTACTAAATGGATGGGGGCTACACAAGATGGGGCATTTACTATAAGGATGGGGGCTATCTACAAGATGGGGCATAAATGGGCATTTACTAACAAACAATGGATGGAGGGCTACACAAGATGGGGCTATTTACTACAAGGATGGAGGCTACACAAGATGGGCATTTTACTACAAGAGATTAGGGGGCTACACAGATGGGGCATTTACTACAAGGATGGGGCTACACAAGATGGGCATTTACTACAAATGGTGACGGAGGGCATTACAAGGATGGGGGTCATTTTACTACAAGGATGGGGGCATTTACTAAGGACGGGGTCATTTACTTTAAGAATGAGGGCATTGCAAGGAGTGGTCATTTACTACAAGGATGGGGCATTTACTATAAGGATGGGGCATTACAAGGAGGGGCATTTACTACAAGGAGGGGGCATGATGGCTCTTATTACAAGTAGGCGGCATGATGGGACATTTATTACAAGGAGGGGGCATGATGGGGCATTACTACGAGGAGGTGGCATGATGGGGCATTACTACAAGGAGGAGGCATGATGGGGCACTACTACAAGGAGGAGGCATGATGGGCATTACTACAAGGAGAAGGCATGATGGGGCACTACACAAGGAGGAGGCATGATGCAGCATTACTGCAAGGAGGAGACATGATGGGGCATTTCTGCAATGAGGGGGCATGATGGGGCATCACTGCAAGGGGACATGGATCGGACATTACTGGAAGGGGACAAGGATGATGCATTACTGAAAAGGGACAAGGATGGGGCATTACTACAAGATGGCAGCAGAATGGGCCATTACTAAATGTGGACAAGTATGGTGCATTACTACAAGAAAGGGGGCAGAATGGAGACATTACTGCCAGGAGAGGGTCAGGATGAAGCACATAACTACAAGGAGAGGGTCAGGATGGAGAGATTACAATAAGAAGACGGTTAGGATGGAGCACGTACCTAGAAGGAGAGCGTCAGGATGGAGCACGTAGCTACAAGAAGACGGTTAGGATGGACTACGTTCCTACAAGGAGAGGGTCAAGATCAACCACATACCTACAAGGAGAGGGTCAGGATAGAGCACATAGCTACAAGGAGAGGTCAGGATGGAGCACATAACTATAAGGAGAAGGTCAGGATGGAGCACAATCAGAGAGTAGATGAGACTTATACAAGGAGAAGGTCAGGATGGAGTACATAACTAAAAGAAGAGGTCAGGATGGAGCACATACTACAAGGAAGGGTCAGGATTGGGCACATAACTACAAGGAGAGGTTCAGGATGGAGACAATGGTACAAGATGATGGATAGTGTGGATGGATGGATAGATAGATATATTCTATCTACTAACTAATTCTTCCATTTTTTTCTTCATACAGATCAGTCCACCTGCTGTGTCTGGAAATGGCAGTGGGAGCAGCTCAGTTCAATGTGAAGTTTTTAAATCAAATACATTTTTATTGATATATTGTAATCAATCATCATAACAGATATAACATATGTAAATCACGCAGTCAAACGTACATCCCACTGCACCTACAACAATGTTGAACACCCCCTACCTCTCCCACCCTCCCTGACAGCAGTACAGTCCTTTGCATTTTTGCACAGCAAAATGACACAATTTACTCTCCTCTACACCTCTTCTCCCACCCATCAGAAGTCCACCAGGCAAAGTCATGTGTCCAAGTGTTAACTAGTATCTTACAGTCCTTTAAATTGGATCCATGGCCCCCATATCGTCTCATGCATGGACTGTGACCCTCTCTTCTCATAGATACCTCTTTCCAATTGCAGGATATACTCCACCCTATTAAATATTCAGCAGTAGTCGGAGGATCAACCCCAGTCCAATGTCTCGCAATTAATTTCCTGGCACAGTACAGAAGTCTGGCTATGGCAAGTTTGGCACTGGACGTAGTTGAGATTTCCTCCACATATCCCAATAAGCACGTAATAGCATCCCCAGAGACCTCACACCCATACGCCCCTTCGATCATGCCTATTACTCCTGACCAGATGATGATAGCCTGGAGCATTCCCACATCATGTGGAATATACCCGCTTCATCATTTCCACATCTCGGGCACGCAGAAGACTCTCGCAGTCCCATTTTATATAATCTTAGCGGCGATCTATACACCCTATGGACCACATAAATGTGTGATAATCTCGCAGGTTCGCTCATGGAAAGTTTCGGGATGTATTCCAGTATGGTCTCCCATACTCATCCTCTATGGGGCCTATGTCTTCCTCCCATTTTCCCCTGGCCTTCAGTGGGAACTGTAACAGAAATGTATGCATAAGATCCTTATACGTGCCCGAGATTACTCCTCTGGTATTCCCCTCTTGACAGACATAACTGAGAACCAGATCCGTCTCCACCACCATAGGCTGCGTAGCTCTCTGGGTTTTAATCGCATGCCTAACCTGTTCATAGTGTAACCATTCCGTGCTCGGCAGTAAAAACTCATTCTGCAACTGCAGGAATGGCTTAACGTCACCATTCTCCAATATGTGTGCCATACAGGTTATTCCTTTGTCTATCCACACTCTTATGGACCCTATTTTTTGTATCTCCGGGAGACTACTATTCCTCCATATGGGTGTGTGCATGGTCATTCCTTTCACTCCTCTCACCTTCTTCAATTTATCCCAAACTCTATGAATCAACTCAAGCGTGGGTCCTGTTTTCCCGATCTTTTTCATATCTCCCCCTCCAAACCCTCCAGCACTGGTCTATCACTCAGCTTCAATGTGAAGTTCACATGAGCTGGATGACCACTGCTGAAGAGAAGAGAAGACTACAAAGGTAAGTTTAAAATCAATGAATTGTTAAAATAATAGAACTTATCAGGGAGTCAAGACTACAAGCTCTGTACAGGGAAGAGAGTTGTCAGCTGCTGACTCTTCCCCTGTGCAGCTCTTATGACGGCCACTGCTGTCATTTAGCATAAATTGCCCTATCGGCACTTCACTATAAAGAATTAGGTTTTAGTTTGCAGATTGGGCACTCGGTCTCGTAAAGGTTCGCCATCACTGCCCTATGATATAGAAAGAAAAAGAGGAGACAGGCACGGTGCCTATCTAAGAGTGGTTATTTTTGACAATACAATAGCAATCTAATGTATACGCTCAACTGAGGTGAATGTGAATTTGCTTATAAAACCGAGAGTTATCCCACTACAATAGCTCTTTATATCTCCGCACTTGGTCTACAGCACACCATGATACTATCATAAACTCCATAGATGGTGCTCCGGTGAGAAAGGAAGTGAAGGAAATGATCCCAGACAAAAGATCGGTGGCATTGCCAGGAGACTCCAATATAGTGAAATACAATTTTTCTTTATTATAGTAATTTAGGATTGCTACCCTTATTGGGTGGCATTACAGTTTTCCACTTCCTCACTGAAGTTACAATTTGCATATTTCCCAGGGGAGCATGCCGACTATAAGACTCCTTATCAGTGTCACATCGCCATTGGACTCGGAGGCTGGTGTTCCTGCCTCGGCCACTGGGAGGAGCCGGTTTCCTTCGGCTGATGGCGCCAGTGATAGGAGGGCCTTGTCCTCATATGGACCTGCTCCTGCGACGTCTGCCTCTGTCGCGGAGCGCCGCCATGTTTTCCTTTGGGTGGTGTTGGTAGCAGAGGAGCGGGCCCTGCAGAGCTGTCTGTTAGGCGCAGCCTTCGTTCTGCTGTCAGAAGTGGGGTGGGCGGAGCCAGTCGTGCATCACCATCTGGCCTTGGTTTAGGGGCGGTCCGGATGAGATCATCAGGCTGTGGGCTCCAGCCTATGGGAGGTAGCCGTGCCCTTCAAGTACATTGGAGCCTGGCTTGCAGGCCGCCAGACATAGTTTTGGTTCCCCAGTGATAGTGTGTGTTTAGTTTCGTGTCTGACCTTGCCTGGATTTCTGACTCTGCCTCTGCCTATTGATTTTGTACCTCAGCTGCCCTCTTGGTTTTGCCCTTGACTTTGCCTGGATTTTTGACTCTGCTACTGCCTGATGATTTTGTACCTTCGCTGCCCTCTCGGTTTTGACTCGGACATCTGACTTCGTTTTTCGGGTCTTGATTTTCCCTGGCGACCTCCCCGGCTCTGTTGCTCATATAGGCAGCTACCCCCTGGGCTCCGCTGTAATTCCAGATCCCTGTATAGGGGTTAAGGGTCTCGGGGTTTCTCGGGGTGCTGCCTACAAGCAGCTCGGCCTCACAGCGGATGGTCGTCACAATCAGCTTATCTCTATGCTAGTGGCGGCAGATTCCTCTCCATAAGTTAGAAAGCTAGTTCCCCAGACCTCCTCTCAGCCTCTCATACAGCCAGATCAAATTCCCACACACTGCACTGATGAGGGGCAGTCACACTGAAACGCAGCGTCTGCAGTTTGGGGTTCTGATCTGGCACAAATCCTAAGTCATATTAAAAGGCTTGTTAAAGAGTCGATTATTACTTTGAAGATTGCTACCTTTATTGGGTGGCATTAGAGTTTTCCACTTCCTCACTGAAGTGACAATTTTCATATTTCCCAGAGGAGCATTGTGGCTATAAGACTCCTTATCAGCTTATCTCCCTCCTCGTGGCGGCAGGCAGATTCCTCTCCATAAGGTAGAATGCTAGTTCCCCAGACCTCTTTATTATAGTATAAAACAAAGGATCAATACAACACGTTTTCGATACCTTGTTTCAGATAGTAAGGAAAAACAATATATACAAAACGTGCAAAAATAATCTGCCATGAATAAACAAGTAAAAAGCAAATGCAAGTAAAAAAACGGTACTTAGTACATATGTTTTTGCAAAAAGGTAAAAAGCCATTCCACCAATGTCAAAAGTGTCCCACTTCAAGATGGTACCTACTCTATCTAATTTAAGACCTACCTCAATGAAAGCAGTATGAAGAGTGTGACCACAGTCCCAAAATGGACACAGAAATGGGAGGCAAAATAAATGCTTAGCTCAGTAAAAGGAGGTGTGGGGCACTCCATATTTTTAACTAATACAAGGGCTGAACTAAATACCCCAAAAAACTGAGCCAAAGCAGACATAAGTGTACATGCCTAGAGTTTGTTCTCACTGACCACCAAACAGACTAAACTTAAGGAAAAACATTATATAAAACATGCAAAAATACCCTGCCATGAATAATAAGTGAAAAGTAAATACTAGAGAAAAAAAAACAGGGTACTTCGAGTATATGTTTTTTCAAAAAGGTAAAAAGCCATCCCACCAATGGAAGGTGTAACCACTAAGCTTTTTACTTATTTATTCATGGCAAGATATTTTTCAAGTTTTGTATACTGTTTTTCCTTAGGTTTAGTCTATTTGTTGGTCAATGTGAACATGCTCTCTTACGAGGCATGTGCACTTATGTCTGCTTTGGCTCAGTGTTTTTTTAGTATGTTCTTTTTGTGCACTTGTTTCATATAGTCAGCAACCTTAAACTACCAATACCTTGCCATCAGTTGACTCTGATGTCTTCCACTGCATTTTACATTCAAATAATTCATAAGATTAGACCATTAAAATTAATATAAACATTGATTTAACCATTTTAAACAGATGTCAGACAGATGGAAAAACAAGTCAAACTTACAAAAAAACAATCTAACATTTCACAATATCGCAACCATCTTATGTGACAATTCTGAAGATCCATTCAGATTCTACACGTTAAAAACATACAAACTACTGTATAACCAGATGCAACCAGATATCCAGATGAAAAATTATTTGACTAGTGCAATTGGCTGAGAGGCATTGTGAATGACTGAGCTGATATGCCACTTATTTTTAAAATTAAACACAAAATGTGAAAATATAAGAACCTTTTTTTTTTCAGCCTAAACTGTCTCACATACCATGGATGGTAGGGATAGGCACCCCCCTCCAGGTGGCAGCAGACTATACCTATGGTTCCTTTGTCCCCCATTTAAGAGTCAGAGAAACCACTGTTTGAAGACATGGGAAATGCCGGAATGGAAAGAGCAGCTAACAAGTGACAAAAAAAAAAGTGTACAATCGCCTTTTACCTGGGCAATAAACAAAGTAGATAGTATGGTATTATAATAAAGAAGCTGCGGCACTCACCGGGGTTGCTGACTCATATCAGAAATTTATTGCATTATTGCAGGGTCCAAAGTGCAGGGAAGGAGGAGGAGCAGAGTAGGACGACGGCAAACCATTTCACGCTGGTAGCGCTTCTAGGGGTTCTGGGCATAGCAATAACGTGCTGTCACTACTCAAATAGGAGGTGCTAACTACGTCAGTGACAGTAATTAAAAACCTGTGCAATCAATTCAGTTAAATTATCACTGAAAGAAAAGACCGATAAACTAATGTAACAATACATGTCAATAAATACATAGATATTTACAAACAGAACATTTTTTTTTAGAAGTTTTAGATGATAAACGAACTATACACTTAGCCAATGAGGCTTCATGTGCTTTCGGCATAGTAACTCTTATTGTATCTTAGGTTACCATAGCAACAAAACTGATGGTGGCTCCAACAGATCAAGAGCAGCCGCACTAATCTCTCTAACAGCTGTGAGGCTGTGAAAGAGGTGTGCGCTCAATAAAACCGTAAGGTGCCTCAGTGGTGCCGTACATTGGATCCTCTACTAGTAAAGAGAACAGCTACCTCAGCACAGTTTTGTTAACCGGTAAAACATTATGTAAACATGGGACAAGACTCATGTTACCCTGATTCTGAATGGGGAATTTCTATATTTTTTAAGATTTTTTGAAAAAATGTTTAAAATGTATTATTATTATAATAATCGCATTCTAATGCTACCTGCAGAGCAACGCCGATGAGACCACTGACCCCAGCTTTGGGTGGTTAAGCAAGCCGTTTATGAGTGCTAGTACCCAGGGATTCCTTCTCCAGCACATAACATAGTATAGTATTGTTCACTTGGCTGGGTTGTGTGGGGCACAACTCCTATGTGGGCAGATACAAACTGCATCTGCTCCGTGTGCTGGAATAAAACCAGCAGTAAATGCAATAGTAGAAAGGGAGATATGGATAAATCTGCTGCACTGCTGGTCAAGAAGATATCCAATGGAGAGGATAAAGTAGAATAAAATAGGAGTGTTAAGGCAATATTCTGGTAATGCTGTATAGCACCAGCAATTGAGGACTTAAACCTGTGATCGTCCTATTAGAACAGATACAGTAAAAACTAAACAAAAAATGTGTTAAAAAAAATATAAAAAACTAGTGCTTAAAGGTATGAATCAACCCCTCTTTCCCTCCTTTAAAATAAAGAAATGATTGAAGAAAAAAAATACTTGTGCGTGTCATAAATGTAGTTCTCATTGTGCAAAACAGGAGATAGGGGGCCATGGATCTGTGTCATCTGCGGGGGTCGGCACTAGTTTACTGCATGTTAGGTACTCTGAAACTGCTCTGTGGCCTGGTTATTGCTATTCATCTAAGCCTACACAGTGCGCGCTCTGTACATCGCATAGTGCAAAGTGCACAGGGAAGAGCTTCTGACACGACCGTTAGTGATGGTTCTTTGTTTCCATGGACTGCACAACACTAATAGGTTAGTAATTACTCAGCCACTAATTTACTGAGTTTTTGATGATATTGCACCATTGCGCCCCCTTTTCTCTCTTTGTGTCTCCTACATGTATTACGGTTTTCCGGTGGTGTATTACCCAGGGGAGCAGCAGGAGCATATCCATCTTTTACAAAGTAGATGAAAGACTAACAAGAAGTTTGGAGATTTATATTGAACATTAACAAGTGACCATCTGAGTAATTTATTCCCATTTGGGTGAATATTCGTTTTACTAATGGACTTTTATAATGAAAATCGATATGTGCATAGAGAATGCTTTAGGAGGTCTACAATCTAAGTTATTGGTACATACAGAAAAGGATATTAACTTAAACGAGGTAGATAGAAAACTAATGATCACTCTTTTCCATGAATTGGAGAACAAAAGTAAAGTGGAGATCACTAATCATCTCGATGTGATGTTTCTCCAACACTACATCGAGGAGGATCTTACACCTAAGGGGCTGAAGTTAACATTAAATACTTCTTATCCCCATGATCTAGAGTTCACAAAGAAATGGGATAGGTATAGTTTGAACTGCTCACAGGGCTTTATGAAGTTGCTGATTGATAAGAGGGGATCACTAGCTAGGGCAGCCTTAGAAGAGACGAAACAAATAAGAAAGAACTTGGAGCAATATATGCCGTCATCAGATTTTAAGGAATTTGATATGGCATTGCGAGTTAAACTAAATAAGTGGGAGGATGAAACAATTAAGAGAAAAGTACTGAAATTTTTGAGGGACAAAAAAGATCTAGGGGCAGCATCTAATGAGGAGCATATGGACACAACAGAACCTGTAGTAAAATCTGGGGGGGAACAATATGGTGATCAAGGATAGTATTGAAGAAATTACATTAATAGATAGAGGGGAACTTAGCACTATGAAAGATCTGAAGAAAGGGAAATCCTATGATTTATTGAAAACAAAGGAACAAAGAGCCCAATATGAGAAGCATAGGAATAAATTGGGAAAAGGAGGGATGAGGAACATTAAAGATAGTAGCACTAAAAACAAGGAGTTGAGAGAGGTAGTGGAACTGGCTCCAAAATTGGATGCACATGATTCACAGAAAAAACCTGCACATACAGAGACTAATGATGGGACTATAATTGGGAAAGAAGTTGTAACTAATATAGATTTAGATAAATTTGATATCACACAAAAGATAATGAACACGCAGGAGTCTTGTTTACATATAGTCTCCAGTTTACAAAACACATTAGAAGGGATAGATTTAGCAGCAATCACTATTCACAACAGCATCAGCACACAGACTGATTTTAATCAGGATAATCATAATGAAATTACACACATTGAATCACAAATATATTTTTTAGAATCAAATGAGGAAGTACCAATTGAGGGCCCTCCTTCAGAATCTATCACTGTTTTTTCTGACATTATTAATCCAACCCCCATAGTCGACAGTAGAGAAGAGATAAATATTAATAGTACCCCTGAACTTTTTCCTATGCTAGATGAGACAGCTACAGTTAGTACCCTCATTAATGGGGCTGATCCTAACCTTACAAATAATGAAATTATAACAATAGATAAAGAGAAAAACACGGGATTGAGGGATACTAAGATTACACAGTTTTTTCAGTTGATCCCAGGTCGGCACCCGAAAAGAAAAAGATCAGGAGAGGGGGAAGAGGTAGTGGATCAACTAAAAGAAGGGGGAAAAACCCCTAGAGAAAGAACTCACACAGAAGAAATTAAAAGTAGTTCCTGTTTAATATTTGATGATAATATACATAAGATTGCAGATAAAGAAATGGGAATCTTTAACCTTTCCAAACATGTTCTTACAAAAAATGAAAAATCACTCCTCAGGAGAGGTTTATCCTACTGTCCCGCATCTAAACTTGACCCTTTCTCACTTTATTTAGATTTAAATGATTTTTTCCAGAAATTAACAATCCAGAGACATTTTCTGATAGAGGAAAGGAATTGTAGTAGTAAAGGAGATCAAAAGGATATGACCAACAAGGATATAGTTGAAGGTTTCGCACACGTTAACATTAAGAATAATAATGATACATTTTATCCGGTTCATCATAAAGGCAGCCACATAGAAACTTTCCAGCAATTGGTTCTGAAGGAACTCAGATCAATTGTACAACCTAAGATAATTGACAACTTGAGAAAAGGGGAAAGATTAGCCATTGAAACCTTGAGGAAAAATAATGATTTGGTGATAAAGAATGCGGATAAAGGAGGGGGGATCGTTCTCATGGATAAAACATGGTACATTGAGGAAGGGAACAAATTATTGGACGATACAGATTTCTATGAGAAATTAGGACGGGACCCAAGTATAGACCTTTATAAAATATAAATACATTATCAAAGAGGCATATGACAAAGGGATCCTAAACAAAAAAGAGAAAAGATTTCTGGACATAGCTCAATATAGGTTGCCGATAATGTACTTCCTTCCGAAAATGCACAAGGACCCCAAAAATCCCCCCTTCCGCCCAATAGTCTCAGGGTCCAACTCAATAACTTGCAATCTCTCACATTATGTCGATTTATTCTTACAGAGGTATGTTACTGAATTAGATTCTTATCTCAAGGATTCATCACAACTGATCACTGAGCGAGCTGAGGTCCCTTCCTAAAATGACAGGATGTGTCTTGGTCACACTGGATGTGACAGCATTATATAATAACATCATACACAAATATGGAATTGATGCAATTCAGCGAACACTTAATAATGATGAGAGTCTATTGGCACCCCAAAAAGATTTTAGATTGAACTCTTTTGAATTCATATTGGAGAACAATGTATTTGCCTTTAATGAGGGAATATATAAACAGAAGAAAGGCTGTGCGATGGGGACGGGATTCGCACCCAGTTACGCCAACATATTCATGGGGGCCATCGAGTCCGTCCTCATTGCACAGTCTCTCTCAGGCTTTTTGTCTGACCTTCCTGGAACCAAAGGGGTAATTTTCTATAGCCGGTATATAGATGATTTGTTTATCATCTGGAAGGGAACCGTTTTTGAGGCTCAGGCTTTTACTGAGAGACTTAATGATAACCAGTGGGGCATTTCCTTTACGGCAACTTTTTCTGAGTCAGAAATTCAGTATTTAGATCTTTTGGTCAAGTTTGATGAGGAGGGGAGGCTTTTCACTGCCACTCACTTTAAAACAGTGGATGTCAACAGCTATCTACAGTTCAGCAGTGGTCATCTACCTGGTTGGTTGAAAAACATACCCTACGGACAGTATTGGCGGATCCGTAAAAATTGCTCTAGGGATATAGATTTTATGTCAGAGTCGTCCACTCTAAAAATTAGGTTTAAAGAAAAAGATTATCCCATAAAAATTCTCAAAGATGCCTTTGCTAAGACCAGGTCGGTGACACAAGATAGTTGTTTAATCAAGATGGCAGAAAAAAGAGCAACACCAATCCAGAATGATGATAAAAGTAAATGGAGCTTTGTGACAACTTACTGCCAATCCCGTGCTTTGATACGGTCCATTTTGGGAAAGTACTGGTTTGTTTTAAAAGGAGACCCTCTCTTAGGAATTAAGATGCCTGATAAACCTACAATTGTATTTAGGAAAAATAAAAATCTAAAAAACTTAATAGCTCCTAGCGACATCAAGAAGAGTTTTGAAAATCCAGAAGTTCCAACCTCACCACCGGTTGAGAAATGGGGTTGCTACTCATGTAAAGTTGGGAAGTGTATGTGTTGTAACATAATACAGGATGGAACCAAACAATTCAAGTCAAACACAACTAAGGAGATTTTTGATATAAGACACAGACTTGTCAATCTTCTTATATAGTCTATTTATTAGAATGTCCCTGTGGGTTACAGTATGTGGGGAGGACGATACAGGCTACCCATAATCGTTTAAATAAACATAGACAAAATATTAGATCTGGGTTCCAGCAGCATAGCGTCTCCCGACACTACGACAAATATCACCAAAGAGACCCCAGCAAGATGAGTCTTATGGTAATTGATCAAGTAAGTGAAGGTGGACAGGGAAGACTGAGTAGACTTATTAAGAAGGAAAGCTACTGGATCTTTAGATTGGGGACCCTATATCCAGAGGGTCTCAATCTAACAATAGAAAAAGTGTCCAAGAATTAATCTGGTTATCTATGTTCTATGTTTTAAATTTATTCTCTACTCCATTCTATTTTTAATATACATATAGATGATCAATTTTAGACATAATATGGACGTCCTTGCATAATAATAATAATACTTTAATGATTTTTAGAAGAAGAAATTTTTTTTTTATGAGATATTAATAATTTTTATAATAATATCTGTGTGTATATATATACTTTTTAACATATAAATTTGGTGATTTAATGTTTTTATTGCAATGCTGTTTTTGATAGGGCACATGTACAAATATTTATTTGTATTTATTTAGTATAGTGAATATGTAGTTGGATTTGATCAGTTCACATGTATCCCTCTCAGTGAGATACTAATAGCTTAAAATGAGGATAACTTTTGCCCAATGGGACTCTGGGCTGCCCTATATAGTGTTTTAATTGTTACTCAACCTCCATTCCACTTGAGAAAGACGGCACTACACCGTCGAAACATGTCGTGGTGACGGAGGTTTTCTTAATAAAGGACTTTCCACCCATCAGGATCCTGGCTTTGTTCTGAGCGCCCAAGAGACCGTGCTAATTGCTTTACTACTAAGGTGTGAAACACGGCCTCAGCCGCATTAGCCGGAGAATGACAAAAGGACAGGAGAACCACTTCCTGGGACCGATGGAAATCCGACACAACTTTAGGAAGAAAGGACGGATCCAACCGAAGCGTAATGCGATCATCGGAAACCACGAGGTAAGGCGCCCGGACCGAGAGCGCCTGCAGCTCCCCAACTCGCCTGGCCGAAGTAATGACCATCAAAAACGCCGTCTTGTGAGAGAGAGATGGAAGGGAAGCAGCAGAAAAAGGCTCAAAGGGATCCTGAGAAAGCCCTCGAAGAACAATGTTCAAATCCCAAGTAGGGACAGAAGTCCGAAGCCTGGGACGCAGTCTACAAGCAGAGGTAAAAAATCGTCTGATCCATCGATGGGCAGCAAGATCCTGATCAAACACGGCACTGAGAGCTGAAACCTGGACCTTTAAGAGTGCTCGGCTGAAGGCCCAAATCCAAGCCTCGCAAAAAATCCAAAATGAGTGCCACTAATGTGATGTACATGATGATGTACATCCGGAACGGAAGGAGCACACCAGGACAGAAAGCGTTTCCAAACCTTCCCGTAAATGGCGTTCGTCACGGGCTTCCTGCTCTGCTGAAGTGTGCGGATCACTGCTTGGGAGAGGCCCTTGGCCGTCAGGATCTCGGCCTCAATAGCCAGGCCACCAGATTGAGCCACTGAGAGTCCAGGTGAAACAGAGGACCCAGGGATAGCAGGTCGAGGTTGTGGGGCAACAGAATCGGACCCTCCAGGCACAGGTCTTGGATAGCGCCATACCATGCCCGTTTGGGCCACAGAGGAGCCACCAGGATAGCCGTCACCCCCTCCGCCCGAATCTTCTGCAACATCTTGGGGAGCAGCGGGATCGTAGGAAATGCATACACCAACCGGAAGTCCCAGCGATGGGCGAAGGCGTCCAGCCCCAGAGGATGGTCTGACCGACTCAGGGAAAAAAATGTTGGCACCTTGGCATTTGCTCCCGACACAAACAGGTCGATTGATGGAACTCCCCACTTGTCCGTAAGAGAGCGAAACACGGCCGGATGGAGGCTCCATTCACCAGGGTGGACCTCAGTGCGGCTCAAAAAATCTGCCTGTACATTGTCCGCTCCCCTCAGATGAACAGCTGACAAGGAGAGAAGATGGCGTTCCGCCCAGGAAAATATTCGTCTTGCGAGCACCTGCAAGTGGATGCCCCGAGTACCACCTTGGTGGCGCAATAAGGCAACCGTAGTTACATTGTCCGACAGAACCTTGACGTGACGCCCTTGTAGGACGTGAACTTCAGCATGAAGCGTCTCCTCCACCGCTAGAAGTTCCCGGAAGTTCGAAGACTGCCGACTGATCGATTGACTCCAAACCCCCTGGAACGGCACGCGATCCACCATCGCTCCCCAACCGGACCCGCTGGCATCCGTAGTTACGGTGGTCACTGGAGCCTGCAGCCAGGCCACCCCCGTCCGGAGTTTCCCGGGATTCATCCACCAGGAAAGGGAGGCCACCACCCGCCCCAGGGTCTGGACCCGAGAGTTCAGGGAATCCTGGCACCTGTTCCAGGAGCACAGAATGTGTTCCTGAAGCAGACGGGAATGAGCCTGAGCCCAAGCCACTGACGGAATGCAGGCCGTCATGGACGCCAACAGGGACATCGCCTCCCGCAAGGTGGGAGACTCCCAAGCCCGGAAGCGGGTCAGTTTGTCGCGGAGCAGAAGTCGGTGTGCGATAGGAAGGAACGAGGTCTGTTTGGAGGAGTCCAGCAAGACTCCCAAAAATTGACGGCGGGGCACCGGAACCAGTTCCGACTTTCGAAGATTGGGCACCCACCCCAGACCCTGAAGAATCTCTAAAGTTCTGGAGACATGGGTGCGCAGGACCTCTGCCGAAAGCGCCACCACAAGCATGTCGTCTAGATAGGGAATCACGCATAAGCCCTGTGACTGGATGAATGCTATCACCTCCCCCACGAGTTTGGTAAAAACCCTGGGGGCTGACGAGATCCCGAACGGCAGTACATTGAACTGATAATGGACCGTCCCGCCTGCCCCAGGGATCGCGAAGCGCAGAAAGCGTTTGTGAGACGGGTGAATGGGGACGTGATAGTACGCGTCCTAGAGGTCAATGGTGGCCATCATGTAATCCTGATCGATCAGGGGGATCACCGAGCGGACGGATTCCATCTTGAATCGCCTGTAAAGAACATGACGATTGAGAAGTTTTAGATTGAAGATGATACGGGGCGCCCCGAAGGGCTTTCGTACCACAAACAACCTGGAGTAGTGCCCCTGGCCCACTTCTCCCGGAGGGACCGGAGACACCACGCCGGAACCTAACAGTTCTTGCAGACCCGACAAAAACAGTGTGCGGGAGTCCCCTAGAGGAAGGGGAGTGATCTGTAGACATGGAGGGGGCTGACTCTCGAATTCTAACCGCAGACCCTCCCGAATGGTCGAGAGGATCCATGGGCATGAGGAGATTACTTCCCACTGGGGGAGAAACCTCAAGAGCCGCCCCGCAATGGGCCCGCCGTCATAGCTTAGAGTCCGGCTCGCCCCCCGCCCCTGACTTCGGTGCTGGGGGAGCAAGATATTACGTTTTTTGTCACCTTTCTGGTAGGCCCAGCGACCAGACTTACCCTTCCCCCTATACTGGGAGGGCTGGCTATGCTCGGCCCGAAAGGACTGCTTCCGAAAGGGCTTCTGTTCCGGGAGACACTTTTTCCGGTCTGACACCTTTTCCAAGATGTCATCCAATGCCGGACCAAAGACATAAGACCCCTGAAAAGGGATGCCACACAGCTTAAGTTTAGACGTGACATCCCCATTCCACATCTTAAGCCACACAGCTCTGCGAGCTGTGTTGGACAACACTGCGCACCTGGCGCCAATGCGGACCGACTCCGCCAAGGCATCAGCCAGGAAGCCTGTAGCATGTCTTAGAAGTGGAACGGAATCCAAAAGCTCCTCCCTGGAAGTACCCTGCAGGATGTGTTCTTCCAGCTGGGCAAGCCACTTAAAGAGAGATCTGGCCACACAGGTCGATGAAATGTTCACCTTCAAAGACATAGCGGCCGCCTCCCAGGATTTTTCGAGAACACTCTCCATCTTACGATCGAGGGGGTCCTTCAACTGGGAGGAATCTTCAAACGGTAAGGCGGTCTTTTTCGCCACCCTGGCCACCTGGATGTCCACCTTCGGAACATCCCTGACAAAGTCAGCACCCTCCAAGGGAAACCGCCGTTTTAACTCGGAAGGGGTGATCAGCCTATTTTCTGGCAACTCCCACTCCTGGTAGACGAGTTCCCGGCTGACCTCATGGACAGGGAAGCCCAACTGCCGCTTAGCCTTCAAGCCTCTGAACATTTCGTCCTGCACTGAACAAGGGGATTCCACCTCCTCAACCCCCATGGTGCTACGGACAGCGTCCAGCAATTCCCCCATGCACTCAGAGGAAAAATAGTAGTGTCCAGAATCTCGTGCCTGAGCAGAGGCAACAGAGGCAACATCCTCGCCGTCCTCAGACGCAGAGTTCTGGACAGCCTCCATGAGATCCACCGAATCATAGTCCTGGAGCTTCCTCTTTTTTGTAGGGGAAGGCCTGGATGCTGCAGCAAAAACCGGCAAGGCTGAGATAGAAGCCTGCACCTCCTGTCTAACTGCTTGAACTTCTTGTCTAACGATGGACTGGAGTTCCTCAAGCAGGGACGGGGATTCTTCCCTGACCACACCGTCCGTACACGGCTGACACAACTTCTTTTTGCAGGAAGAAGGAAGTTTCATGCCGCAGATGCCACATTTTCTGGATGGGGTTTTGCTGCCTTAAACAGAGGGGCCCTTGTCTCCCTATAGAAAAAGGGGAAAGAAGGGGACCCAGAGTGAGTAAAGGGATCTAATGCCCCCTACCGCAGTGACCACCCTCAAGACACTTACAGGAGCTGGGGGAACGCTGGGCTCTGCAGAGGCAGAGGAGGAAGATCTAACACCCTCCATCTTCAGGGATCTCCTTACCTGGGTGTAGTCTTCCGGCAGGTACTTATCCCTAAGCACCGTGCCCTCAACGAGGAACAGCTGTTCCCTCCCTCCTCCAAGTCACTGGCCGCAGGCAGATGCGTGCAATAGGCCTGCCGGGTCCCTGGAGCCGCGTCCAAGCCGCCGCAGCGTGCATAGGAGCCGCCACCCGAAAAACGGAAGTGACGTCACGGCACTTTCGGCGCGCGCTCCCGGGACCCCAGCTGGAGGAGGGAGATGCCGGAGAGCTGAGACAGGCCTCCGGCGCTCCTAAAACGGCCTGCTTTGCCCCGGAGGACGCAGGAAGGCCGCCAGGTCCCACCATGGGAGCCCCGAGAAGGAGGAGGAGGTCGCCCCCGACGCCCATCTCTGGCCCGGCAGTAAGTCTACCCAAATGCTGCCCCTGCCGGCCTGACAGCACTGGAACCTCTCCATGCCCCAAGGGGGACAGGAAGACACTGGAGTGCGGAGGAAGGGGAGGGGCTTTTAACCTCTCTGTGTACCTGTCCCCCAATAGGGCGTGGACGACATCCTCCAATGCTGTCGTGGAAGGCGATGGGAGAAAAGCTGGATGGCGTGTGTTTTAGTGTGTGACCTAGTGCAGGCATCTTGCTGGCCTATTAGAACATTGTGTTGTGGCGGCGAAACCTGTCGTGTACATGCAACAACTGGTTGTGGTACCCTTCAGCTCATTGTCAGCCTATAGCAATAGCACAAACAAGTGAGTGTGGAAAGTGGAGCCCCACTGAACAATAGCATCTAGGGCATTTGGGTCACAAGTGGTATTCACGATGAGTCAGTGGTAGAGTGCTGTTCCTCACAAATTAGTGATAGCCATTTCGTGACAATGTGGTATTGCTGCGTCAGTAAATGTCCAATATGTCAAAATATAAAATTAATGAACCAGATCAGTAAACTTGGAAAAAAGATTACATTTATAAAAATTAGGGGTTTTTTTTGTCACCGCTAATATAGAATATGGTACAAGTTTGGTATCCCCACTGATGAGGAAAATCATATTGTCAGGTGAAAAAAATTTAATCACTTAGAATTTTCATCCTCTGTACTCCTCTAGATTATGTGGTCAAATGGATGATGTCATTCCAAAATGCAACTCTTCCTGCAAAAAAAAAAAAAAAAACAAGCCCTCATTATAGTTACATGAACAGAAAAAAAAATTGGCACTTTGAAGTGGAGAGAAAAACAAAAACCCAAAAACAGAAACTGGTCATGTTGGGAAAACAGGTATTTTTATGTACTCACCGTGAAATCCTTTACTCCTAGCTCATCATTGGGGGACACAGGACCGTGGGGGGTGTATGCTTTCTGCCACTAGGAGGCAACACTAAGTAGAGACAAAAGTTAAGCCCTCCTTCCTACAGTATATACCTGTACGTAGGCGTAGTTAGTCAGTTTAGTACTAAACCAGTAGGAGAGCATGTTAACGTAATAAGGTACAAGAAAACGTAAGCTAAGGTTATGTACAGATTATGGAACCTTGAAAGGGTGGGTGTTGTGCCCCTCAATGATAAGCTAGAAGAAAAGGATTTTACGGTGAGTACACAAAAATCCCTGTTTCTCATTCGCATCATTGGGGGACACAGGACCGTGGGATGTCCTAAAGCTGTCCCTGGGTGGGAATTAGTTGAATAGCGGTCGAGCATCATGCGCCAGCTGCTTACAGATGCACAACCACTGCCTGCAAAATATTTACTGCCTTTGCAAACCTGAGTTGCCGAGGCCTGGTGGCGAATGGCTCATGAGGCGCCCCTGATCGAGTTGAGTGAGCCTTGATCCCTGCTGGAATTGGCATGCCTTTGATGCGGTAGGATTCTTGGATTGCTGATCAGATCCATCTTGCTAACATGGACTTAGACGCAGCCATCCCTTTCCTAGGTTCATTGGGTATGATGTACAGCATTTGTTTTACGAAATGAGGCTGTTCAGGACATCTAGTCAATGAGAGCCCTTACAAGGTCCAGGGTATGGAGCGGATTTTCGAAGCTGTACCGGAGTTGGGCAAAAGGATAAAAGAACGATATCCTCATTAAGGTGGAAGTGGGACACCACCTTGGGCAAGGACGGGGACAGACAGAGAACCACTTTATCCTTCTGGAAGAATAGGAAGGGAGGACGGCAAAATAGGGCGGCCAGTTTGGACACGCGCCTGTTTGATGTGATTGCGACCAAGAAGGCGACTGTCCATGAGAGGTGAATCAAAGGAACTTCCTGCAGGGGATCAAACGGGAGGTTCCTGTAGGCTGCCCAGAACTAGGCTTAGGTTCCAGATGGCCACGGGTGCCTTGTAGGGGGGCTGTGTGTGTGAGACCCCTTGTCCAGTCTGGGGCAACGAGTATTACTGCAGTTCTCTTCATTTTGATTTGTCTGATTACACGTGGGATCAGCAGTAGCGACGTAAAGATGTATGGGAGGTGGAATCGGCACCAGTGGAGGACCAGCGAGACCATTTCTAGCGCCAAGGGATCCTGAGACCTGGCTACAAAGGCCAGGACATTTGTGTTCATTCTTGACACCATGAGGTCTACGTCGGGGGTTCCCCAGTGCCAACAAATTTGTAGGAAGACTTCGGGATGTAGGGACCATTCTCCTGAGGCCAGTGCCTGGCGGCTTATGAAGTCTGCTGCCCAGTTGTCCACTCCTGGGATGTGGATATGTTCCACTTCTCGTATTGCAGCTTTGCTGCATGTGCCGCACTTATGATTGATGTGCGCCACCACCGTGGCGTTGTCTGATTGGATGCGGATGGGACAAATGGCTAGGAGCTGGTGAAAGTGTTTGAATGCTAAGCGGATCACTCGCAGCTCCAGGATGTTGATTGGGAGTTGTGACTCCTGGGGCATCCAGCAGCCTTGTGCCGTGTGCTGCTGATAGAAAGCCCCCCAGCCAAGTAGGCTGGCGTCGGTGGTTACCACTAGCCACTGGTCTGGGAAAAAAGATTTTCCCTGCGTGAGTGATGATGGTTGTATCCACCATTTGAGTGCCTCTTTGACCTGTGAGGATAAGCGGTGCATGTGGTCGAGGCTGAAGCGGCTTTCGTCCCAAGCCAAGAGGAGCGAAAGCTGCAAGGGTCGGAAGTGTAGCTGCTACCATCTTTCCTAGAACCTCCATGCCGAAACGGGTGGATTGGGGTGGGCGGCTGCGAAGAGTGTGAACTCCTTTGCGGATTGCAATGGCCTTGTCTTGGGGTAGTATGACAAGGCCTTGCGTTGTGTCTAGGGTCATCCCTAGGAAGTTTTTTGTTCGGGCTGGCGTCGGGGATGACTTCTCTAGTATGTCTGTCGTTATTTGGACGCTGTCGAAGCATGCTTGGAAGGATGGCCCTTGATTAGTAGGTCGTCTAGGTAGTGGAGGACGACCATTGCCCGTGAGTGGAGGATGGTCATGACAGCCGCCATGACCTTTGTGAAGACTCTGGGTGCAGTTGCCAAGCCAAAGGGCAGGGCGACGAATTGGAAGTGGCGTTCTTCAACGGCGAACCGTAGGTATTTCTGGTGGTGAGGGAAAATGGGAATGTGGAGGTATGCGTCTTGTATGTTGATGGTTGCTAGGAACTCTCTTTTTTCCATCGATGCTATTACAGAGCGAAGGGATTCCATTATGAATTGGCGGACCTTTGTGTACTTGTTGAGAAGTTTGAGGTCTAGGATGGGACGTAATGTTCCGTTTTTTTTCGGGACAACAACAGGTTTGAGTAGTATCTCTTGAATTGTTCGGCCTTTGGTACCGGTGTTATGACCCCTGTCTTGAGTAGTGAATTGATGGCCTCTAAAAACGGTTGAGCGTTTGTTTTGGGGGGGTCGTGAGAGGAAAAAAATGATTTGGGGGCCGAGATGAGAATTCTATTTTGTAGCCTGACACCAGTTCTCTGGCCCAATTGTCGGGCACGACAGCAAGCCACGAGTGGCAGAGGAGCTGGAAGCGTCTGCCTATTATGTTGGTGTCGGGTGGTTGGAGGAGGGAGGCATGCGCTGAGGCTTTGGGGTCTCGCGCCCTTAGGGTGGGTTTGTTTAGGGCGGCTTTTCCAGGTGGGGTTGGTTTTGAGTGAGAGCGGGGTGTGGCTGTTGGCTCCGCGGTTAGACCACTTTGTGCTTGTGTTAGTGGATGAGGTGGCCCATCTTGATGTCCCGTGAGGGGCGTGGGATCGGGATTGTGACTGTGGGCAGCGAAAAAGCTGTTTGAACCTCTGTTGGGGGTGAAATTTGCTTTTCCCTCCCATGGTTTCGGAGATGAGTTGGTCGAGCTTTTCCCCGAAAAGACGACCTCCTTGGTAGGGGATATTAGGGATATTTTTGATGCGGAGTCCGCGTGCCAGGCTCTGAGCCAGAGAGTTCATCGCATGGAGATGGCATTTGCTGCTCACAACGCGGCACAGTTGCTGTGTCTATCTTTGCAAGCAAGAAGTATTCCTGGGCCCTTGTAATTTGGTCAAGTAGATCAGTTGGGTCCCGAGAGGCATCCTGTAATATTGTGCGTAAGGCATGCATCCAGGATACCGCTGCTTTTACGATCCATGCTGCAGCAAACAAAGGTGAGAGGGCTGCCCCTGAGGCTTCAAAAACAGAGTGAGCCAGATTATCTAATTGGCGGTCGTTGGAGTCTTTGATAGACGAGCTGTCGGAGAATGTAAGGTTTTGTTAGCTAGATGTGATACTGGGGGGGTCGACGGTTGACGACTTAGCCCATTTTTTCTGATGGTCTGAGGTGAAGGGGTATTTGGCTTCAATGGCCTTGCGCCCTGCGAAGTGCTTGTCTGGGCGGTCCCAATGCCGTTGAATTCAGGGGCGGAACTACACTGGTGCAGCTGGTGCAGCTGCACCAGGGCCCCGACCGGTTAGGGGGCCCCTTCAAGCCTGGAGGGGGCCCCCAGCCGACCCCCACAAGCCGCCGTCAAAGGAGAGGAGGGCCAGGCAAGGGTAGCAGAGAGCTTCCTGCTTCCCTTGCCTAATCCCGCCCCTCCTCTCCGGCTCCTACGACCATCCGGCGCAGCTCTGCCAGGAGCACCAGGCGGGAGAGCGCGGCTCTCCCGGCAGCACCAGGCGGGAGAGCGCGGCTCTCCCAGAAGCAGCGCGGCTCTCCCAGCAGCGCGGCTCTCCCAGCAGCACGGCTCTCCCAGCAGCAGCAGGTAAGAGAGCTCTGCTCTCCCAGCATCCCATCCCCCCCCCCCCCCCCCCCGGTCCTCACCTGCACAAGGGCCCCCGGGGGTGACGGTCCGCCCCTGGTTGAATTACATCCTTAAAATCGTCATCGACAGAGAAGGCTTGTCGAGAGAGTTTTGTCTTTGTAAAAGAGACTGCGCTATGGGGTGGTGTCGAGTTCATCGTTGACGTTCAGCGTTTTGTTAACAGCCTTGATGAGGTTGTCAACCATTGCTTGGGTGTCCATGGTGTCACTTTCATGGGACGCATCTGGCTGTTAGTTTCCTCTCAGAAAGTGAATCAGACTGGTCGTTGGGTGACCTGTACCAGCGTGTCAGTAATTTATAATTCCTCTCCTGCACCTGACTGGACATTTTCATCTTATGCGCAAGAGTAAAGATTTTCAAACTATCCGCCTCAGAAAAGGTGATCCCCAGATCCCTCTCCCAAGACTCCATAAATCCAAGCGTGGTACGGGGAAGTGAATTCAAGACCAGGCCGTAGAGCACCAAAACCACGTGAGAGGGACCCTCGGTAGGGAGCATCAGGGACTCAAAAGGCGTCAGCGCCCCCATCGGCACACTGGAAAGGAAGCTTCGCAATTGCAGAAACTCTAGCCAGGACAGCGGTGTCGTAAAACCAGGGTCCCGTAACCCCCGCACGCCGGAGAGCCCTGCAAGCTTATCCTTCACCTGACCCAGTCCCACCCCATCAAGTTGTGACCAACACAGATACGTAGACCTATTCATTGCTGGGGGAAAGGCTGGATTGTCAAAAAGGGGACCCAGTCTGCTCAATCGAGAGGTCAGGCGTAATTTCACATAGGATCTATCCCAAAACTTCAAAACAATCTGTGTGAGGGCGATAAAAGTTTCTCCAAGAGCACCCACTGTTTATGAGCATCACTAAACCTCCAGTCGACAATCCTAGAGAGCAAGACTGCCTGATAATAACGTTTAAAATCAGGAAGGCCTACCCCTCCTTTAGTCTTGGGTCTCACTAGTACTGAGAACCAAGTCCGTGGTTTCCTAGTACCCAAATAAAGCTATTGATAGCCGATTGCAGGTGCCTGAAAAAGCAATCCGGAACCTGCACTGGAGCTGCCTGAAAAAGATAGAGGAATCGGGGTAAAATATCCATTTTGATCACTCCCACCCGACCGAACCAAGATAACTGAGGTTTGCTATACCGTTTAAGGTCCGAGATAGTTTTCTGCAGGAGCGGGACATAGTTCAGAGCATATGTTGCGCTAATGTCAGCGGGTATTAAGACTCCTAAATATTTTAAGGCATCGGTCTGCCACTTAAAAGAGAAGGACGCCTGAAGCTGAGAGACTAGATCATCAGGCAGGGAGATATTGAGCGCCTCAGTCTTGGAGTAGTTGACTCTAAAATTTGAGACCTCCCCGAACCTACGGAACTCCCTGAGGAGTACAGGAAAAGTCACAGTCGGGTTGGCAATGTATAGCAATAAATCATCTGCATATAGGGATATCTTAAACTCATGTTGGCCAATCCGCAGACCCTCAATATCAGGTGTCCTCCGTAATGCCACTGCCAGATGCTCCATCGCAAGGATATAAAGTAAGGGGGAGAGGGGGCAACCCTGACGGGTCCTGTTTCTTATGTCGATGGGCGGGGAAAGGGTGCCATTCACTCTAAGACGGGTCGTAGGCCTATGATACAGAGCAAAAATCCTCTCTAACATGGTAGGTCCCACTCCCAGTTGCTTCAGGGAGGCACGTAGAAAGGTCCAGCCTAGGCGATCAAATGCCTTCTCAGCGTCAATAGATAATAAGCATGCTGGTACCTTCCCCGTGCGCATGTACGAAGTTAGAAGCAACGTCTTCACCGTGTTATCCTTGGCCTCCCTGTGTGGCACAAAGCCCACCTGATCACTATGGATGGACCCAGGGAGAATAGGGTTCAGTCTACCAGCTAACACTTTCGCGAACATCTTCACATCCACATTAATAAGGGATATGGGCCTATAGCTTGCACATAATAGGGGATCTTTTCCCGGTTTAGGAATCACGGTGATTGTCGCCATCAGCGTTTGGGGGACAAAGGGGCAGCTGGCCGAGATGGAGTTAAACAGTTTGGTCATGAAGGGGACCAGGGAATTCGCATATAACTTATAGAAGGCGGCGGAGAATCCGTCAGGACCAGGGCTTTTACCATTAGCCAAAGATTTTATCGTGTCTAAAACCTCCTGTTCCGAGAGGGGACTCTCCAGGACCTCAGACTCCTCCACCGACATAGGCGGGAGCTCAGTGTCCCGGATGTAGTCATCCACCCGTGCTTGAAACTCGGAAGGGGACATATCAGACAACGGGCCGCTTAAATTGTAGAGAGAGTCATAATATGCTCTGAATGAGTCCACAATCTCCTCAGCAAAATGGACCAGTTCACCTGCAGCAGACCTTATGGTAGGGATATAAGTGGTCGGGGCATGGGGATGCAAAAACCTCGCCAGAGCTCTCCCGGGTTTATCAGAGTACTTGTACAGAAATTTATGAAAGCGGTCCCTCTGTCGTGCTAACGTCGTGTCCAACAAGGCACTCAACTCACAGCATGCCCGGAGATCAGCCAGCACCCCAGCATCTCTAGTCCGTTTATGATCCAACTCCAGAGTTTGGATACGAGTCAACAAACCCACAATGTTAGTCTCCCTCTCTTTCTTCAGTCGGGCCCCCTGTTGTATGAATACTCCCCGTATAACTCCTTTCAAAGCCTCCCATTGGTATGGGATGGCCGTGGGGTCATGTTTGTGAAAATCTAGAAAATCCGAGATTGCTGTTCACACGGCCGCCTGACACGTTAGATCTCCAAGGAGACCAGGGTTTAAGGACCAGGTCCATTCTCTCGGACAAAGGCTCGGCAGCCGAAGGGAGAGCAAAACTGGGGCATGGTCTGACCACAACATCGTGTCGATGTCAGACTTTGGGTCAAGAGACAGGAGCCCGTGGCTGACCAAAAAATAATCCAATCTACTATAGGAATTATGAACTGTGGAGAAGTAGGTATAATCCCGGGTAGTGGGGTGTAGTAACCTCCATACATCTACCAACCTTGAGTTCGTCAGGGCCCGCCGTAATCTCTCCAGCTGTGAGAGGGACACCGCCAATCTGCCTGAAGAGGAATCCACAGCACGGTCCAACACCATATTGAAGTCCCCTCCCATAATCACATAGCCTTCCGCAAAGACCGAGAGGTCCCGTAGGTACTTTCTGCATGCTTGGACCTGGTCTTGATAGGGGAGATAAATTTTAGCTATGGTGAACAAAGCATGGGCAATTTTAAGCTTCAAAAACACAAATCGACCATTAGAATCAGCTTTAGAGGCAACTACCTGAGCCTGTAAAGACTTGTGCAATGCAATGCTGACTCCTTTAGACTTGGAGTCAGAGTTACTTCCATGGAATCACTGTGTGTAGTATTTATGGTTAAGCTTAGGGATTCTGTCTGATCGGAAATGTCTCTCCTGCAGCAGAAGTATGTCAACCCGTTTCTTATGCATACCGTATAAAACCTTCGATCGCTTTTCAGGGACATTAAACCCCCTGACATTAAGCGAGCAGAGCTGTAGGGATGCCATAGGTACTATCGGGCCTGTGGGTGGTACAATCGGGTCGGAAAGGAGTGGGAGGGGTGGGAAGTGGGGAGAGATAGAAACAGAGAAAGTAAAGCACCAAGGAAAGAGAGTAGTTCAGCCGGAAGACAGGGTTCCGACCAAAAAGAAAGAGAAAAACCAAGAAGCCACTAGGCCTCAAGGGTACAGGACAATATCAGAGAAAACTCTGAGAAGTAGTGTCAGAGACACACCCTAGTGGGGAGGTGATTGAGCAGAGAGCAACCAGCCGAACCCCTGCAGCAAAAAAGAAAAGAAAAAATCCAACTCTACCCATTAGGCCATGACCCTGGTAACATAAACATTGTTAACGAACATAACAGCGGATCGTGGGCCAAGTACATTTGTTGAAATGAGCAGAGTCATAACAAGCCCCCGAAGGGGTATCATCACAAGTCACATATCAGGAGAAAGAGCGGCGTTAGCCAACATAGAATAACATTAGCACATTAATGCGGTAGTGCAACATTTGAGCACAGTACATGAGGAGTCAATTGAAGTAGGTGGACATTCATAAATAGTGCAAAATGAACCAGGCTAGGGACTCCGCTCAAGAATCCCATATAGAATCAAATAGAAATGTCACCGCTACAAAACATGCGGCTCCAGTCCATCCATAATAAACAGGCTAAACCAAAGTCACGACCAAGCCCCCCGTGGGAGCCCAGCAACATGGAGGGACAATGTAGGTGGCAAGAAAGCAAAAGAGAAAAGGGGCGGTAGTGATCATAAGGTCTGAATTAGGTGATCAAGTGTCATCAGCATGAGTAATGGAGGCACGTCTACGGCGGGAGCCCCGTTTCCTCTTTCCCAGCGACCCGGCGGGGGGTCCTCCAGTACGGCATGGGCCCCATAGGTCAGACACAGTAAGGCGAGGCCAGTCTCCCAATGTGACCATAGGTAGGCCCAGTACAGCGGTGAAGTTCTGGAGATCTGACGGGGATCTCAAAATTATCAATCCTTTGTCACTGCGTACTTGTAATTGAAATGGATAACCCCAGCTGTAGGGGATCTTATTTTCCCGCAACACCTCCAGGAGGGGGCGCAGAGCCCTCCGTTTAACCAGGGTGAAGCGTGAGAGGTCAGACAAGAGAAGGACATCAGACCCATTAAAGTCAATAACATCGTGGTCCCACGCCTTACGCATGATGTCATCCTTAATTTGGAAGTAGTGAATCCTACAAATCACGTCCCTCGGCTTAGATGTATCGGGGTTCTTTGGGCCGAGCGAGTGGTGGGCTCTGTCAATTTCAATGTGTTCAGTGGGTGACCTCCCTAAGAGAGAATTGAAAATGCCATGGAGGGCTGAGGAAAGGTCACGTGGGGCTACGGACTCAGGGATCCCACAGAGCCTGATATTATTCCTCCGATTCCTGTTCTCAGAGTCCTCTAGCATATCTAGAACCACATTGAAAGTCTCTGAGTGTAGGTCCAGAAGTTGTTGCTGACTTTGCAATTGTGAGGAAAGCGACTTCACTTTAGCTTCTAATGCAGAGACAGTGGTGGTAAGGTGGGACACGTCTTCCTTAAGGGACCCCACTTCACTCCTGCACACTGCCTCCAGACGCTGTATATAGCACTCCATGTCAGCCTTTGTAGGGAAGGCATTCAGCTGCGCTCTCAGCTCAGAGGCAGTTATACAGTCATCAGAGCCCAGGGACCTAACAGGAGCCTGTGTGGGGAGGCCATGAGATGTAGTGATAGTGGGCACAATGTCCTGGGGCACTAAGCTGGAAGAAGCCCCTCTCTCATGTCTCCCTGGTGGTAGTAGTGGGAGGCCCACTTCAGTTTCCTGAGCCTGATAAGGGTGCAGTATAGGGGGAGACAGCTCCTCAGCCAGCTCAGCCTGTGATGTCCTCCGTCCAGGGGTGGAGGGACAGGGTACAGCTCTCACCTCTTCCTTGCTCTGTGTCTGGCTCCCTCCTGTCGGCTTCTGTGGTGAGCGGCCGGTCCCTGGTGCAGCAGTCACTCGTCCTCTCTTCTGTGCCTTCTCTGCTGTGGCCCCATTCCTCTGTGCACCCGAGGTCCCAGGCAAGGAGCGTCTGTGTGTGTGCTGCTGCATGGAGGAGGAGGCACCTCCCCCCTCCACCATGGCTGAAGGAGCTGCTCTCCTTCCCACACTTCCAGGCATCGACATGTACCTGGTGATTCCTGTGCCTGCGGGACCCGCTGTGAGCTCCCTGGGGGCCTGGGAGCGGAGCCCGACCTTGCCCTTCATGATCAGTGGGTGAGTGGAGCTGATGGTGGCTATATAATTGCTGCAGAGGCCTCAGGCAAGCTGGAGCTCAGGAGAGATGTGTGCTCACAGCTCCATGCCCAAGCCACGCCCTTCCAGGTTAGCAATTTTTGCAAAATTGTGAAGCATGTGTCACGCTTCCGGGGTAAGGCATCCTAGAGTGGATCCAATGGGCCGTGGTACCTGAACTCCCCTGGGTGAGCTGGTCCTAGTTTATCCAACCCCTATACAGTGATTGTCAGGGGCAAGCCCAGGGGGTCTAAATGCCACAGCTGCTAGTACCAGGGGTGAGGCTCGTAGGGTTAGCCTATACTATGGTAATGCTAAGCAGGGAAGGAGGCACCAGGGCCTGGGGTCAGGAGAGCTGGAACGGGTTCTATCGGAGGAGAGCACAAGGTGGGCCTGACAGTCAGAGAAGCAGAAGCATACTAACACAATTATCAGGCACCTCCCATCAGTGGAGGTGGCCTGATATACCGGAGGACGGACAGCTATTGGCCAAAGGGAGTGTCAGGCTGAGCCGAGCTGGCCCCTAGATTCACAGGGGAGGAGCACGGCCACACCCAGTGTGCCGCTCATTACACCATCAATTGTTGTGTGCAGGTGTGCAGACCCGGTGACTGGCAGACAGGAAGGGTACCCAGCGATGGCTCCGAGACACAACATGTCTGGACGCTGGATGCCCGACCGGCAGAGCAGCAGAGGATGTAGAGCCGGGGAGCGTTGCCAGGGGACCGAACAGTACCCACTCCCTCACGCCCCCTCCTCTGAAGTCGCGCAAAGAACCTTGCCAGAACATGGAGTGTGTCAATGTTCTCCCATGGCTCCCAGGATCTCTCCTCAGGACCGAAGCCAACCCAGTCAATCAAGAAAAGGGTTTTGCCTCTACTCTTCCTCATGGCAAGGATGTCCTTTTCTTCATAGACTAACTAACTTAGTTGACTAACTGACCTGCAGAGGATTTCTGGGAGAGGACAGCCCCTGCTCCGATGAAGGCGGCATCTACCTCTAGTATGAACTGTTACCTCTGGTTGGTGCAAGGTAGGAGCCTTGGAAGAGTGTTTTAAGGTGGAGAAGGAGTTTTCGGCCTCTGGGGTCCAGTTGCAGGAAGTTGCTCCCTTACAGATGAGAGCCGTGATGGGTTTGATCAAGAAAGAAAAATGGGGAACGAACTGCCTGTAATAATTTACAATTTACCAAAGGAACCATTGAATAGCCTTAGTCCCGACAGGACGGGGCCACTTCAGAACGGCGGAGAGCTTCTCAGGATCCTTCCATAGTCCAGAATCAGAGCTGATGTATCCAAGAAAGGGCAAAGAGGTTTGCTCAAAGACCCATTTCTCCATCTTGGCGTACAACCGATTCCTCCTTAATCGCAGGAGGACTTGCCGTACGTGTCGTCTGTTAGAGGATAAATCCAGGGAGAACATGAGGATGTCCTCCAAATACACCACCACACACGTGTACAACAGGTCTCGGAAG
The DNA here is from genome assembly GCA_033576535.1 of Allobates femoralis. Classification (NCBI taxonomy): domain Eukaryota; kingdom Metazoa; phylum Chordata; class Amphibia; order Anura; family Aromobatidae; genus Allobates; species Allobates femoralis. The sequence continues at coordinate 436,541,703 of JARQOC010000001.1, forward strand.
ATGTCATTGACAAACTCTTGGAACACTGCGGGGGCGTTACACAACTCGTATGGCATGACCAAATACTCATAATGGCCGTTCCTGGTGTTGAAAGCCGTCTTCCATTCGTCCCTGGCATGTATGCGAATCAGGTTGTAGGCTCCTCGGAGGTCTAATTTCGTGAAGATGCGAGCTCCTTTGAGCCTGTCAAAGAACTCCGGAATCAGCGGCAGTGGGTATTTGTTCTTGACGGTGATCAGATTTAAGCCCCTGTAGGCTATACAAGGACGAAGGGTGCCCTCCTTTTTAACAAAGAAGAACCCTGCGACGGCAGGGGACGTGGATTTTCGGATGAAGTGCCTAGCCAAATTGTCCACGATGTACTCCAACATGGCTTGTGACTCGGCTGAGGATAACAGGTAGATTCTTCCCCTGGGTGGTGTAGCATTGGGAACCAGGTCAATAGGGCAATCATATGGCCGATGAGGTGAGAGGACCTCTGCCTCTGTCTGGTTGAAGATATCCGCGTACTGCCAATAGGCAGCCAGTAAACCAGGAACAACACAAGTCAGTTGAGGGGAACAAGATGGCAGAATGGTCTGAAGGCATCTCTTCTAGCAGAGAGGACCTTACCACGTCTTCAGAGCGCCAGTCCAGGACCATGAACCCAGAGCCAGGGAAGCCCGAGGAGCAGGGCATGGGAGAGACCGGGTATTACGGGAATTCCAAGCCGAGTCACCGCTTCTTGCCTAATGAAGTTTCCTGCTGCCCCAGAATCCATGTAGGCTAGCTCGGAGAAGCGTCTCTGCGGATGTATCACCTGCACACGCAGGGGGAGGGGTTGAGAGGTATGGCTCTCACCTAAGGTAGCCTCTCCTACTTGAGCTAGGCGGAGGAGTTTCCGGTCTTTCAGGACAATACCGGCGCTTATGGGATGCGTCTCCGCAGTACAGGCATAGACCGTGAACCAGCCTCTCCTCTCGACGTTGTTTCGCCATCCTGACCTGATCCACCTGCATTGGTTCGGAAAAGGGGGCGGCGGTAGAAGTTATGATCTGTGGACTGGGCGATCTGTGATCAGAGGAAAGAGGCTGGAGGGATCTCCTCTCCCTGGCGGAGCATTCCTGGAAACGCAAATCAATGTAAGTGGCTAGTGAGATCAGGTCTTCCAGCTCAGCTGGGGTATCCCGACCCGCGAGTTCATCCTTTATCCTGCCAGACAGGCCATGCCAGAAAGCTCTAGTCAGCGCCTCATTGTTCCAACCCAACTTGGAGGAGAGGGTGTGGAAGCGAATGGCGTATTGCCCAACGGTGAGAGTCCCTTGACAAAGGTTGAAGAGGGACTCAGCACTAGATGCGACCTGGCCGGGTTCATCGAAGACCTTACAAAACGTCTCAAAAAGGTCAGCAAGTGAGAGAGTGTAGGGTCATCACGCTCCTATAGAGGGTTAATCCACGCCAGGGCCTCGCCCTCCAGGTGGGATACCCAAAGGATAACCTGGCCCGATCGGTGGGCTACTGCTGCGGCAGCAGTTCAAAGTGTAGACGGCACTGGTTAAGGAAGCCGCGGCACATCTTAGGGTCACCGCTGTGCCTAGGCGGTTTTCCAAGGAGAGGAGGATGATTCAGGACACCTCCCGAGGACCGGTCATAGGATGCAGCCTGAGCTGAGGCTGTAGTTGCAGACAGCGGAGAGAGCAGACGACAGCATGCGAGACTGTGTGCCTTGTTGCATGGACAGCTCCTGCTGTAGGCTCGCAAGCTGAGTAATGGACACTGGGTCAGAGGTCTGGAGAGAGGCTATCTGGGTATCCATGGAGTAAAGGAAAGTTATAACACGATTCTGATTCTCCCGAAGATAAGCCAGCTCCTTTTTTGCAGAGAACAGGGTACTAGTGGGGTCCATAGCCTGATTATTGTGTCACACTTCCAGGGGAAGGCATCCTAGAGTGGACCCACTGGGCCGTGGTACCGAACTCCCCTGGGTGAGCTGGTCCTAGTTTATCCAACCCCTATACAGGGATTTTCAGGGGCAAGCCCCGGGGGGTCTAAATACCACAGCTGCTAGTACCAGGAGGCAGCTCGTAGGGTTAGCCTATACTACAGTAATGCTAAGCATAGTGCGCTGCTCATTACACCATCATTTGTTGTGTGCAGGTGTGCGGAGCCGGTGTCCAGCAGACAGGAAGGGGACCCGGCGAAGGCTCTGAGACACAGCACGTCTGGACACCGGATGCCCGACCGACAGAGCAGCAGAGGATTCAGAGCCGGGGAATGTGAGCTCGGCAGCAGTGCTAGGGGACCAAACAGCATGTTTGTGTGGGAGCACAGTCTGGCAGATGGTGCATGATGCCTTGTTCCCTGCGTTGTACCAATTACGGGTAAAGGTGGTACTGCAGTGTACTAAGTGGATTGCTATGAATTCGCAAGCGCCGACACTGACCAGAGGGCGATAGTCTGCAGGGAGGGGGGTCTCCTATTAGAGATTACCTGGATCCTGTGTCTCCTTTGGTGCGCAGTCTGATGAAATGCTGGTATGGGATGTTCTTGTGGAGGGGATGTGCTTTAAGTTAGTACGTAAGCATTGTGTGGCTCCCCTTTGTGAAAAAGGAGGAGGAGCCAGGGGAGGGCCAGGTAGATAGTGTGAGTGCAGCGGAGCTGCAGGTACAGGGCTGTTTGTATTTTCGCGCCGGTGTGGTGGTGTGCCCATGATGTGTGGGCTGCCTGCTGGTTGGCCGGCCGCTTGGGGGGGCGTGTGCAAGACCAGCCTCATTGCCCTGCATCATAGCGTGGGCATGCCCCGGGGACCTGATGGACATGCCCAGCAGCCAATTGTGGCTGGGCATGCAGGCAGCATCATCGTGCACACCGCTATGACGCGGGGCAGTGACGTGGCCAATCATGGCCGCAGTGGGCGGAATAGAGTTGCAGGCACAGATCGTGGCCTTGATTAGCAAGTGCTCCTGGGAGCGGCGGCGGTCCTGTTAGGTGCTTCGGCCCCATGCTGTGGACGCGCGACCCAAACTTACAGGCGGTGCGCATCCCGGCATGAGGCCGCCACAGCTGGAGGAGACAATGATGCCCCGAGGCTGTGGAAGCTGCTGCACCGGATCCCTTGGGGATGGATCGGTGCGCGTTGGCTGAGCAGATGGTGGCCTCAATCACCTGCTCCTTTGTTGAAGTGGGAGGTGCTGCACATGTGCTTCTGGCATCCCCTGTCCTGCAGGGGGATGGTAAGGGTATACATGGTGTCCGCCTTCAGGGTCTGGGGTAGGGGGAGCATTGTGGTTGTCCGTAGCCTCTTCGAGGGTGGCGGGCGCTGCCTTGGGGTCCCCCATGCTCTAAGTAGAGCGGCGCCTTGAGTAAAAGGTAAAAATAAAAATAAACTAGTAAAAACTAAAATTTAAAAATAAGAATTAACTAGTAAAAATAAAAATGGTAGATGAGGTCTGAGGTACAGATCATATGTGCCTCCTTGCGACACTAAGCAAAAACTGACTACGCCTATGAACGGGTGTATACTGCAGGAAGGAGGGCTTAACTTTTGTCTCTACTTAGTGTTGTTTCCTAATGGTAGAAAGCATACACCCCATGTTCATGTGTCCCCCAATGATGAGCTTGGAGAGAAGGATTTTACGGTGAGTACACAAAAATCCCTGTTTTCCCAACATGACCAGTTTCTGTTTTTGCATTTTTGTTTTTCTCTCCACTTTTTCAAAGTGCAAAATTTTTTTTGCTTTCAACCCTTCTTCTTAATTGATTTTGACAAAACTTTATTGAAATAGCTATAAAAACATATGTATTTACAGTGCATTGTGAAAGTATTTGGTCCCTTGAACTTTTCAACCTTTTGCCACATTTCAGGCTTCAAACAAAGATATAAATTAAAAATGTTTTGTGAAGATTCAACAAGTGGGACACAATTGTGAAGTGGAATGAAATTTATTGCATATTTTAAACTTTTTTAACAAATAAAAAACTGAAAAGTGGGGTGTGCAATATTATTCAACCCCTTTACTTTCAGTGCAGCAAACTCACTCCAGAAGTTCAGTGAGGATCTCTGAATGATCCAATGTTGTCCTAAATGACTGGTAATGATAAATAGAATCCACCTGTTTGTAATCAAGTCTCCATATAAATGCACCTGCTCTGTGATAGTCTCAAGGCACCGTCACACGTGGAAACGCAGCAGCGATGTTAAAAGCAACTATCGCTGCCAGGGTTGAATTTAACCCTGGCAGCGATCTTTAACATTGGACTCAATGGGGGAAGTTGCTTGCAACATCGCTATTGCGATGTCAGACAGGGCGATTCAGGCACATCGCCTGAGCAACATCGCCAGGCATGTATTGCTGTTGATATCACCCTGTTACATGGGGAAACTCTCCAGCGATGTCGCTTCAAAATGGCAACGCCCTCGAGTTGCCGACGATGTTGCCGGAGTTGTTTCCCCGTGTAACAGTACCCTCAGGGTTCTGTTTCAAGTGCAGAGAGCATCATGAAGATAGACCATAGGCCAGGTTATGCTGCGTAAAAAAAAAAGCTTAGTGAGCATGAGAGCTCTATATATCCCATCAGCTTTGTTGGAACTATAAGATGCTGTGTTTTTGGCTTAGAACAAATATGCAGTGTCTGAAAAAAAGAAAAAAATCACTCCAAAACTTCACCACAGGAACTTAATGGGAACTTAACGTTAGACAAAAAAAAAAAAGCACAAGATAAATCTGAACCTAGGATTCTGATTTTGGGAGACAGACAGAAGAAATTAACACTAGTTAAGGTTTTTGTGTCTTACAGTCATGGCCAAAAGTATTGACACCCCTGCAATTCTGTCAGATAATACTCAGTTTCTTCCTGAAAATGATTGCAATCACAAATTATTTGGTATTATTATCTTCATTTAATTTGTCTTCAATGAAAAAAACACAAAAAGAATTGTCCTAAAGCCAAATTTGATATAATTCCACACCAAACATAAGAAAAGGGGGTGGACAAAAGTATTGGCACCCTTAGAAAAATCATGTGATGCTTCTCTAATTTGTGTAATTAACAGCACCTGTAACTTACCTGTGGCACCTAACAGGTGTTGGCAATAACTAAATCACACTTGCAGCCAGTTGACATGGATTAAAGTTGACTCAACCGCTGTCCTGTGTCCTTGTGTGTGCCACATTGAGCATGGAGAAAAGAAAAAAGACCAAAGAACTGTCTGAAGACTTAAGAAACCAAATTGTGAGGAAGCATGAGCAATCTCAAGGCTACAAGTCCATCTCCAAAGACCTGAATGTTGCTGTGTCTACCATGCACAGTGTCATCAAGACGTTTAAAGCCCATAGCATTGTGGCTCACCTCCCTAGATGTGGACGTAAAAGAAAAATTGACAAGAGATTTCAACGCAAGATTGTGCGGATGGTGGATAAAGAACCTCGACTAACATCCACACAAGTTCAAGCTGCCCTGCAGTCCGAGGGTACAACGGTGTTAACCCGTACTATCCGTTGGCGTCTGAATGAAAAGGGACTGTATGGTAGGAGACCCAGGAAGACCCCACTTCTTACCCCGAGACATGAAAAGGCCAGGCTGGAGTTTGCCAAAACGTACCTGAGAAAGCCTAAGACGTTTTGGAAGAATGTTCTCTGGTCAGATGAGACAAAAAAGTTGAGCTTTTTGGGCAAATGCATCAACATAAGTTTACAGGAGAAAAAAAAGAGGCATTCAAAGAAAAGAACACAGTCCCTACAGTCAAACATGGCGGAGATTCCCTGATGTTTTGGGTTTGCTGCCTCTGCCACTGGACTGCTTGACCGTGTGCAAGGCATTATGAAGTCTGAAGACTACCAACAAATTTTGCAGCATAATGTAGGGCCCAGTGTGAGAAAGCTGGGTCTCCCTCAGAGGTCATGGGTCTTCCAGCAGGACAATGACCCAAAACACACTTCAAAAAGCACTAGAAAATGGTTTGAGAGAAAGCAGTGGAGACTTCTAAGGTGGCCAGCAATGAGTCCAGACCTGAATCCCATAGAACACCTGTGGAGAGATCTAAAAATGGCAGTTTGGAGAAGACACCCTTCAACTATCAGGGACCTGGAGCAGTTTGCCAAAGAAGAATGGTCTAAAATTCTAGCAGAGCATTGTAAGAAACTCACTGATGGTTACCGGAAGCGGTTGATCGCAGTTATTTTGGCTAAAGGTTGTGCAACCAAGTATTAGGCTGAGCGTGCCAATACTTTTGTCTGGCCCATTTTTGGAGTTTTGTGTGAAATGATCAATGTTTTGCTTTTTGCTTCATTCTCTTTTGTGTCTTTTCATTTAAGATAAATTAAATGAAGATAATAATACCAAAGAATTTGTGATTGCAATCATTTTCAGGAAGAAACTGAGTATTATCTGACAGAATTGTAGGGGTGTCAATACTTTTGGCCATGACTGTACCTCTATTCTTATGATAGATAACTTTTTCAGTGATACCATGTTTCCATACAAAAACCTTTACATGATTTTGTTTTATTCAATATTTTGTGTGGTGGTGTGATTAAAAAAAACCCTGTAGTTTTGTGTGGCTATTTTTTGTTTTCAAAGGTGAACAAGAAAAAAAAAAATCCTTCAATCAACTAATAAAACAAGTTGACTGCTTTTAGATCCACATTTCAATTGCCAGGATGTTTGTGGTAATGTATTAAAGGGCTCTGTCAGGTCATTTTTCAGTATGATAGTATTAGTGCTCTTAAATAGTGCCCGGGCAGCCCTTTTAAAACATGTAAAAATCATTATTTTTTTGTCCTCTGTAGTTTTCTTGCTATAGGCATCTTCACACCCTACAGGAAGCTGGCTGCACTAGTCCGGTTCATTACTTGCACTGCCGACTAGTCAATAGGATGTAGATGTTAATGAAATATTCACGCATACCCAAGCTGGTATTCTCGCCCTCCCCCTGTTCTGAAGACAATCAGTGAAAATATCAGGATTGTGCAAGCTGCCCCTGGGGAGAGGGGGGGGGGGGGAAGATATACTGTATATAGCTCTGAGTACAAGCTGCAATCTTGTAGTAAGATCACTACAGACTGTGCGGTCTTTGTTTATATGACCACTTGGTTTCCTGCATACATGTAATGTGTGTATCTGCTGAGCACATATATAAATTTAAACACACAGAAAAATCTCAGACAGCACAGTACACAGATGCCTCATATACACACAATGACACTGCTTCATGCTGGAGAGAAATGATGTCAGAGCTGCAGCTGCTCGGCTTCTGCTAAGTGCACACATCTTCCCCTTCTCTCCTCTGCAGTGAGCACACACAAGACAGGATCTGCTGCCCAGAGAGCAGCACAGACAGGAGACTAGTGATTTCCACTGAACTTTGGTTGTGTACTTGCAGAGGAGGGCAATGCACAAAGCGTGGCATTGATGTCACTACATGAAAATTCATTCCTTGTGGAGTGGGCAGCAGAGAAGTGATCACTCACTATGATTGACAGATGGAATTAATCTTTTTTTTTCAGTTTACAGAGGATAGGGGGTGAGAATAAATAAAAAAAATACATGAATAGAAAGAGCTTCACCAGAGTAACTAGAAAATGATATCGGCTATATTTGGATTTTTGATCAATTCCCTTTAACTGCTACAACTTGCACTGTGTGTCAACAGCGCTATTAATCTGAAGATCTGAGAATTTGTCATAAGTGTCACAATGACTGTGTGAGGACATGTGTAAAAGCATGTGCACGCAGATTTGTTTTGAAATAGTCAACAGACAAGTTTTGTAATAGAAAACTCTTCAAGAAACTCTGCTTCTATGGATGACTTTTATATTCCTGAAATAGTTGTGAACAGTATGGAGCGGATTCGATCAGGAGATGCTCAATAGAACTGACTTTTTTTCATCCTATCTGTTTTCTTTTCAATGGCATTAAAATATCTTATACTGTCTACAGTATCTCTTTGTGGAGCATTATAATACTTTAATTACATCTACTTCTAAAGCTAACTGATAATTGACAGGACACAGTTTTATAATATAAGCCCCAAAGATTTACTGGGGACATTGATGTTTATTTATACATGCTGTTGAAACCAAGTATGGCCTTCATAATACAGTAATGATGTTGAACTAGCACTGACAGGCAAGTATTTCCATTTAAACAGTATGTCACCACAAGAGGAAGGCAAAACAATTTTTTCATACATCTAGCACAAATAAAACCTTGATAATACTCTAAAGCAGAGGCGGACATACCATTGGTACAAATGAACCCAGCCAGTAGAAGACCATTAGCACCACCAAACAGCAATCAGATTCTGTCAAAGACAAAAAGGGGTGCAGTATGATGAACTACTGGACTGGAAAGGGCCCATATACTGCTCTTCCACAGGGCCCCCTTTTGTCCTTGTCTGCACCTGCTCGAAAGCATAAAAAAGCAAAAGCACAAATGATTCAGAATATGTAACCGTATACAAAATGCAAATATGTAGTGAAGTTTAAATTGTTGCAGGTTTTGTGCAAAACCCACCTGCTGTCATGTGCAGAACCTCACCACATCCCAATATATGATGGACATGTGGAGGTAAATTTCAGGATTAATACTGTGAAATTCTCCTAAGTAGATTAACTATTAGAACCTTTGCCATAAACAGAGGTGACTTTATTTACAGATACTGCCCTGAAGAGTTTTTCACCTTTTTATGTTACCCACAATATATAGTAATCAGATTGCCGTTGGTGGCATTATTTTAATGGTGGTTTAGGAAGCCTTTGCCATAGAATATAAAAAAGTGTATGATGCAAAACAAGAAAATGCCACAAAATATGCTTGTAAAATATGATTGTTTTTAGCAATTATAAGTTTAAATATGAAAAAACATGCATGAAGGAGGCCCAAAGCATTTCATCTGTCATTGTGCAGAAGGGGAACAATGCATGCTGAAGTTGGGAAAAAGTACTGGTGGAAAGGTTATCCTACTATAATTTACAATGGTTTGTTGGCAAATGATGGATATAAACCACTGCCGATGCCCACACAAGGCCTTAGGAGGGGATTCCTTCATATGGTTATGAAAGTCAGTAGATAAGAGGATTTAAGATTCTATTTCACCCAGCAAAAAAAAGCTAATAACACATTCTTGTGTTCCTACATCACGTATGAGCAAAAAAACAAACAAAAACAATATTTTACAGGTCGGGCTCATAAAATGAACTTCAAAAAGTAATGTAGAATACAAGTTATGTGCAGACACAGCAAAATGCAATAAAAAATGTATATATATGATATATAAAGTACATTGTATTATCCAGTAAATGATTTCAGACACTGGCTTTGCAGTCTGCTGTACATTAGTGTTCACCACACCACTTTGCTACTCTTGTGCTGCTCATCAACAAGTCCTTCAGAGTTCAAGTTCTGCAGAACAAGTAGTAGGGGGAATGGCAGAAATAATCTTTATTTTAAGTCCTAGATTGATATATACACCTAAAAAACAAAAATAAAAAAACACATATGAGCATATAGGTGCAATTTTACATTTAAACACATTAAACAATGCTGTGGTGTCGGTAAGCCAAACCACAGACTCGGACTCCCCAATTTCCCTGACTCCAACTCCGATGGTGGGTTTACACACACCAATCATTGTATCCAATCTCTGAACCAATCTCTGGTTGCAGTGAAATCATGGACACATAGTTCAATTTTGTGGCTGTGTACAACATGGAGCAATCTGTCCATGATTTCACTGCAACCAGAGATTGGTTCAGAGATTGGATACAATGATTGGTGTGTGTAAACCCACCACAAGACTTCTTCATACATGGCTCATTTTTAAGTGATAAATTTATTGTAGCAAAATGGTAACATCAGGCTTTTAATCATTATGATACAATAATAAATATATCTAGACAGAACATAATCCATAACAATAATATTCAGCACATTCTGCATTGAACCACTGTACCCAATTTATCATATATATTAGGTGTCGAAGTCAGTCCATTTTCTACCGACTCCAAATGCACCAAAATGGGCTCCGACTCCAACTCCACAGCCCTGCATTAACGTAAAGCTCAGATAGCAAGGGAAAAAAATGCAGAGGGCTGTATCAATAACCTATGCATAATTATGTCAGCAGGGAAAAATACTCCTTTAGATGAAAGATTATTTGTAAAACCGTGCTACAGAAATCTGCTGTGAGATTTCCATCCTCTTTCATAGCCCAAAAAATAATCAGTGTCAATGACATATGACAAAACATAAAGACACGTTATCAACTATTACTTAATATACTGTGCAGTAGTGATAAACAAACGTGCTCGGAACTGCTCGATAGTCAATCGAGCATTGGGGTGCTGGGGTACGTTCGTTAATCAAATATTGTGGATGTTCAAGTTCCTACCCCACATGTTTTACAGCAGTTAGACAGCCAATCAACATGCAGGGATTGTATACTATACATGGTAATGCTTTAGCCATGTTGGCTACTGGTATTGTTGTGATTGGCCGTTTGCATCGAGTCATCGGGTCTTATATATGACCCAGTGACATGATGTTCGGCACACTCTCCTCTGGAAGCAACTAAGTTGATCTAAAACGGAGATCTTTTTTTAAAACAATACATTTTTTATTTAAATAAATCTTATAACAACAGATATAACTTGGCTACACAATTATATCAAAGTAACACACATGTCCAAATAATCACCATTAGTGTAAACCAATGCCGAACTGGATATTATAGGATTGGAAAGGGAAAGAAAGGACCACACAGAAGGAAAGGAGCAGCAGGATTGGACACAAGGAGTAAATTATTGGATAGGAAGGGGCGATAAGCTTTAGGAGTTTTGTTTTAAACATTTCTGTATACCAATCTAGAAGACCAGAATCAATCAGGAAAAATATTAAAACCATCCTAAGTGTGAGCTATTGCCAATCTAGAAGTCTCCCAAATCTCCCACTGGCGCCTGACTTGTTCTTTTTGCTTTATTGGGTGAACCAAACAACGTTCATGTAGATAATGAGAATTTATCCTACCAATGAGTTCCTCCTGTGTGGGGGTAGAAGCTTCCCTCCTGTGCCTTGCCAAGCTCTGACGGGCTGCTATCACAACATGGGTTATCAATGAAACTAAGTTTGGCGGAGAAGGTCCAACCCAATATTTAAGACTCCCAGTGGCCCCTCTAGAATTAAAGAGGACCTGTCACCGCCTGCTGAATGGCAATCTAAATGCAGCACTAAATGCAGCATGTCTGCTGTATTCAGGGAAGGGGTCTCCCATGTATCTGTGTGCTGTGTACCCCAAGATAAACCTTTGTAAAATATTACACTAATCAATGTGGCTGGAGGGAGCTTGATTGACTGGGACCATTCCCTCCCCCTCTGCCTCTGTGTGCCGCCTTCTGCTATGCTGACTCTGCTTTTCTCCTCTCTGTCACTCACAGGATTCAAATCATTTGTCCTGACGTCAGCTCCAGATTCCTGCCCTGACAAAGCACAAACAGTACAGTAGGAGGCAGTGGGGAATGGAATGGCCACAGTCAATCAAGCTCCCTCTATCCACAGTGACTACCTCCATGGCTTCTAACTGTACGTTTTACAAAGGCTATATCTCGGGGTACACAGCACACAAGACACATGGGGGACCCCTTCCCTGAATGCAGCAGACATGCTGTATTCAGTGCTGCATTTAGCTTGCCATACAGCAGGGGGGGGTGACAGGTCCTCTTTAAAGGGAAACCTATCAAGGTCCTGATTAAGTCTGCCACTCGAATCCAGAATTCTCCTATCTTGGGGCACCACCACCACACATGACCCAGATCCCTTGTTTTACCACATCGCTTCCAGCATAATGGGGAATATGACTTGTTACATTTTGAAATTTTATAAGGAGTCAGATACCAGTTCATATTTATTTTCTTTAGTTGTTCTAGATGATTAATGCAGGAGGAGTGCCTTTGAGCAAATGTGGCCACAGTCCACCAGTGTTCAAGGGTCAATGAGAAGAAGAGTGCCTCCTCCCAGACAGTCATATAAGAGAGTTTTACCAACTCCTAAAGAACAGAGACAATCCATGTTCATTTGGGTATTCTCTATTTTAAAGTAGTTGTGCATCATGTCTGATGGGTCAGGGTTCCCACCAAGTTGGAAATGTACATGACTGGATAAAATGATGAATTTGGAGGAACTGATAAAAGCATGTTTTGGGAATCTTGTAAAGTTGGAACAAATCTGCAAAGGAGGGAATACAGGGCCGTCTAAGAGTTTTTCAAGCGTGCTTACATCTGATTTCACCCCCACAGGTCTAGAGACAACCCAGAGATGTGTGCCTCAATCACTTTTACAGAAATGTATTTACCCTGTTTCCTTGAAAATAGGGCGCCCCTTGAAAGTAAGGCATGCTTGGGGGGGGCGCCCTACCTCCAAATATAAGGCACCCCCCAATTATAAGCCGTACCTCCTCAGTATGTCACCGATCACAAGACCGGGGCATGCATCTGTGTCTTGCTCCCCGCTGTCTGGTGCCCGCCACTCTGTACCGCTCTTCTGCTGCAGTAGTGCTCACAGCCCAGGAGCGCAGCTGTGAATCACAGCTCCGGAGCTCTGTGCCGGTCTCCGCCCATGAGCCCTGCGCCAATCACAGCGCAGGAATCATGGGCCAGCTAACGTCAGTAGCCTCTGATTGTTCCGGGGTTGTGATTGGCCCAGGGCTCCTGCGCTGTGATTGGCCCAGGGCTCCTGCACTGTGCACCACCAAAGCAGCATCGCACAGGAAAGTAGGTGAAAAGAAAGAAGTACGATAAGAAAGTGAAAGTGTGTGTGTGTGTGTGTGTGTGTGTGGTGTGTGTGTGAATACACACATGGGAGGCTGCAGTGGGATACGGTACTTGGATGGGAGGCTGCTGCAGTGGGATACAGTACTGGGATAATGGGAGGCTGCTGCAGGGGGATACGGTACTGGGATGGGAGGCTGCTGCATTGGGATACAGTACTGGGATAATGGGAGGCTTCTGCAGTGGGATACGGTACTGGGATGGAAGGCTGCTTTTCTGTCAATTTTTTTTGGCTAATATAAGACACCCCCACAAAAATAAGACATGGTGCACCTTTCGGAGCAAAAATTAATATAAGACAGTGTCTTATTTTCGGGGAAACACGGGTAAACAGGGATTTTGTCAATGTTTTATCAAGGTTATTACAATAAGAAATCAACAAGGACATTGTATGTAAGGGAAAATTTGATTTCAGGGGCCTCAGTAGCTCAATCTCTAGCAAAAGTCTAAGGCTGCCTTCATATTTGCGGACCCCTCCGCAGCGTTCTGCGGAGGGGATCCGCAATGTGAGCACAGCACGGCAAGCCCCTATCTTTATAATGGGAGTGCACGGTGCTGCGCTTGACAGCGCATGACCATGCACACCCATTCACTGCCATATGTGATCTGTGCGCAGGCGGATGCCTGCACACAAATCACCCAGTCTCGTCCGCACCAGAAATGCAACATGTCGCGTTCGTGGTGCGAACGAGAATGGGTGATTTGTGTGCAGGCATCCGCCTGCGCACAGATCACATATGGCAGTGAATGGGTGTGCACGGTCATGCGCAGTCAAGTGCAGCACCGTGCGCTCCCATTATAAAGATAGGGGCTTGCCGTGCTGCGCTCATATTGTGGATCCCCTCCGCAGAACACTGAGGAGGGGTCCACAAATGTGAAGGTAGCCTAAGTAGACCTGTGGGGAGCAAACTATCTTTCTATTTGGAGCCATCTATAATTTAGATCCCCAGCACACCAATCCTCAAGTATGGCCGCCTTTTGATACAAAGATAGATTTGGTACACCCATTCCACCACGAGAATATTGGAAATCCAAAAAGAAAGATGGCGGCACTCAGCATTCCAATTTTGCAGCTGGTTAATTTAATGCAAAAATTACAGCAGCAGATGCATGATACAGGGAGGGAGGTGCTAGGACCGACGGTGACCGCTTCGTGGGATGTCTCGCTTCTACGGGTCCGGTGTACCTACACCGGACACCGGACCCGTAGAAGTGGGACATCCTGCGAAGCGGTCACCGTCGGTCCTAGCACCTCCCTCCCTGTATCATGCACCTGCTGCTGTAATTTTTGCATTAAATTAACCAGCTGCAAAATTGGAATGCTGAGTGCCGCCATCTTTCTTTTTGGATTTAATGTCTTGAACTCTGGCTGAGCAACAGGATATTCCACAGCACACCACCGCTACAGGAGTATACAAGTAACGCTGTCAACAGGTCAGTGCCCGGCTTTCATTTCTATGCTTGAATCAGAATATTGGAAATGTAGAGCTTTGACCACCATGCTTGGTTTTTTGTTTTTCCAAATAAACTTACCAAGCAGGGATTGTAGGAGCCCTATCTATCTAGATGGGAATTTGAGAGGGAGATATCTGAACAAGTATGTAATCTTAGGCAGCAACATCAATTTTACAATTTGTATTCTGGCAACCCAGGACAGTGGGAGAAGAGTCTGCCTGTCCAAGTCCCCTCGAACTTCCAAAATCAGTGATTTGCAGTTCAACTTAGATTTATGAATTTTGTAATTTTAATTCCCAAATACGTAAATCCCGCTTCCTCCCACTTACAGGGAAAATGCTCTAGTATTCTTTCCTTTACCAAAGGTGTAATATTTATGGGGAATATGAAAGACTTTGTGGCATTTAATTTGTAACATGAGATTCTGGAGAATTAAGCAAGGGTGTCCATGACACCCACCAGGGACCCCTCCACGCTGGTGAGAGATAATATCACATCATCTGCATACAATCCCACCACATGGTCCGTATCTCCCACATGGACTCCATGTATGCTTGGATTAGTTCTAAGAGTCTCTGCCAGCAAAGATAACCGGCGAGAGAGGGCAGCCCTGCTGGGTGCTATTAGATATTATAAACCATTCTGAGGTGAAGCCAAACGCACTCACCACCGTATTTGGATTAGAGTATAGGGCCAATATAGCCTTTTTAATATCTCCCACAAAACCAAACTTATCCAGAACCTTGCCCATATAACCCCAGTGCACTATGTCAAACGTCTTCTCAGCATCAAGAGGCAGCAGTACACCGGGGAATTTATTCGTCTCCATGGGTGGCACAGTGGCTCAGTGGTTAGCACTGCAGCCTTGCAGCGCTGAGGTCCTGGGTTCAATTCCCACCAAGGACAACATCTGCAAGGAGTTTGCATGTTCTCCCCGTGTTTGCGTGGGTTTCCTCCAGGCACTCTGGATACCTCCCACATTGCAAAGACATACTAATAGGATTGTGAGCCTCAATAGGGACAGCATTACTGATGTATGTAAAGTGCTATGGAATTTAACTTGGTCTCCATTAATTCAATGTTTTGTTTGTTGGTCAGTAAAAAATCAATTAAACATCACCTATTAACTTTGACCCAAGAGTCCCTCCGGATCACTAGTGGTGTTATACAATTTACAGGTTAGGGAGTCTTTTATAGCAATAGCCACTCCAGCTGTTTTAGTCTTGTTGTTTGCAAAAAACTGATGTGGATACCGAGGGTTCTTTAGCCAAGCATTGTCCTGTGCCAACAAGTGCGTTTCTTGAACACAAATTACATCAGCAGTTTCTTTGCAAATATTCTCCCAGAAGATGGATCTTTTACCTGGCGAGTTCAAACCATTGTCATTATGGTGAGCGAGACAGGAACATGGTCAGACCACACGATCACACCTATCATTGCCTTAAGTGCACAACCTAGAATTCTATCATCCACAAAAATATAGTCTATCCTGCTATAGGAATGAAATCTAGAGACAAAATAGGAGTATAATCTCTCTCAGAACTGTGGCGATATCTCCAGATGTAATGTAAGTTATATTCTGAAACCAGTGATTTTATATTTTCCCTAGAGGTATGTCTTTTTGAGCAATCTAACGTGACAGACATGGGGAGGTTGATATCTCCACAGACAATTTTAAACTCTTTGGAGAACACCTCAACTCTCTTAGGGAGGCTTCACATTTGTGTTCGGCACTGCAGCGTATGCTGCGCATTCCCATACGCAGTGCCAAACGTAAACAGTTTCATGTGAACGCAGCAGAGATAGTCCGCATGTGTTCACATGAAAATGTCATGTGAGCCGCCCTGTCATCTAATCAGCAGCGGCGGCCGGGAGGTGGAGATCAGAGGCGGAGATCCCGGCTGCTGCTGATCTCTTCCTCCTTGCCACCGCTGATCTCCAGGCCGCCGCCGCTGATGTCTTCATCCCTGCCGCAGCTACCGCTGGTTAAAATAGCCAGCAGGAAAGCCAGCGCCGGTTTTCCCGCCCCGCTAATTCAAATGATCAGCTGATGATCATTTGAATTAGTGGGGCGGGAAAACCGGCGCTGGCTTTCCCGCCGGCTATTTTAATTAGCGGCAGCAGGGAGGAAGACAGAAGGAAGAAGAAGAAGAAGAAGAAGGGGAAAGAAGAGGAGAACACCAGGAGAAGATTTACCTCCGGATGACCTCTTCGTCCGCTGCATCTGTGCGCTTGCCAGCAGTTGGCAATGCACACAGATGCACTCTCATTCATTTCTTGTGCGCAGCTGTCTGCATGCGCATAAAGCAAGCACACAGCTACGCACAAAAAATGCAACATGTTGCGTTTGGCATGTACATAAATTATGCGCAGCCGAACGCATACGCATCTGAGCGCAGGTACGCACAGGCACTATGCGTTCCTATGTTAAACGTAAGAGCGCATAGTGCCTGCGTCTAGCTGCGATCAGATACGGGGCGTTCACAGCGCACATCGTGCGCAAATGTGAACTCAGCCTTAAGTGTCTGATAAATAAAAACTGGTGCGTATTTGGGCCATATAGAGATACAATCGTGTACCTAGTGTTGTTTAAAGAACAATCAAGGAAAATAAAACGCCCCTCCGGATCACTAGTGGTGTTATACAATTTACAGGTTAGGGAGTCTTTTATAGCAATAGCCACTCCAGCTGTTTTAGTCTTGTTGTTTGCAAAAAACTGATGTGAAATACCGAGGGTTCTTTAGCCAAGCATTGTCCTGTGCCAACAAGTGCGTTTCTTGAACACAAATTACATCAGCAGTTTCTTTGCAAATATTCTCCCAGAAGATGGATCTTTTACCTGGCGAGTTCAAACCATTGTCATTATGGTGAGCGAGACAGGAACATGGTCAGACCACACGATCACACCTATCATTGCCTTAAGTGCACAACCTAGAATTCTATCATCCACAAAAATATAGTCTATCCTGCTATAGGAATGAAATCTAGAGACAAAATAGGAGTATAATCTCTCTCAGAACTGTGGCGATATCTCCAGATGTAATGTAAGTTATATTCTGAAACCAGTGATTTTATATTTTCCCTAGAGGTATGTCTTTTTGAGCAATCTAACGTGACAGACATGGGGAGGTTGATATCTCCACAGACAATTTTAAACTCTTTGGAGAACACCTCAACTCTCTTAGGGAGGCTTCACATTTGTGTTCGGCACTGCAGCGTATGCTGCGCATTCCCATACGCAGTGCCAAACGTAAACAGTTTCATTGTGAACGCAGCAGAGATAGTCCGCATGTGTTCACATGAAAATGTCATGTGAGCCGCCCTGTCATCTAATCAGCAGCGGCGGCCGGGAGGTGGAGATCAGAGGCGGAGATCCCGGCTGCTGCTGATCTCTTCCTCCTTGCCACCGCTGATCTCCAGGCCGCCGCCGCTGATGTCTTCATCCCTGCCGCAGCTACCGCTGGTTAAAATAGCCAGCAGGAAAGCCAGCGCCGGTTTTCCCGCCCCGCTAATTCAAATGATCAGCTGATGATCATTTGAATTAGTGGGGCGGGAAAACCGGCGCTGGCTTTCCCGCCGGCTATTTTAATTAGCGGCAGCAGGGAGGAAGACAGAAGGAAGAAGAAGAAGAAGAAGAAGGGGAAAGAAGAGGAGAACACCAGGAGAAGATTTACCTCCGGATGACCTCTTCGTCCGCTGCATCTGTGCGCTTGCCAGCAGTTGGCAATGCACACAGATGCACTCTCATTCATTTCTTGTGCGCAGCTGTCTGCATGCGCATAAAGCAAGCACACAGCTACGCACAAAAAATGCAACATGTTGCGTTTGGCATGTACATAAATTATGCGCAGCCGAACGCATACGCATCTGAGCGCAGGTACGCACAGGCACTATGCGTTCCTATGTTAAACGTAGGAGCGCATAGTGCCTGCGTCTAGCTGCGATCAGATACGGGGCGTTCACAGCGCACATCGTGCGCAAATGTGAACTCAGCCTTAAGTGTCTGATAAATAAAAACTGGTGCGTATTTGGGCCATATAGAGATACAATCGTGTACCTAGTGTTGTTTAAAGAACAATCAAGGAAAATAAAACGCCCCTCCGGATCACTAGTGGTGTTATACAATTTACAGGTTAGGGAGTCTTTTATAGCAATAGCCACTCCAGCTGTTTTAGTCTTGTTGTTTGCAAAAAACTGATGTGAAATACCGAGGGTTCTTTAGCCAAGCATTGTCCTGTGCCAACAAGTGCGTTTCTTGAACACAAATTACATCAGCAGTTTCTTTGCAAATATTCTCCCAGAAGATGGATCTTTTACCTGGCGAGTTCAAACCATTGTCATTATGGTGAGCGAGACAGGAACATGGTCAGACCACACGATCACACCTATCATTGCCTTAAGTGCACAACCTAGAATTCTATCATCCACAAAAATATAGTCTATCCTGCTATAGGAATGAAATCTAGAGACAAAATAGGAGTATAATCTCTCTCAGAACTGTGGCGATATCTCCAGATGTAATGTAAGTTATATTCTGAAACCAGTGATTTTATATTTTCCCTAGAGGTATGTCTTTTTGAGCAATCTAACGTGACAGACATGGGGAGGTTGATATCTCCACAGACAATTTTAAACTCTTTGGAGAACACCTCAACTCTCTTAGGGAGGCTTCACATTTGTGTTCGGCACTGCAGCGTATGCTGCGCATTCCCATACGCAGTGCCAAACGTAAACAGTTTCATGTGAACGCAGCAGAGATAGTCCGCATGTGTTCACATGAAAATGTCATGTGAGCCGCCCTGTCATCTAATCAGCAGCGGCGGCCGGGAGGTGGAGATCAGAGGCGGAGATCCCGGCTGCTGCTGATCTCTTCCTCCTTGCCACCGCTGATCTCCAGGCCGCCGCCGCTGATGTCTTCATCCCTGCCGCAGCTACCGCTGGTTAAAATAGCCAGCAGGAAAGCCAGCGCCGGTTTTCCCGCCCCGCTAATTCAAATGATCAGCTGATGATCATTTGAATTAGTGGGGCGGGAAAACCGGCGCTGGCTTTCCCGCCGGCTATTTTAATTAGCGGCAGCAGGGAGGAAGACAGAAGGAAGAAGAAGAAGAAGAAGAAGAAGAGGGAAAGAAGAGGAGAACACCAGGAGAAGATTTACCTCCGGATGACCTCTTCGTCCGCTGCATCTGTGCGCTTGCCAGCAGTTGGCAATGCACACAGATGCACTCTCATTCATTTCTTGTGCGCAGCTGTCTGCATGCGCATAAAGCAAGCACACAGCTACGCACAAAAAATGCAACATGTTGCGTTTGGCATGTACATAAATTATGCGCAGCCGAACGCATACGCATCTGAGCGCAGGTACGCACAGGCACTATGCGTTCCTATGTTAAACGTAGGAGCGCATAGTGCCTGCGTCTAGCTGCGATCAGATACGGGGCGTTCACAGCGCACATCGTGCGCAAATGTGAACTCAGCCTTAAGTGTCTGATAAATAAAAACTGGTGCGTATTTGGGCCATATAGAGATACAATCGTGTACCTAGTGTTGTTTAAAGAACAATCAAGGAAAATAAAACGCCCCTCCGGATCACTAGTGGTGTTATACAATTTACAGGTTAGGGAGTCTTTTATAGCAATAGCCACTCCAGCTGTTTTAGTCTTGTTGTTTGCAAAAAACTGATGTGAAATACCGAGGGTTCTTTAGCCAAGCATTGTCCTGTGCCAACAAGTGCGTTTCTTGAACACAAATTACATCAGCAGTTCCTTTGCAAATATTCTCCCAGAAGATGGATCTTTTACCTGGCGAGTTCAAACCATTGTCATTTATAGAAAGAACCTTAATATGCATTGTTAATACTATATACTGCTTTATGTGAATCCAATGCTCCTAAATGAGTGAAAAACATGGGAAGGACAGACAAGGGGAGGATGGACAGGGAAACAAATTGCTTGTATGAGCAAATGAAGGGTTATGAAACCTACATTTTTGCTTCATCATAAGAGGAAGTCCCCTCACAGTTCCAAAATCAAGCAAACAGTAAAGAAAAAGGAAAAAAGTGAAAAAATAGATTGAAAGAAAGTGAAAAAAAAAAAAGACACTCTGTGGGCAACTTTGCCTTATTTCAAGATCACCATAGAGGCACCAGACAAAGAGCAGAAAGCAAGAAGCAGAGAACGGCTCTGTAGTAATCATACACGCCGTTAACAAGTCTGTGTCCAGTTTTTTCTTTTTCTGTGCCTGAGGAGCTCTTTTGTCATTCGGATATATAGGCTGAATCTTCCATTTTAGCAATAAATCTCTCGCCTTTTCTGGGGATGTGCAGACAATTATGGAATTGCCCCTCAAGACTTTCAATTTCCTCGGGAACCCACAGTTGTACTTTATTCCATGTTCTTTGAGGGCTGTAGTATACGGCATATACTCCCTCCTCTGAGCTAAAGTACCTACCGACAAGTCCGGGAATACATTCAGGTGAGCCAAGTTATCTGGAAGTTTCGGTCTATTCCTGAGGCCAGCCATAAAAGTCTCCTTTATTGTATGGAAATGAATGCGGGCAATAACATCTCATCTGGGCTAAGGACTTTTGGTTTCAGAATCCTGTGTATTCTATCCACAATTAAGTCCTTGCTGTCTTCAGAAGTAATCACTGTGTGTATGAAGCTTTGCAGGAGACTTGGCAAATCTTTGTCAGGATTAGATTCATGAATCCCTCCAATGCGAATATTATTCACTCTGGACCTGTTCACCACATCCAGTGTTTTGTTGTGGATTTGGGAAACCTCCTTTTCTAAAGCCTCATTAGCATCTATTAGCTCATTATGAGATTTAGTAAGTTCTGCCAGCTTTTGCTCCAGATGGTCTATTCTAGTTCCCAGGTCCTTCAGTTCTCTCCTGAACTCTGCCTTAAACACAGCTATCATTACTTTCAGAACAGCTTGGGAGTTCTTGCCTGAGGGACTTCAGCAAAGCCTGCATTGTTCTATGTGTAAGGGGAATATCTGTCTGAGCTTCCTCCCCCTGTCCTGAGACAGCTGCATGTGAGCCACATTGTGAAGAGCAGGAAGAAGGGACTTGGGAATGAGAAGCTGCAGCCATTTTGGAGTCTGTATTCAGAACCTGGTCTCTGGAGAAATATGCAGTCATCTTCCTTGGGGAGCTCCTTTTTGCTGATTTGACAGGCACCATTGGAACCACTGTGTCCTCAGGTCACCACGTAACTTATTTAGGGCTTCCCAGAGCAGGTTTTCACCTTCTTGTGCCGAATTGAAGCAGATCTTTGCTGGAGCTCCTGCACTAAGGCAGCTTGTGCCATTCATAGCTCAGCCACCCCCTAAGAGGGAGATCTTAGATTAGATCAGATATATAGGTGCACTATTAAGGGTGTGAGCACTTGTTGAGTATTTGGTTGCAGATATTTCTGCATTATTTCTGCATTTCTTGGCAGCAAAAATTCAGTGGCAAAAATGCATGTTTTGCCACATTTTGTCAGTGTTTTCTATGGGTTTTTGCCTTAGTTTTCAAGTATCTATTATATAATCACGAATGCAGCGAGTGCCCCTTTTGAGACCGCACTCGCTGCGAGTCAGCGTGGTCATGTGGATACGAACGAAGCATTGGCCGCGCAGCGGCCATTGCGAGTCGCTCTAAGGCGACTCGCTATGCCCGCGCAGCGGGCATGGCGAGTCGCCTTAGCAGCGCGAAGCATTGGCCGCGAAGCGGCCATTGCGAGTCACAGACTCGCACTGCTAGAATCGACTTAGCAGCACGCACGTATCCACATCACCACGGCGTTCTAAGCACACTCGCAATGCCCGCCGCAGATTACTGT
This sequence comes from Allobates femoralis, assembly GCA_033576535.1. NCBI lineage: Eukaryota > Metazoa > Chordata > Amphibia > Anura > Aromobatidae > Allobates > Allobates femoralis. The sequence goes on from JARQOC010000001.1 coordinate 436,563,786, forward strand.
CCTGCCACGCCAATGATAGCGGCGGCTGAAACTCACATGACCAAGGGAGATCTCGCCAGAATTGACTGCTGGAAGCGGAAGTGCAGCCGGCTGGAGCACGTGACGGACAGCAGTAACCATAGCAACAGAGCGGCGCCGCTCCTCACCCCGGGGGCCCCCGGCGGCCACAGAGCCCGGGCAACCAGCCGAGGGGCCACAATGAACAGGAAGAAGGGACACAAAGGCTTCGAGAAGAGATCTTGCCAGAATTTACTGCTGCAAGCGGAAGTGCAGCCGGCTGGAGCAGGTGACGGACAGCAGTAACCATAGCAACAGAGCGGCGCCGCTCCTGACCCCGGGAGCCCCCGGCGGCCACAGAGCCCAGGCAACCAGCCGAGGGGCCACAATGAACAGGAAGAAAGGACACAAAGGCTTCGAGAACCACAGACCATACAAACTATAAGTATCTGCACCTGTGTGTGTATATATGATATATATATGTCTGTACTGCTCCTCCTGGCACAGTGTGTAGGGGCTGTGTATACAGTGTGCACCTGTGTGTGTATATATCATATATAATATGTGTCTACTGCTCCTCCTAGCACAGTGTATAGGGGCTGTGTATATATGATAGATATATATATAATATGTGTGTACTGCTCCTCCTGCCAGTGTCTAGGGGCTGTGTGTATACAGTGTGCACCTGTGTGTGTATATATCATATATAATATGTCTCTACTGCTCCTCCTAGCACAGTGTATAGGGGCTGTGTATATATCATACATATATATAATATGTGTGTACTGCTCCTCCTGGCACAGTGTCTAGGGGCTGTGTATATATCATACATATATATAATATGTGTGTACTGCTCCTCCTGGCACAGTGTCTAGGGGCTGTGTATATATGATAGATATATATATAATATGTGTGTACTGCTCCTCCTGCCAGTGTCTAGGGGCTGTGTGTATACAGTGTGCACCTGTGTGTGTATATGATATATATATATGTGTCTACTGCTCCTCCTGGCACACTGTATAGGGGCTGTGTATATATGATAGATATATATATAATATGTGTGTACTGCTCCTCCTGGCAGTGTCTAGGGGCTGTGTGTATACAGTGTGCACCTGTGTGTGTATATGATATATATATATGTGTGCACTGCTCCTCCTGGCACACTGTATAGGGGCTGTGTATATATGATACATATCTACTATATAATCACGAATGGATTTCGCGCACCGTTTGAGTCCACACTCGCATGCGACTCAGCGTGGTCATGTGGATACGGCCGAAGCATTGGCCGCGCAGCGGCCATTGCGAGCAGTTCTAAGGCGACTCGCTATGCCCGCGCAGCGGGCATGGCGAGTCGCCTTAGCAGCGCGAAGCATTGGCCGCTGCATTGCGAGCAGTTCTAAGGCGACTCGCTATGCCCGCGCAGCGGGCATGGCAAGTCGCCTTAGCAGCGCGAAGCATTGGCCGCGAAGCGGCCATTGCGAGTCAGAGACTCGCTCTGCTAGAATCCCGATGCATTGTGCATCGGGCACCCAGCTAGTTTTTGAATAACAATGAATGCTATAGAACAGGGTCTGCCAACTCTAGAAAAATGCAGGTCAAAATGCATAAAAAACAAGCATTACTTCCAATGGGTGTAGTTTTATTTCCCTCTCTACTAAGTCATCTACTTTAGTCATAGGTGATGGGGAAAATATGATGAGAGATGGCCCGGCTATTAAGGTGTCAAGGAGGTTTTTTTCTTTTTCTCTTTTTAATTTTGCTTTATTTACAAATCATTATACAGGAAAGAATGTTTCTTAATTTTTTTTTCCTATAAAATCCATTTACTCTTTGGTTTTGTATGTTTTATTGTCAGTCTGTATAAGCAGCGCAATTCTCTGAAAATAGTGTTCCCAGCAATGAGCTGGATATCAGAGAATTGTCCAGGCATCTTCCTTATGCTGTTCCCATTCCATTAGAGTGCTCTATCCATTTCAGTGATTTTCCTGTGTCTCCAACCCTCCTGGTAAGGTCTTCCAGAAAAACGCTTGAGTTACCCACTATAATCGATTATACTTGGCAGGGCTGTGGAGTTGGTAAAGCCAAACCTCAGACTCCTCAATTTCCCTGAATCTGACTCCACTCAGTACTTGAATCGAGCCAGTCTTAGCAACAGACCAGCTCGATTCAATCAGAGCAGCCAACATGTGCAGGAAAATATGTGGGCTCAGTGTGCGAGTCCACATCAAAAGCAGGGACACAACCTTGGACATACCATACCAGTACGTACAAAGTCGTGAAGGGGTTAAATAATAAAAATATCCAATGTTATAGGGACACTTGATCAATTAAAAAAAAACACAAAGACATCCATATGGGTGGATAAGTTAATGCAAGACTTTTTTGGGAACAATCAATGTTGGTCATTTTCATGAAGCTATGTGGACAAATAAAACAGAAGTCAAATTAAGCTATGTATTTTTGGAAAGAGAATCCTCAGATGCTATTTATAAGGCCATTTTATGTACTATATTGACATTGTAATATATAAGACTTAGAAGATTTATTATCCCAAGCATCCAAAATTGGAGTTGTTCATTCAAACCATAAGGGACAATAGAGTTGAAACTATAAATCCATATGGTTTCTTTTTGGCAGAATCCTTGAATCCCAATCCCTCCTCCAAGTGGCCGAGAAGCTACTTCTTTCATAGAGAATTTGAAACAACAAATCACCTCCATGCCTTTTCCTCACATGTCTGAAGATCAGGGTATCCCTGTTGTGTTTTATATTGCCGAGGTGGTCACCTATTATGCTTTTAAGTTCACTGTTGGTTTTGCCTATACAGTCCATAGGAAAGAAACGCTTGAACAGATAGATAACCCCTTTGCTTGCAACAGAAACACAACATTTTCTCAAATTGCACTCGTGTGAGTAACACACTAGTATGACTCTACCCTTAAGACTTAGAAACCTCCTTTGGACTTTATGTTAAATATACAGGGAGATTCACTTGCTACTTTATCTGGAAAATTGCTGTGACTTCTAAGAGATGGTCAACAGTATTTAAACTTAGACTGTAAATACTTTAGTTCATAAGTGACAGTGTAATGAACCTCAGTGATGAGACAGATCCTCATGCAGAGTGGTCTTGTTGACTTGTCACCCCGTCTGTCATCTCCACTACGAGTAGACTTGCTGCATGCCTTTCTGCGTGTTGGTAGTTCATGTATGGTGTTTGCATTTTACTCCTGCCAAATTCCTGCTGCATTTGTTAATGTACAGATACAGTTTGGGGGGACTGTGTTTTCATTTTGAGAACTTATTGGAAAACTGAGTCTTTAAATATGCCAAAGTGAGTTTCTGCAGATGTTTGGAGGTCGAAATCTGCCTTCCAAATTGTATTCTGTCATTGGTAAATTAGCTGGAACATACAGGAACATTACTGGATAGGCATGATGGAAGATCTCCAAAAATATCTGAGAAAAAAAATTCAAGATGTGAAACAGTAACTTCTCAATCTCCCCATAAATTATTGCAGAAGCTGTCCCAAGAGACAGGCATGTCATATTTCACATGTCAATAAGTGACCAAAAAAGGCCAATTTTGTCCACAAAAAGTCACTGTCATTCAAAAACTGAAAGGGCTCAATCAAGAGAAAATAATTTTGTTGTTGTCAGTGGTTCCAGAATGTTGAAAAAGAAAACATATTAGACTATATATGGTACACTGATGAAACCTGGTTTCAACTTTGTGGCTACATCCATTCACAAAGCACCCGTATTTGGGCAGCTGACAACCAGCATTCTCTTCACAAGAGGTCACTTCATCCAGGAAAAGTTGGTGTTTGATGTGCCATTTCCAGGCAGCGCACAATTGTTACCATATTGTTTGAAGCAATAGTGACAACAGTAGTTTACAAGAAAACCTTCCAAACCTTATTCAATCTGCTGGACAATGAACTTAAACTGGGTTTCTTTCAACAAGATTGTGCAGTATGTCACATGTCATTTGACATCATGACAGATTGAAGCCTTATTTCAGGGGTCTCAAACTCCAGGCCTCAAGGGCCGCACACAGTCCAGGTTTTCAGGATATCCATAGCATTTGACAGTTAGCAATCAAATGACCAACTGTCAAATTCCAAGGAAATCCTGAAAACCTGCACTGTGTGCGGCCCTCGAGGCCTGGAGTTTGAGACCCCTGCCTTATTTGATGACAGTCTCCAAGAGACTGTGGCCACTGACACGGTCTAATTTAACACTGCCAGATTTTTTTCTTTTCGGTCATTTGAAAGGTAAGGTGTACAGTAACAAGCCATGAACATTACAAGCACTCCGCGACAACATACCCTGAAAAATTCAGGCTATGACTACAAATGTCTTGCAGAATACATTCAACAATATGGAACAGAGCGTGCACTCATTCTTGGATGAGGACTGTGGACATTTTCAGCACATGCTTTAAAACATCAGTTTCACATGAATCACAGTTCATCTTTTATTACGACAGATCATTCCTTTTAGAAGTTACAGCAATTTTTCCAGGTAAAGTAGTGAATGAATCACCCTGTATTTGCTCAGACTTGAGTAACAATTCTAAACAGATGGACGCCCCGCCACAGAAAAGATGATCCAAATTAATTATGTGACATCCATCTTACGTCAGTGAGCCCTTTTTTTAAAATATGGCATGCTCAATGCCAGTTTAAATGAGTTGGCCTTTGAGCACTCACAAATACTTCAGAGTGGCCGTTTCCTCTTGTGTTTGGACCTACACCATATGCTAACCCCCAGTGTTGTGCCTGCTTTTTGCATAACTCTTAAATATGACTGGCTTGCGGCTACACAACCATGTTAAAATTATATATCCACCTGTATTTGATATATTTTACCTTGAGTCTTTAAGAGTGGATTCTAACAGCCACATTCCTGAGCACTTTGGGTTTGTGAGCGGCGTGGTGATCTCAGCTGTCGTAAAGCAGCATCCCCATATTGTATACCTGACCCCATTCTTTCTGGATCAAGTTCACCTGTTATGAAAAGATGACAAATATTAATTCTAAAAAACAGACACAAAACTGAATAAGACACAGCAGAATAAAGAGCCTGCAAATTTAATTCTAGATCTGCTTGAATTCTATAAAAAAGCAAAACGTTTGGTGTATTCAGGTAATTAAAACAACTGAAGCAAATTCACAGTGGCTGCCAGGGTTGTGGAATCATAAACCCAAACTTCTGACTCAGACTCAATTTACCTGACTCTAACTCTACTACTCTGACTCCCTCATACTTGGCTTGTTTTTTGTAAACTCTTTATTGAAAGATTGTTTAAAATAAAGGTTACAAATATTTGGTAACATGGCAAAAATCAGCAATTTATAAAACGAAAAATAATTCAATCTCATAGTACAAATCTCATATCACACTTTTAACAGTGAAAATCATAATATAGTAGGATATATGACTTTATAAAACAATGCACTTTGTTAACTATGTTAGGAGATCCGATAATAGAGATCATGATATACCGTATATACTCGTGTATAAGCCGACCCGTGTATAAGCCGACCCCCTACTTTTGCCCCCAAAATCTGGGAAAACCTATTGACTCGTGTATAAGCCGAGGGTGGACCCCAGCACAGGTATACAGCCCCCAGCAGTGTGGTATACAGCAGCCTCCCCAGTGGTATATACAGCCTCAGTGGTAGTATCCAGCAGCCCCAGAGGTATATACAGCCCCAGTGGTAGTATACAGTAGCCATAGAGGTATATACAGCCCCAGTGGTAGTATCCAGTAGCCCCAGAGGTATATACAGCCCCAGTGGAAGTATACAGTAGCCATAGAGGTATATACAGCCCCAGTGGTAGTATACAGTAGTCCCAGAGGTATATACAGCCCCAGTGGTAGTATCCAGCAGCCCCAGAAGTATATACAGCAGCCCCAGAGGTATGGCTTATATTGGCAGCCAGCCTACTTACATACACATACCCATACATACACACACACACACACACACACACACACACACACATACACATATATACACATACACACATACACACATACACACACAGCTTCCTACCTTGTCCCCCGTTCTGCAGTGCTTTCCGGTGTCCTCCGTGCTCCGTTCCCGGTCTGCTGGGCCTTGTGGTTCCTCCTCCTTCGGTTCCATCATGGGGGCTGCCATCTTGTTTCTTCTCTCCGCCCCTGGCCAGTGATGTCAGAGCAGGCCGCGCTGTGATTGGCTAGCACCCGTGATCACATGTCACGGGTGCTAGCCAATCACAACGCGGCCTGCTCTGACATCACTGGCCGGGGGCGGAGAGAAGAAACAAGATGGCAGCCCCATGATGGAACCGAAGGAGGAGGAACCAGGAGGAACCACAAGGCCCAGCAGACCGGGAACAGAGCACGGAGGACACCGGAAAGCACTGCAGAACGGGGGACAAGGTAAGAAATACTGCGCAGCGCCCCCCCACCTCCCCTCCCACCATAGGATTACCGTATTGACCCGTGTATAAGCCGAGGGGGGGACTTTTCAGCCCATTTTTTGGGCTGAAAAACTCGGCTTATACACGAGTATATACGGTACTTTGTTAATCATGACAAAATGCACTCTACTGGCTTTCGAATATCAGAAGTCATACTACAGGGTGGGCCATTTATATGGATGCACCTAAATAAAATGGGAATGGTTGGTGATATCAACTTCCTGTTTGTGGCACAATAGTATATGGGATGGGGAAAACTTTTCCAGATGGGTGGTGACCATGGCAGCCTTTTTTAAGTCAGCCATTTTAGATCCAACTTAGTTTTTGTTCAATGGGAAGAGGGTCATGTGACACATCAAACTTGTTGGGAATTTCATAGGAAAAACAATGGTGTGCTTGGTCACTGATTTGTATATGTGCCTCAAAAAAGGCTTCACAGAGTACAGGTCTATCACTTATACTAAAAAAAAAAGGTACATATAGTTCCAATAAGTCAAATCCCAAATTCTTAGGTTATTCTGAGGTATAGCATGATCTTAAAAGTAAAGTACCTAATCAGAATTGTCAACAGTGTTTGTGATAGATACAGCAAATCACAATGCACCTATATAGAAGGTAGATCTCAAAACCAGTTCTATATATATTATAATTAAAGGCTCAAAATGATCTTAGTAGGAGACATGATACCCAAAAACAGCTGATACATAATGGGAATAGCCAGCACTGTTTCTGCGGATACAAAAAATCACAATGCACCTGTATAGGGGTATAGTCCAGATCTCAAAAACAGTTTATATAGACACCAATGACAACAATCATAATGTTGACTCAGGACAGATATAAGCAGGTCAATATTGATACATTCAACTATGATACACTTTTTCTGGTTCCCGATTTCCTCCACTCGACGTGTTTCCCCCCTCATCACATTTCCATAGGTTTCATCAGTAGTGATGGACAAACCCGCCAATGTTTGGGTTCAACAAAATCACTCAAACATTTTTTTAAAGTTCGAGTCCGAAAGTGGCTCGAATTTGAGTCCGAACCCCAAACTTAAAATGTAAAGTTATGGGACAGGGGCTAGGTCGCTGTAAAGTAAAGAAGATTGTTATTAAACAGAATTATACTTATCAGCGTCCACCCGTTTGCACTTCCGGGGCCGCTCAACAACTTCCTGGATATTCACTGCAGACGGATCCAAAAGCCAATCACAGATGCTGTCACAGAGAATTGTTGCACCAAAACCACAATGTAGTTTTTTTTTTTGTGGATTTCATGCTCTTTTGATGCAATTTTGGCACAAAACTGCATGCATTGTGTTCAATGTGTTCATCTGCATCTCTTGGCCCCAAAAAGCACCAAAACCGCAATATAATTGAGCCCTTTTTATAAAATTATTCCTTGAAATAATAAAAAAAAAAAAAAAAAAAAAAAAAAAAAAAGACATGGGGCATCACCATATTTTTGTATGCCAGCCAGGTACAGCAGGCAGGTACAAGCAAGCCCACCCCCAGCTGCCTATTTTTACCTGGCTGGAAACCTTAAATATAGGGAAGGACCTTTTTTTATTATTATTATGTCATGAATTTCATGAAATAATTAAAAAAAATTACTTAGGGCTTTGCCGTATTTTTGGTTTCAAGAAAGGTACAACTAGGCAGCTGGGGGCTGGAATCATCAGTGCAGGGTGGCCCATGCTTTTTGGGGCCTCCCCGCTGTAAATAGCAGCCCGCAGCTGCCAAAGAAAATGGTACATTCATAGAAGTGCATACGGTGCCATCCGTATCACAACTTTTCCAGTGGCCCTGGTGGCATTGGCATGCTGGATAATAAAGCGGTTAATGCTTTGTATTGGCTGCTGGTACTAAGCCTGACATTCATAGTGTAAGCAGTAAAAAAAATTTGAAATAAAATACAAGACAACCCTGTTTCCCATTTTTAATTAACAAAAAAAACCTTCCCTCTGACATAATCCACAGGTAACATTTTCAGCTTTGCTACATATCTGTGTGAATAGACACCCATTCTCTGTGGCAATGTCTGTGATTGGCATTAGTCCCCTCTGCAGTGAATATCTAGATAATGAGCAGCACCGGAAGTAGACACAGCGGGAAGGTGGGACGTGGTAAGTATAATACAGATTAGTAACTATTTTTTTTATTTTTACAGCTCCCCTGCCCCCAAACCCAAACCGTAACACGGACGTCCCAGGAAAGTCTGTGTTTGAGATCTGTGCCTGAACACTAGGAGTTCGGTACGGACCCTGAACTTTATAGTTAGGGTTCGCCCATCACTATTCATCAGGAGTGAACAAATGATGAGGCTACAGGGAAAGAATTAGCCCTGGGACGCCATGAGGGCCAACAGCAATCCCCTCTTTATATGGTTAATGCCGCCATCAACCATATGAAGAGGGGATTACTGGATTGATTCCAGAATATCAATGGATCCATGATGTGGCATGCAGTTTAAATCCTCTGGGTCAATCTCGGCGGGGTCCTCATTATCCTCCGCATCATTCTGGGCATCCCAATAGACCAATTCCTTGATCAAACCTGACTGAGTGTCAGTATTCCTGTATTCAATTTATAGAAGATGGAATAGCTGCTGTAGTTCCTGTTTCCTGTTATAGCTGTATATCCACTCCGGTCCTCATCCCATGGCTGAGCTGGTGGAGTTCGACATGGCGGTGTCCAAAAACTGCATGTCTCATGTACGGCCTGCTGGGTATGCCTATAGGATTCCCTGATTATTGAGCCCTTGGACAGTGACAACGAACACCCGTGCAGCTCCCCTTTGATGAACCAGGCTGAGTAGTATCCCACTGCTGCCATCAATTGTGGAGACACAGGGGTCAGTGGGTGCTCTCGTTTGCTGGTCCGGCCGCTTTTAGAAAGACTGCATGGACTAGGGCTTTTCCCAGCTGAACGCCCAAACTCCTTACCCGTGGGCAGAGCACTACTCAGGCAACAGGGTGAGGGAACCACACAATAGTTAAGACTATGTTGGATCCCCAGCAGTCAAAGGTATATAACACATACACAGCAAAAACATGCAATATAGTAAGCAATATAATTTCACCTTTCCAATAACTCACCAGGGATAATATACGTGTCTACGGGGCTTTAAGGGCCAACTACCCCAGTCCAGCAGCACCCCACTATTGGCAGGCACCCACTGAGAAGGGATTGCAGCAAGCTTAGGAAGCTAATCGAGCACTGAAAAGTCTGTAGCCAGGTGATCGAATTGTCCAAACCTGGGTTCCTTAAGTAGTCTTTGATCTTCCAGCCAAATCCTAGGATCCTAGGCTGAAGTCCTGTAGAATATGATCCAGCCTTGTGATCTTCCAGCCGAAACCAAAGCCCCAATGCCGAGACCACAAAGACGCGATGTGATCCTCCAGCTGGAACCGAAGACCCTAGGCTGAGGTCACACAGCATATATATCTATTGGTGACTGAAGCAAGTCCTTTTTAAACACCGAGCCTTCACCTTAGGGTATTGTGTTGTTACAGGATTGGTGTTATAAGGTATTCTCTCATTGGTCGGCAGTTCAATCCGACTGAGTAATTTTCCTTTAAAGGGAATAGCCGGTATGACACGACTGAGGAGAGGGCGGCATCATATACATAACTGGGTAGGGCTGGGGTCATACACAGCACTGGGGGGGATTGGGGCATATACAGCACTGGGGAGGGGCTGAGGGCATATACAGCACTGGAGAGGATGGGGGCATACAAAGCACTGGGGAGACTGGAGAAGTATACAGCACTGGGGGTGTGTGAGGGCATATACAGCAATGGGGAGGGTGGGGGAGCATACAGCTCTGGGGAGGGGCATATTCATGAGTGGGGACATATACATCACTGGGGATGATGGCAGCCTATATAATCACTGCAGTGGCTGAGGACATCTACACACGGGAAGGCACATACATTGCTAGGGGGCACACATGCTGCTGTTGGGGTGATACACACCGCTGCTGCTGGGGACACACACACTGCTGATGGGGGGGCACATGCTGCTACTGAGGGGGGCACATATGAAGCTGCTAGGGGGCAAATATGCTGCTACTGGGGGGGGGAACATGCTGGTACTGAGGGGGCACACATGATGCTGAGGGGGCAAATATGCTGCTACTGAGGGGGGGCACACATGATGCTGAGGGGGGCAAGCATGATGCAGCTGGAAGTAAACATGCTACTACTGAGGGGGGGCACATGCTGCTACTGTGGGGGGCACACATGATATAGCTGAAGGCAAACATGAGAGGAGCACTCATGATGAGGAGCACACATGATGCCGCTGGGGAGAGCAAACATGTTGCTACTGAGGGGGGGGCAAACATGATGCTCCTGAGGGGGGGGGCAAACATGATGCTCCTGAGGGGGGGGGGGCACACGCTGCTACTAAAAGGGGCACACACACACACACACACTGGGAGGCACACATACATACCACTCGCTGGGGCTGCAGATCCGACTTCTCCATCTTGGGATGGAGCACATTACATGTTAGTCCCGCCTACACACCACATCCTCGCACTGGCTCTGCACTTGCCTGCGTGCGAAGATGTGATCCCTCATGTGCAGGCAGTATTCAGTAGTGAACGCTGCTGTGCTTGTTTAGAGGGTACGCACTGGCTTAAAGGACCGGGAGCAGCAAAACGCTGCTGCCGGCCCAAGCACTGCGGTCTCTGACAATGTGGCCGGGGGCCAGAGAGAAAGTCTTGGCGGGCCGGATTCGGCTTGTGGGCCGGACGTTCCCCACCCCTGCTGTAAGGGACCCTGAATTGCAAGTGAATTTGTTCAAATGATAATATTACATTTTCAATTATTTGATATTTGACCGAGTGTTGTTATTGCTTCCAAAACATCATATTTTTTAGTGTTTGGAGAGGAGGTAGTTCAGGGTTATCCCAAATATGAGTTTCACCTATTTAATTGTTAAATTGTGATATTCGTTTACTTTTCCTCCACACCTGCATTTCCAAATTGTGTGCAAATAACAAGTTCAGTTGCGGTTTACACAGTAAGATCCCTTTAACAATGCCCATATTGAGTTTCCATGCAGCCAACTCATAAGCTGTGCTTCTGCATTTGATAGTTTGCCACTAGTGATGGGCGATCCCGCTGATATTCGGGTCCGGTGCACCCGACTGGACTTTTTTTTTTTGTTAAACTTCAAGTTTGGGCCCGGACAGTACTCGAATTTGAGTCTGAACCATGAACTCAGACTTGAAAGTTATGGGATGGAGGCCAGGGGGGGGGTCTGTAAAAGGAACGAAAACTTGGATTAAACATAAGTGTATAAATATAATGGGCTATCCTATTTTTTGATTGCCTGCCAAGGTAAAGCCAGGCAGATGGGGTTGGCATCCGTAGCTGTCCACTTTACCTGCACTGTGAATCAAAAGTACAGTGAAGTGCTAGGTCATTTCTTTCTTTATTTTTACAGCACTATGATGTCAGTCAATGAGTGAGGAGCACAATAACCATTACAGACGCTGTCACAGGGAATGGGGGTGTCTGTGATTGGCTGATGGAGTAACCTGAAACTGGTCTGGGGACAATTGTGATACCATTCATGCTGGTATTTAGCCTTATTTTAAGGGCCATAGGCTCAATCACCAGAGCGAAGAGCATTGGAGACAGGGAACAGCCTTGTGTGGTTCTCCCACCCAGATGCAAACATTCAGGCATCATTCCATTTACAAGGATGTTAGATCTTGGTTTGTGGTAGAGAAGTTTAACCCACAAGCAGAATTTATCTGTGAATCCGAATTTTAAGAGTACAAGATGCAGAAATTTTCATTCCATAGAGTCTAAGGCTTTTGCTGTATCTAAAGATGCAATTGTCCATGTTTTCTCACATTTGTGCCCCGAGTTAGAATTTGAACTCTCCTAATTTTGGAGGAGGTCAACCTTCCTGGCTTAAAACACACTTGTTCCTCGTGTATAATACTTATAATCACTGTTTTTAACTATTAATTTTGTAAGTATTTTGTAGTTTGTATTAAAGAGATATATATGAAGGAATTATTCGCACTCGTCAGCAGCTTTGTCTGGCTTGGAAATTAGCACTATGGTGGAATCAAAACGATTGAGGGAGGGAATCCCTCAGAAGTGCCTCAAAAAGAGTTTGCATCAATAGTGGACCTATTTGATCAATGTATCTTTTATATTATTTCTGTGTGCATGCAATCTTGGACCAGGAATCTTGACATTAAAGAGTGACATGGCTTCATTCATCTCATTACACAAATGTTCTTGGCGAGTTTAGGGAAATCAATTTGGTCTAAATAATCAATTTTATCTAGTGTGTGGGTTAATTGGGAACAATAAAAGTTCCTGAAAACACTCTACAAATCTGCATGCAACTTGATCTGATCTAAGCAGAAGCACCCTTCTTCGAATAAACACTCAAGATTGATGGGGATATTTGGTTCTATTGTACCATATATGCCAAAAACCTACTAGAATTTCTGCCCAATTCAAAATATAAGAAGTTTCCGCTGTGCTTTTTTCTTTTCAAGAGTTTCAGATATTTCTCCCCCTTCCCAAGCCAGTCATGTCACATAATATATATTTATTCACATATATAACACCATTAATTCTACAGCGCTTTACATACACCAGCAATATTGTCACCATTGGTGCTAACAATCTAAATTCCCTTTCAGGAGGTCTTTTGAGTGTGGGAGGATGAAACCCACACAAACAAGGGGAGAACATACAAACTCCTTGCAGATGTTTTTTACTGTTTGAAACTCTGGAGCTCACACTTCCACCTCGGGTATTTATTATCCTTTTTTGACTAGCTGTTAGAAAGCCTCAGGTGCTATTCGTGCTTAATACAACTTAGTGACCTTATAGTAAAACAGAAAGAGGGGGGATGGGCTCAGTCTAATTTAAACAACACTCCAGTTGCTGTTAACCCTTTCTTAGTGAAATGTATTCAAAATTATTCAGATTTATTTAAAACAATTACTTAAAATCAACAGTGAACAATATGCTTAATTCATATCCTAAAATATGGTATCAGTAAACTTGTTTCTCTTCAAGTGACAGAGCTGGTTGTAGCTGTGCTCTCCCCACTGATACAAGTAAGATATATGGGTCATTCCATGTCAAGTGATCCAAAAATGAATATTTTTTTTCCCTGACGTCCTCAGATTTTAAAAAAAATTTTTCTATCTGAAGAACAACTTTATCTAATTACAAAAAAAAAGTTTTGAATTTTTTTCTTTATCTGTTAATTTTTTACAGATTTTTAAAGTTTTAAAAAAGTGCGAATTTTGGCCTGGTATGGCTTTACATTTTCTATCATATCTCGTGCTAGAAATAAGATAGAGAAACAAAATAAACACCAATCTACTCAGAACTGTCCAGGCTTTCATCAGATATGTCACAAGAGGATATTTGTTAATATTTTACCCATGTGATCGCAAGCGCAAAACTTTAAAACGCATTTCCGAAAAATCGGCGCGCTTTAAATATTTCAAAAACTGCCCATGTGTCTGCTATGCTCTTAGCCACATCTGTACCAAATTTCAAGTTGGGATCGCAATGGGATCATATTTTAACATATTTTACTAGTAAGAGCGTCAATATGAATATTTTTTTTTACCTGACGTCTTTAGATTTTTTTTTTTTTTTTTTCCTTTATGAAGTACTACTTTAGTTAATTACAAATTAAAAGTTTTGAATTTTTTTCTTCATCAGTTAATTTTTTACAGATTTTTAAAGTTTAAAAAAAGGGTGAATTTTGGCCTGGTACGACTTTAAATTTTTTTATCTCAGGCTAGAAATAAGATAATGAAGTGGGAGAGGCATCATTTTACTCAGAACGGTAACAGCTTTCATTTGAGATGTTACAAGACTATGTTTCTTTATATCAAATTCAAACTATTGACGGGCAATTGTGAAAAAATGACTGTGTTCTTGGTGACTTTTGAATTGACACTATAATAGTTAAATATTTTGCACTTAGGTCCAATGAATGCGTCCATGGGGTCAAGCTGGGACAGAGTCATCACAAATTAGCCTTATTTGCAGATGACCTGCTACTTTACATCTCCCAGCCCCTGGTCTCCATCCCTTCGGTCTTAATGGAGTTTGAACGGTTCGGACAATTGAGCAACTTTAAAGTGAATTGCTCCAAAACCGAGGCACTCAATATTTCTTTGCCTGGAGAATTGGTTTCTCATCTATCTAAACAGTTCCCATTTAAATGGAAAGTAGAAGCCATTAAGTACTTGGGAGTCCTTATACCAAAAGATCTTAAACAAATATTCAATTTAAATTATCAACCCCTTTTGACTAACGCGGAATCGGCATTTACCTCCTATAGACAATTAAAGCTATCCTGGTTCGGGAGAATAAACGTAGTCAAGATGGATGTCTTGCCCCGACTCTTATATACTTTTCAGACAGTTCCTGTTCTATTGGATAGAGGTTTCCTCTCCAAAATGCAATCTATGATCCTTAGATTTGTCTGGGGGGGCAAGAGGTCCAGATTGCGAATGAATATCCTATCCTTGCCCGAGACCAGAGGAGGGGTTGGACTACCCAACATACGAGCGTACTTTGAGGCTTCCTCTCTTGTTAGAGCTCTAGATTGGCATTATCATGCGTCCTCCAAGAAATGGGTAGGGGTGGAGCAAGAGGGTTTGGGGATTCCGCTGAAACACCTGCTTTGGATTTCCCCTAAAGACTCCACAGACCTAGTACCTTTGACAGACATGACCAGAAACACCTTGAAGGTATGGCACCTAGTGACGAAAACCCTCCGCTTAAACGACAGACTTAGCCCTTTGACTCCCCTTTTTTCCAACCCATCTTTCCCACCCAGATTTGACAGGCAGAGATTTTTATGTTGGCGGATTGTGGATGACACCCGAGTAGGACAGACTCTGTCCAGTGGTGGTTTGCCCCCGATGGCAGAGCTACAACTCAAAGAACCTACGAGACCTCTTAAGTGATTCGAATTTCTCCAATACAGAGCATAATTATATTCAGCTGACCACTCTTGCAGGGTAAGATTGACGCCCAACGTATTGGAGAGGTTATTCCAACTGGAGGCTCCACCGAGGCGCAAAATATCATTTCTATACCAGGCCTTAGGGTCCATGAGAGAGCAGGGCACCCTTTACTTCCAACGTGCTTGGGAGAGGGAATTGGGGTGTAGCATTTCAGAAGCTAATTGGCAGAAATGCTTTATATTTACTCACTCACTAGCTAGCGCTTGTTCTGCACAAGAAAGAAGCTATAAGCTGCTCACTAGATGGTACTTGTGCCCGACGACACTCCGGAACATGTTCCCTGGAACCCCTGATACCTGCTGGCGCTGTGGGGAAGAGAAGGGTACAATGATACACATTTGGTGGAGTTGTGGGGAAATCCGGCGGTTCTGGTCTGAGGTTTTCAATGCATACGCCCGGATAACAGGTAAACAAGCCGAATGCTGCCCAGAATCGGCAATGTTATCCATTTTTCCAGGTCCTATTGGGCTACAGAAGAGGGATATTCTCCGCTTTTGCATCTCGGCTGCTCGTGCTGTGATCCCGAGGTTCTGGAAATCAAGCCGGGCTCCATCTCTACTTGATTGGTTCAAAGAATTGATGGACACATATCGAATGGAGGAGCTCGCAGCTGATGCGTCGGGATCTCGGAACAAATTCTTAGGGATTTGGGTTGAATGGATTCTTTTTCACGACTCTGCAGAATTTAGGAGTATCTTTTCCAGCACAGATAATATGGCTCGACCTCTGGCTGATGGGGAGCCAGTGGGATGAGTACCCTTTCTCCTTCCCATACCTCACCCGTCCCCCCCCCTCCTTTTTTTCTTACGTGGCTTTTCTTTCCCAGTATAACTTTTTCTAATGGTTTTTGTTTCTCTTCTCTCTCTCTCTTCTTTTCTATCTCTCTTTTCTTCCCATCTGATACATTCAGTCTAGGTATTTCCTTTCTACGCCTATACCTTCAGAATTCTAGTGAACATTAGACAGGTATCGAAAACTCTGAGCTGTGAGTAGATCATTAATATTTCGGCCTTCCTTTCCGGTACACCAGTCGATAGACTATTCCAACTAGGCCTCAACGGGTAATGACCCACTTACGTGGTCAACCTGTTAGAAGGGGCCAAGTAATAAAAATCATTCTGCTGGGGCTGCTTGTCCCCTTGACATCAGAACATCTCAAAACCCTGAGAAAGGTTGTATACTTGAGTGTTTGGAATTATATTTAGATTGTAGTATATATTGCACCAGAGATAAGCGCAAAAGTAAATTTGCAGCTTATCTTAAAGTTACTAATAACTTTGTGAATTCTCTTTTTGTATATTTTATATGTCTCAAGATTTTGTTAAAAGATTGAATGTATGTCTTTCATATGTTTTTTCAAAATTTAATAAAAATGAGATTAACCATAGTTAAATATTTTAAAATATGATCCCATCACGATCCCAACTTGAAATTTGGTACAGATGTGGCTAAGAGCATAAAAGACACATGGGCAGTTTTGGAAAATTTTTATTAAAATGTTTTTTTCGGAAATGCGTTTCAAAATGTTGCGTTTGCATTCGCATAGGTAAAAAATTAAAATTAACAAATATACTCTTGTGACATATCTGGTGAAAGCCTGGACAGTTCTGAGTAGAATGGTGTTTATTTTGTTTCTCTATCTTATTTCTAGCCCGAGATAAAAAAATTTAAAGTCGTACCAGGCCAAAATTCACCCTTTTTTTAAACTTTAAAAATCTGTAAAAAATTAACTGATGAAGAAAAAAATTCCAAACTTTTAATTTGTAATTAACTAAAGTAGTACTTCATAAAGGAAAAAAAAAAAAAAAATCTAAAGACGTCAGGTAAAAAAAAATATTCATATTTAGATCACTTGATATGGAATGACCCATTGACGCTATTAATAGTAAAATATGTTAAAATATGATCCCATTGCGATCCCAACTTGAAATTTGGTACAGATGTGGCTAAGAGCAAAGCAGACACATGGGCAGTTTTTGAAATATTTAAAGCGCGCCGATTTTTCGGAAATACGTTTTAAAGTTTTGCGCTTGCGATCACATGGGTAAAATATTAACAAAGATCCTCTTGTGACATATCTGGTGAAAGCCTGTATAGTTCTGAGTAGAATGGTGTTTATTTTGTCTCTCTATCTTATTCCTAGCCTTAGTTATGAGGAGAAACGTAAAGGCAGGCAACAGCGAAATTCACACTTTTTCCGAACTTTGAAAATCATTTAAAAAAAAAAAATAAATTTTTTAAAAAATTTTTCTCTTCACATTTTGCATTGTCTGACATGCTATTATCAAATAACAAAATCTCAAAAGAATTAAAAATATAGAGGTAATAATCATTGGTTCACTTGACATGGAATGACCCATAATGGAGGTTAGGAGATGTAGCCAGTAACCCTGATGAGGAAGGCCGCTTTTGCCTTCCAAACATATCGGTTTAGCTATACTACGCACTGAGACAGGACCGCACGGCAGTTTGCTTCCCTGACTCCACCGCTCCTCCCCATCAAGAATCACCTGACTGCGGCGTTGCATTTGCTACAAACAGCTGACAACTCCCTGACAGTGAACGAAGCGGTGTGCGACCGCTGGCCACGGCGCATAGTGCTGGCGTTCCCCCAGGTGGAGGATGCCTGAACTTTAACCAGACAACATCCGTGAGAGGAGTAAGGTGGTGAAAAGTGGAACAGCACCGTAAGGTAACAACGCAGTTCCTATACCTCCATACTAGACTGTTGTGATTACAAGATAGTCATCTCTGAATATTACAGGTTATTAACCCCTTCACCCCCGGGCCTATTTTGACCCTAATGACCAGGCCATTTTTGTCAATTCTGACCAGTGTCCCTTTATGAGGTAATATCTCTGGAACGCTTCATTGGATCCGAGCGATTCTGAGACTGTTTTTCGTGACATATTGGGCTTCATGTTAGTATTAAATTTAGGTCGATAATTTTTGCGATTATTTGTGAAAAAATAAAAAATTTGGCAAAAACTTTGAAAATTTAGCAATTTTCAAATTATGAATTTTTATTCTGCTAAACCAGAGAGGTATGTGACACAAAATAGTTAATAAATAACATTTCCCACATGTCTACTTTACATCAGCACAATTTTGGAAAAAAAAAATTTTTTTGTTCGGAAGTTATAAGGGTTCAAAGTTCATCAGCAATTTTTCATTTTTCCAGCAAAATTTACAAAGCCATTTTTTTTTAGTGACCACATCACATTTGAAGTCTTTTTGAGGCGTGTACATGACAGAAAACACCCAAAAGTGACACCATTCCAAAAACTGCACCCCTCAAGCTACTCAAAACTACATTCAAGAAGATTATTAACCCTTCAGGTGCTTCACGGTAACTAAAGCAAAGTGGAAGGAAAAAATGGTCATTTTAATTTTTCCAAGAAAAATGTTCTTTTATCCTCAATTCTTTCATTTTCACATGGGCAACAGGATAAAATGGATCCTAAAAATTGTTGGGCAATTTCTCCTGAGTACATCGATATCTCATATGTGGTCATAAACCACTGTTTGGGCGCACGGCAGGGCTCAGAAGGGAAGGAGCGCAATTTGACTTTTCCATTCAAAAAGTCAAATGGCGCTCCTTCACTTCTGAGCCCTGCTGTGTGCCCAAACAGTGGTTTATTACCACATATGAGGTATTGGTGTACTCAGGAGAAATTGCCCAACAATTTTTAGGATCCATTTTATCCTGTTCCCCATGTGAAAATGAAAAAATTTAGGCTAAAAGAAAATTTTTGTGGAAAAAAAAGTACTTTTTCATTTTTACGGATGAATTTGTGAAGCACCTGGGGGTTCAAAATGTTCACCACCCATCTAGATAAGTTCCCTGGGGGCTCTAGTTTCCAAAATGGGGTCACTTGTGAGAGAGTTCCAATGTGTAGGCACACAGGGGCTCTCCAAACGCGACATGGTGTCCGCTAACAATTTGACTGAAAAATTAGCTCCAATTGTTAGCGGACACCATGTCGCGTATGGAGAGCCCATGTGTGCCTAAACATTGGAGCTCCCCCCCAATTGACCCCATTTTGGAAACTAGACCCCCCCAAGGAATGCATCTAGATGCATAGTGAGCACTTTGAACCCCCTGGTGCTTCACAAATTGATCCGTAATAAGGAAAAAGTACTTTTTTTTTTTTTTCACACAAATTTTCTTTTTTCATTTTTACGGATCAATTTGTGAAGCACCTGGGGGTTCAAAGTGTTCACTATGCATCTAAATACAGCGAAGCCCATTTTAATTTTTTTTCTAGGACTAATTCTAGAAAAAAAAAATGGCGTGGGGCTCCTCCATATTTTTGGTCCAGCCAGGTACAACTTGGCAGCTACGGATTGCCACCAACCCCCAGCTGCCTTGTTGTACCTGGCTGGCAACCAAAAATACAGCAAAGCCCTTTTTTTCTTCTAGAACTAACTCGAAAAAAAATGACGTGGGGCTCCGCCATATTTTTGGTCCAGCCAGGTACAACTAGGCAGCTGGGGGCTGGAATCCGCAGCATGGAGAGGCCCAAGCATTCTGGGCCCCCCATGCTGCGAATTGCAGCCCGCAGCCGCCCCAGAAAATGGCGCATTCATTGAAGCGCCATTTTCTGGTGCTGTACCCAGACTCTTCCAGTTGCCCTGGTGGCGGTGGCAAACTGGGTAATAAAGGGGTTAATGCCAGCTTTTTATTGGCAGCTGGCACTAAGCCCGAGATTCATAATATAGAGCCAATGTTAGACCCGCCATTAGGAATCTCTGGTAAATAGTCAGAAAATACACACAGAGAAAAATCTTTTTATTTGGAAAAAAAACACAAACAAAATTCGTCCCACGACGCTCGATTGCCTCTGCTCAATCCAGAGACTGCAGCAAGGGATCAAGTGTCCTCTTCCTACAGCCTCTGGGGTCAGAGCTATGGTGCACTGTATGACAATGATCTGTCATACAGTGCACCATGACTATGATCTCAGAGACTACAACAAGAGGACACTTGATCCCTCGTTGCACCCATCATCCACGCATGCACATCCACATCCACGCACGCACATCTACGCACACACACAACCACTCACGCAGACATCCACGCACGCACATCTACGCACACACACAACCACGCACGCAGACATCCACGCACGTAGACATCCACGCACGCAGACATCCACGCACGCAGACATCCACGCACATCCACGCACGCAGACATCTACCCACGCAGACATCCACGCACGCACACATGCACGCAGACATCCACGCACGCAGACATCCACGCACGCACACATCCACGCACGCACACATCCACGCACGCACGCAGACATCCACGCACGCAGACATCCACGCACATCCACGCACGCATCTGCAGACATCCACGCACGCATCCGCAGACATCCACGCACGCATCCGCAGACACCCACGCACGCATCCAGACATCCACGCACGCAGACATCCAAGCACGCAGACATCCACGCACGCAAGCAGACATCCACGCACGCACGCAGACATCCAAGCACGCAGACATCCACGCACGCAGACATCCACGCACGCACGCAGACATCCACGCACGCACACGTCCACGCACGCACACGTCCACGCACGCACACGTCCACGCACACGTCCACGCACGCACACGTCCACGCACGCATCCGCAGACACCCACGCACGCATCCAGACATCCACGCACGCAGAAATCCACGCACGCAAGCAGACATCCACGCACGCAAGCAGACATCCACGCACGCACGCAGACATCCACGCACGCAAGCAGACATCCACGCACGCACGCAGACATCCACGCACGCACACGTCCACGTCCACGCACACGTCCACGCACACGTCCACGCACACGTCCACGCACACGTCCACGCACGCACACGTCCAGGCACGCACACGTCCAGGCACGCACACGTCCAGGCACGCACACGTCCAGGCACGCACACGTCCAGGCACGCACACGTCCAGGCACGCACACGTCCAGGCACGCACACGTCCAGGCACGCACACGTCCAGGCACGCACACGTCCAGGCACGCACACGTCCAGGCACGCACACGTCCAGGCACGCACACGTCCAGGCACGCACACGTCCAGGCACGCACCCCCCATCCATCCATCAATTCATTCATTCATTCATTCATTCATTCATACATACTTACCCTCTGGATCCACCGATGAGCAGGAGGCCGGAATAAGAGGCGGGGAGAGGAGGCGGGGCCACCGACCGGCAGGTACAGAAGGCACACAGCCGGAGGCAGGGCCGGAGCAGCTGCAGCGGCGGGTGCACCGAGGTGTGCAGCCCGCCGCAGGAGGTGAGGGGGGCAGCACACAGGGCTGAGGTGGGGGCTACCTGGGGAGGTCTGTAGGAGGGGATCGGACAGCGTTGCCGGCGGGCACACCCGCGGGTGCAGCCCGCCGGCATATACATAATAGAGGGGGGCGGGCAGTTTGGGGGGACGGGGGGAAGGGGGCCCCCTGTGAGTCATGGAGCGGGAGGGGGGTGAGGAGGGGTGGACACATGCCGATCCGCCCCTCCAGATCTGATTGGAGAGCTCCTGTGGGGTCATCTACAGGTTGTCACAGAGCAGCAGCATCTGTGACACCTGAGTGACCCCACTCACAGGAGCTGCAGAAGCTCAAATCTGCCAGGACGTTGTGCAACGTCCTGTGTCGGGAACAGGCAGAAACACAGGACGTTGCACAACGTCCTATGTCGGGAAGGGGTTAATACAGCTGGGAACCCCGAGACCAACCAGAAATAGAATATCATATCAGTGCAAGTAAACTGACAAACATATAAAGGTATACACTAGAAACCCACTATTTACATATTTAAGGTACATATTTTAATAAATCAATTTATATTATAGACAGCACAAAAAGAGGAGTCCCTAGAAGGAAGGAACTACAACCACCAATATACACTCCTGGAGAGACCACAAATAGGACTAAGCAGCATATCACAGCAGTGCAAGCATACAGATATATTTATATAGAGGTATATATTGGAAATCCATAAATTACACTTATTGCACAAATTGTAATAACTTAATTTATATTAGAGACAGCATAAAAGGAGGAATACCTAGAAGGAAGATACTACAACTACCAACAGACACTTCTGAAAAGACCTATAAATAAGGTAAAAGGAATATATATCCAATAAGGTGAAGTAGGGCAATTTATAGGGATCTATTTATATTTATTTTAATATAAATTCAATCTTAACAATTTTAGATAAATTCAGCTCCAGAGCAATAGTAGAGAAAAATCCAATGGACCGTGATAGTGCAATAAACTGGTAAGATTGATAACAACTGAGTCCAGCCTAAATAATAAAAAGGGTATGGACACACATGCGAGTGTGAAAACAGTCCGATTCTCGGATCCGAGAGTTGGACGAATGTCATCGGATTTTTGGTCAGTGTGGCTTGCGAGTGCAATACATTTTTTTCCTCAGCAGCTATTTACTGTATAATCATTTACAGGAACATTTTGTACAATTGTCTGAGCTACAGAATGGTAATGTAGCAATTAAAACTAGCATCAGACTCGGATGGTGTGAGTGCGGTCCGAGTGAAATCAGTCTTTTTTCCCGGACCCATAGACTTGCATTGGTGAGTCTCGTCCGTGACTCGCATAGAATCGCAACATGTTGCGATTTACTCGCAATCTGGGAATCGGATGCGGAAAAGCGTATGACACTCGGAAATGTGCCCTCGGACATTAGTTAACATTGGTCTGAGAGCAATGTGATTTTTACGCACAGTAAACTTGTACAAGTTTCACCGATGTGTGTCCGGGCCCTAAGAGACAACACCCTAACTCAGTTTAATATACCAACAGGTGGAAATCAGTGGGGAGAGCACAGCTACAGCCAGCTCTGTCACTTGAAGAGGAACAAGTTTACTTATACCATATTTTAGCATATGAATTAAGCATATTGTTCACTGTTGATTTTAAGTAATTGTTTTAAATAAATCTGAATAATTTTGAATAAACTTCCCTAAGAAAGGGTTAATAGCAACTGGAGTGTTGTTTAAATTAGACTAAGCGCTGAGCCCATCCGCCCTCTCCTTGCAGATGTTGTCCTTGGTTGGATGTGAACCCAAGAGCCCAGCGCTGGAAGACTGCAGTGCTAACCACTGCCATATAAAGTTTTGTCTAATGGTACCTTCACTCGCTGCAATCTCGCCTGGGAATCCTAAAGGCGATATGTCGTCCCGAAGCAATCGCCGTAAAATTGCCTCACAGTTGCGATGTGTGATTGGGGAATTTCGCGGCGATAAATTGCCTCTCGCCTGATTCCTGAGCACTGTTCTGAAATCAGCCTCAATCATGTAGGTGATATTTCCGTGTTGTGGCGTGTGATAGGGCGATAGTGATGGAATCAGCGTCACCTGTGATTTCCATAGGCGTGCCACAGCGTGTTGTAGTCTGCGCCCCGTGTGAACTGATTGGTGTGGGCTACTGTGTTCCCATTAGCTATCAATTGACACCGCGCCATATTTGAAGAGTTGTCCATCCAGCACCAGACAATGGCAATGGCGTCATGTATTAGCCAGCCTACCAGAGCAGGCTGGCCAATCGTAACGCTGTTGCGTTGTCCAATGAGCGCGTATGTAGCGCAGTGTAAACCACTGCGGCACTCCTATCTCTTCGCTGAACATGTACGCCCACACTGCCTTTGAGATTGCGGCGTGTGAACCGGGGGATGGGATTAGGCAGGATTGCTTCCGCTGAATGTGAGGCGATTTCCGGAGCGACACATTGCCTTACTTTCAGGGCGCAATTGCGGCGTGTGATGCCGCCATTGGTGATCTGAGGCGAGCATGGAAAACATGCACGCGCACGTTAGATTGCCTCATATCGCCAGGCGTTATTGCGGCGTGTGAAGGTACCATAATGGATTGTTGACGTATTCAACTTCTAGCAATTTACACTCTTCAGCAAGTCTCTGATACTCAATGGAGGACACTTTTAGTGTATGAAATTCGAAAATTTATTATATCCCCTCAAGTAAGCTTTAAGTGTGCCCCATACTATTAGTCTGAGAATTCTTCTTGATTTACTTAAAAAAAAAAGAAAAAAGCTTCCAGCTGATCCAGAACCTTATCATAGTGTCAAGTAAGGGACAACAGAATGGGTGAATTACAGAATTATTTAGGTCTGTTAGGTCCTGCTAGTTGGAGGTATATTATGATTGGAACATGATCTGATATTACCCCAGGGATGTATTCACTTTGACTTTGATCCGAAAATACAGCATTATATCTAAAAACATGATGTATTCTAGGTAGACACTGCTCAGCTGGTGTATAGCAAGAGAATTCTCTGTTGGAGTGGGTGCTGGTGCCTACATAGATCAATCCAAACTGTTTTATTGATACATTTATGAAGGCTCATGGGGCAAGTAGCAGATCTATACTTGGTGTGCAGTCTACCCAGCTGTGAATTGAGTATCATATTGAAATTGTCACTTCGTAGGGAATAATGATAAGGGAATGGCAGTTACAGGCTGGGTGATCAGGGAAGACTAGTCTGACCCTAGTCTAGGAACCCTGAATGGCCCTGATCCCGACGGTATCTCTGATGGTGAGAAGGTTCGGGCCTCCAGCCTCTCCCTAAAACTCCTCCACCAGCTCTGCGCTATTCCCCCTTACCTCCTTCCACAGAATTGGGATACAGCAACTCCAAAGGAAAGGACATCAGCCACACAAACACACAGGTCAGCACAGCACGGCTTCCAGGCATAGAGTGAGACTATCAGCAGCACCACCTGGTGGAAGGAGAGGCTACTTAAAGGCTAGGGGGAGGGCAGTTCAGGCAAGTCACACATTAACCCCTCAACCAGAAGTTGATCCTAATAGTGAATGCAGTTCTGGAGTACAACACAGGAGGCAAAGACCCTCACAACTGTCAACCATGCAGCTCTTAAAGACAAACACATACACAGCCGCATCAATCAATGTCAGCGCCAACTAAGAGCATGACAGAAATCTCCCATGCATAACATTTTAGCCTCAGAGTATTGGGAAACAAAAATGATTACCTGCTGGAGAACATCCATTTTAACTGAAGGGCGATTATAAATATTAATCAGCATCACGTAAAAAAATGCGTACATAAAAGGAATCTACCTTCTGGGTCTCTTAACTGTTTAAGGTGACCATCCCACTGACATACGTACAAGTGTAACCAGTCCTCTAGAATAAGGAGTATGAGTAGCGTGTGCTTGCCATTGTGTGGCACCCCAAGGGTTAAATTGCCACAGAAACATCAATACAGGTTTAATCCCCACACAACACTACACTAGAAAGTGGGAGGAGCTTAGGTGGCACCTGCACTAGTGGGAGGAGCTAAGTTGTTTACCACAGAGCAAGAGTGACAGTTCGTTTAGGCTAGTCTGGAGCAGGAGCAGAGCCAAGTAGAAGTGGAGGTCCTGAGAGGTCTGAGGAGAGGAGACAGAGTAACAGAGGAACATCCCCGGGATAAAGAGTTACCCCAAACTTAACCCCGGAGAGGCGCTTAAGACGGACACCGGATCCGAGGCAGTGCCTGAGACAGACAAGACAGTAATCACCGGCATAGTGAAGGTCCACCATCTTCACTGTACCATAGCAAAGCAACACGGAGGGGTCAGTGACACAGAGGACTCAAGTTGCCCAGCAGATTGGTACCCGTGAGCAGAGACAGGGCCAGCAGTTCAGCTACAAGCAGCAGCAGGGCCACACACAGCGCTTAAGTAGGAAGCCAAGGACCCGGTCAGGGTGGGAGCAACCTGGCGTCACGAGTGACAAATCCCCTGTAAATAACCCCCCATTTTATTGTGCGGGCCCAAGAACACGGTCCGGACCAGGACCGCCGTGACATCCCCCAGTAGTACACTGGTCCGGCACCGAGTACCCCGTCCCAGTGGGCTCCACAATTGCATCCAGGGTTTATTTGTCCAGGACAGTGTCTAGTGTTAGTTGGTTTTTTGGAAACTTACTATCTGTGTGTGCGACTTCCGCACAGGAGCAAATTCAATATTACGCTTTCTGGCACTCTCAAGACTTAAGTGTAGCTATATAGACTTCGTAAAAAATTATGATACAGGTTGTTAGACCTTTCAAGAGAGCATAAATCTATCATTTTGAGATTTCCGTTAGGTACTGAAGTATGAGAACAAGGTTTATGTCTGATTAAAATTACAAACAGGCCAAAATCTAAAAGACCTATAATGGCCTAAAATGAACACTTGGGGATTTCTATATACTTTCTAAAACCTGAATATAGGCATAACTATTATTGAAACCATCCAAGCCATTCATGTTAAAGTAAATTCAGTTTCATTCCTGCTTTATAATTGTACTCCTCCTTTCCTCCTCAGATTATTAGACAAGAAGGGGTATGAAGCAACTCTTCAGTTAACTAATAATTATAAGTTAATATGGGCATTAAGCCTAGTTTAGGAGGTAAACATTTCCTTTGAAAAAAACAAATGTAAGGCTTCTTTCACATCAGCGTTTTACGCTGATCGCGGCAGTTGCGGTGAAAAAAACGCAACTGCCCCGATTACCGCATAACGGCCCCGATCGCGGCACACTTGCGGCAAGCCCCATAGAATATCTATGGGGCTTGCGGCAGGTGCGGTTTCGGCACTTGTGGCAGGTGCCGAAACTGAACTTGCCGCACCTGCTGCACACTTACTGCAAGCCCCATAGACATTGTATGGGGCTTGCCGCAAGTATGCCGCAATCGCGGCCGTTATGCGGTAATCGCGGCAGTTGCGTTTTTTTCACCGCAACTGCCGCGATCAGCGTAAACCGCTGATGTGAAAGCAGCCTTACATTTGCTTTTTTCTAACGAAATGTTTACCTCCTAAACTAGGCTTAAAACGCTGATGTGAAAGGGGCCTAAGGCTGGTTTCACAATGCAGTTTTTTTTTCTGATCAGGTTCGATCAGGTTTGTATGACAAAACCAGGAGAGGAACCAGGAGAGGAACTTGCAGAGAAAATTTATAATTGAAAGATTGACACCTGTTTTGGGTTTTGGAGACACTCCTGGTATTGACACATAAACCTGATCAGGGAAAAAACTGCAGTGTGAAACCAGCCTAACTGTTCCATAACACCATTCCCTCTGCACCACAATATTTGACAAAAAATATCACCATCGACTTTAAACAGGGGTACATCTAAACAATATTTAGATGTTGTCCATATTGATTCGGGACTTCAGTCAATAGTCTTTAGCTAGAACAAAACAGGTTAGTATTGATATCATAAATATTTCAAAAGTGTCATATAGTATTGCCTCGGGCATCTCTCTCTTCTGGCAATCCACTCATTCGCCTTTGATGGATCCTGAAAGAAGATAACTTTCTCACTATCTAGGTCATAGAATAGATCATCTTGGATCTTCTTAAACGTTTCTTGATCAAAGTGATTGAGGGGACTTTTCTGCATCTCAGCTGAAAATACCGGGAATAGCATTACTGTGATGTTTTCATGCTGGATCACCTGAGCTTTCTGTGCCAACTGTATATGATCTCTGTCTTTCCAATTAAGGAATCTGGCAAGCTAGTGCCTAGGAGGAGCCCCTGGAGGATTCAGTTTGCCTGGAACATAATGTGTTCTCTCATCCATGTCTGCAGCAGAGAAAGTGGAATTTGGAAATAGTCCTGCATATCCATTTTTCCATGAAGTCACTGGGGTTGTTTTCTTCCGCCCATTTAAGCAATCCAGTAACATGGATGTTGTTTCGCCTTAGTCCATTTTCCTAGTCTTCATTTTTTTGTAAGCAACAGTCCCATTTTTTTCTCTATTGCTTGGAGTCGCTAAAGCGGCCGTCACACGCACAGATATCGCGCAAGATATCGCTTGAACGCGGCAGATTAAACATCGCGTGAGCGATGTCTGTGCGTGTGACGGCAAGATACGACGAGCGAGATCTGATCAAATCGCAAAATCGAGATCTGAGGTCCGGACCTCAGATCTAGCGATTTACGATTTAGCGATCTGCTTCATCGTGGTGTATAACACCACGATGAACGATCTCCCAGCGGCAGAGCCTATGCTGGGAGATGGTAACTATGGTACACGTCGGGTTACTAAGCGCCGCGCGGCGCCTAGTAACCCGATGTGTACCATAGTAACCAGCGATCTCGCTGCTCCACATCGCTGGCGAGTCTGTCTGTGTGACATCTCACCAGCGATGTGAACGATATTGTAAGCGATCGCGCGTGCACGTGATCGCTTACAATATCGTTCAAGATATCTTAGCGTGTGACGGCCGCTTAAGGCAGAGGCATTTTCTGATCCTCCAGAGTCTAGATTCTGTCCTCCGCTTGTCTTACTTTCTCTCCAAGGTTAGACACATCATTGTGGAGAAGCCCAAACTCAATTTTAACCTCTTCAATTTTCCCAGTCAGAGGTTGTACATGTTCGAATGGTGGAGAGGAGTTGTGTAGATACTTATTTAATAGTTGGGTCCGAGTCTGCATCTCCTCGTTCCTGAGGAGATGGCACCTCTTGAGATGACTTGTTTAGTGATCACTGTGATGTAGAATTTTTCCCTGTGGTGAAGGTTTTTAATCTTTTGGCTGTAGTCCTTACTAGGACTCGTACTGCCTTGCACGAGAGGTATTCTTATGTAAGGAAAAACTGTGTACCAGTTTG
The DNA here is from genome assembly GCA_033576535.1 of Allobates femoralis. Classification (NCBI taxonomy): domain Eukaryota; kingdom Metazoa; phylum Chordata; class Amphibia; order Anura; family Aromobatidae; genus Allobates; species Allobates femoralis. The sequence goes on from JARQOC010000001.1 coordinate 436,592,947, forward strand.
AGATCTGCAGATGCAGGATGATATATTGGCTTTGAGGCACAATATGGAAATTTTTATTAAGATCATATTCCTTTACATCATCAGTGATTTCCACCGAAGAAAAAGCTGGGCTTTGTAGTCCGCGCTGACCTCAAGAAACTTCCAGTCCAGTAAAGGGTTAATCAGGTTCTGGTTTATTTGCCTACGCGTTTCGTGGCTTTAAATCTGCCACTTCATCAGTGGCAGATTTAACCCCTTAGTGACGGAGCCAATTTCCACCTTAATGACCAGACCGTTTTTTGCAATTCTGACCAGTGTCCCTTTATGAGGTTATATCTCCGGAACGCTTCAACAGATCCTAGCGATTCTGAGATTGTTTTTTCGTGACATATTGGGCTTCACGTTAGTATTACATTTTGGTCGATAATTTTTGTGTTTATTTGTGAAAATATAAAATAATTGGCAAAAATTTTGAAAATTTGACAATTTTCAAATTTGTAATTTTTATTCTGTTGAACCAGAGCTTTATGTGACACAAAAGAGTTAACAAATAACATTTCCCACATGTCTACTTTACATCAGCAACAATTTTGGAAAAAAAACATTTTTTGGTTAGGACGTTATAAGGGTTCAAAGTTCATCAGTAATTTTTCATTTTTCCAGCAAAATTTACATAACCTTTTTTTTAGTGACCACATCACATTTGAAGTCTCTTTGAGGGGTGTACATGACAGAAAACACCCAAAAGTGACACCATTCCGAAAACTACACCCCTCAAGCTACTCAAAACTACATTCAAGAAGATTATTAACCCTTCAGGTGCTTCACAGGAACTAAAGCAACGTGGAAACAAAAAATGGCCATTTTAATTTTTCCAAAAAAATGTTCTTTTAGCCTCAATTTTTTCATTTTCACATGGGCAACAGGATAGAATGCATCCTAAAATGTGTTGGCCAATTTCTCCTGAGTACACTGATACCTCATATGTGGTCATAAACCACTGTTTGGGCGCACGGCAGGGCTCAGAAGGGAAGGAGCGCAATTTGACTTTTGGAGCTAATTTACCATTCAAAAAGTGAAATGGCACTCCTTCTCTTCTGAGCCCTACCGTGCGCCCAAACAGTGGTTTATGACCACATATGAGGTATCGGTGTACTCAGGAGAAATTGGCAAACAAATTTTAGGATGCGTTTTATCCTGTTGCTTATGTGAAAATGAAAAAATTGAGGACAAAAGAAAATTTTTGCGAAAAAAAAGTACTTTTTCATTTTTACAGATCAATTTGTAAAGCCCCAGAGGGTTCAAAGTGCTCTCTATGCATCTAGACAAGTTCCTTGGGGGGTCTAGTTTCCAAAATGGGGTCACTTGTGGGGGAGCCCCAATGTTTAGGCACACAAGGGCTCTCCATACGCGACATGGTGTCCGCTAACAATTTGAATGGAAAATTAGCTCCAATTGTTAGCGGACACCATGTCACGTATGGAGAGCCCCTGTGTGCCTAAACATTGTAGCTCCCCCACAAGTGACCCCATTTTGGAAACGAGACCTCCCAAGGAACTTATCTAGATTGGTGGTGAGCACTTTGAACCCCCAAGTGCTTCACAAATGAATCCGTAAAAATGAAAAAAGAAAATTTTTGTGGAAAAGAAAGTACTTTTTCATTTTTACGGATCAATTTGTGAAGCACATGGGGGTTCAAAGTGCTCTCTATGCATCTAGATAAGTTCCTTGGGGGGTCTGGTTTCCAAAATGGGGTCACTTGTGGGGGAGCTTCAATGTTTAGACACACAGGGGCTCTCCATACGCGACATGGTGTCCGCTAACAATTTGAATGGAAAATTAGCTCCAATTGTTAGCGGACACCATGTCACGTATGGAGAGCCCCTGTGTGCCTAAACATTGCAGCTCCCCCACAAGTGACCCCATTTTGGAAACTAGACCTCCCAAGGAACTTATCTAGATTGGTGGTGAGCACTTTGAACCCCCAGGTGCTTCACAAATGAATCCGTAAAAATGAAAAAAGAAAATTTTTGTGGAAAAGAAAGTACTTTTTCATTTTTACGGATCAATTTGTGAAGCACCTGGGGGTTTAAAGTGCTCTTTATGCATCTCGATAAGTTCCTTAGGGGGTCTAGTTTCCAAAATGGGGTCACTTGTGGGGGAGCGCTAATGTTTAGACACACAGGGGCTCGCCATACACGACATGGTATCCACTTACAATTCCAATTCATAGTGGACACCATGTCACGTATGGAGAGCCCATATGTGCCTAAACATTGGAGCTCCCCCACAAGTGACCTCATTTTGGAAACTAGACACCCCAAGGAACATATCTAGATGCATAGTGAGCACTTTGAACCCCCAGGTGCTTCACAAACTGATCCGTAAAAATGAAAAAGTACTTTTTTTCACAAAAATTTTCTTTTTTTCCTTTTTACAGACTAATTTGTGAAGCACCTGGGGGTTGAAAGTGCTCACTATGCATCTAGATAAGTTCCTTGGGGGTCTAGTTTCCAAAATGGGGTCACTTGTGGGGGAGCTCCAATGTTTAGTCACACAGGGGCTCTCCATATGCGACATGGTGTCCGCTAACAATTTGAATGGAAAATTAGCTCCAATAGTTAGCGGACACCATGTCGCAGCATATGGGGAGCCCCTATGTGCCTACACATTGGAGTTCCCGCACAAGTCACCCCATTTTGGAAACTAGACACCTCAGGGATTATATCTAGGGGTATAGTGAGCATTTGGAACCTACAGCTACATCACAGAATTTGATAATGTCATATTGAACATTTTCTTTTTTTCACGCAATTTCCGTGTCCTGGTCGTCTCCTCCCCTGCATTTTTTTTTTTGTATTTCTTTATTAAATTAAAAAAAAAACGACGTGGGGCTCCGCCATATTTTTGGTCCAGCCAGGTACAGCAGGCAGCTACGGGCTGCCACCAACCCCTTCTGCCTAGTTTTACCTGGCTGGAAACCAAAAATATAGGGAAGTCCCTTTTTTTTTAAATTATTTCATGAAATAATTAAAAAAAAAAATGGCGTGGGCTTCGCCATATTTTTGGGCCAGCCAGGTACAACTAGGCAGCTGGGGGCTGGAATACTCAGCGTAGGGAGGCCCAAGCTTTCTGGGCCCCCCCCCGCTGCGAATTGCAGCTCGCAGCCGCCCCAGAAAATGGCGCATTCATAGAAGCGCCATTTTCTGGTGCTGTATCCAGCTGGGATGGCAGACTGGGTAATAAGGGGTTAATGCCAGCTTTTTCGCAGCTGGCACTAAGCCCGAGATTCATAACGTCTGGCCAATATTAGACCGGACCATTAGGAATCTCTAGTAATTTGTAAAGAAGACACAAGACAGAGAAAAATATTTTTATTAGAAAAGAAACACAAACACTATTTGGACTCCATCTTTATTATTCTTTGACGTCCGACGTAGTCCAGTGGGAAGGTCCGACGTAGTCCAGTGGGAGGTCCCGCGACGATTCTCAGTTTTATAGCATATGGGGCATCCCCCATATGCTATAAAAGCAGGTTTATTGCCAGGAGGATGACAGGTCATGAATTCAGTGAGTTCATGATCTATCAGAATCCTCGGGTCACAAGGGGTTAACTGTGCTCTTCATGGCGGTCTCCACATCAGGTCAACATCAGTGGTGATCTATCAGGATCCTGGGATCCCATAGGGATCCTGGGATCACCACTGATGGTGATCTGATGTGGAGATCACCATGAAGAGCACAGTTAACAAGGGGTTAAGTGTGCTGTTCATGGTGGTCTCCACATCAGATCACCATCAGTGGTGATCTATCAGGATCCTGGGATCCCATAGGGATCCTGGGATCACCACTGATGGTGATCTGATGTGGAGATCACCATGAAGAGCACAGTTAACAAGGGGTTAAGTGTGCTGTTCATGGTGGTCTCCACGTCAGATCACCATCAGTGGTGATCCCAGGATCCCAGGATCCCTATGGGATCCCAGGATCCTGATAGATCACCACTGATGGTGATCTGATGTGGAGACCACCATGAATAGCACACTTAACCCCTTGTGACCCGAGGATTCTGACAGGTCATGAACTCACTGAGTTCATGACCTGTCATTCCCTGGGCCGCACAGCAGGGGTTAACAGCGGTGCACGCGTGCACGCACACCAGGGTGCGCGCACAGAGGAGGCGAGCGCCGCAGGAGAAAGAAGCAGGAGCCGCCGGCAGGAGAAGCCCCCAGGACCGGAGGACCGCGGGACCGGAATCAGGATCGTTGGTAGGTAAGAGTGGTGAGGGGGGATTTACTGGGGCTGGGGGGGGCCCTACAAAGAGTTTAGAGGCGGCGGGGCCTCTGGGGAAAAGGCACCGGGCACAAGGCATCAGGGGAGGGGGTGCCCGGTGCCCGGAGGCCGGGTGATGCCCGGTGCCCGGAGGCCGGGGGATACCCGGAGGATGCCCGGAGGCTGGGGGACCCAGAGGGGGACTAAGGAGCACCGGGGGAGGACATTCCCATGCAGCCTGACATGTGTGACATGTCAGGCTGCATGGAGATACAGGGAAGGCAGCGCACCGCCGCCATTTTTGATTGGTACGGGGGTGGAGGGGTGGATGGAGGTGTGGGGGGCCCGGGGGGGGGCTCGAGGGGTCTTAGGGGCCTTAGGGGTTAATGGATCACTTTGATCCGACATGTGTTTTCATGTCGGATCAAAGTGAAAGCATTTTTTACAGAGCACTTTCACTTTTGTAATGTGATGACCGGTAAACGGTGTTTACCGGTCATCACATTACAGGTGCGGGTACAAAAACAGCTAATTACTAATCTCTAGGGTGTCAGCTACAATCGGTACGCTGACACCCTAGAGGTATTAGCTCCAGGGGCGGCGCTATAGAGCTTTTTCCTGCCAACGTCTACAGACGTCGGCTAGGCTTTAGTACCCTTTTTTTCCGACGTCTGTAGACGTAAGGCTGTCGTCTAGAGGTTAAAGCCACGAAACGCATAGGCAAATAAACCAGAACCTGATTAACGCTTTACTGGACTGGAAGTTTCTTGAGGTCAGCGCGGACTACAAAGCCCAGCTTTTTCTTCGGTGGAAATCATTTATCTTCAGTGGGCTCCTGCAGCGACCATTACCAGGCTCTCTCAGTTTGTTGTGGCTCTCACAACCACCGCAGGTGAGTCACACCGATTGGGGGGACTGGACTATTTATTAAGACGATAACGCCCTATGTGCGCTCCCTATTTATCCTTTTTTACATCATCAGAGTATTTACTGGTCTGCTCTTTTGGAGGAAGCTGCCTTTTCAATGGAGATGATCAGATGCAATTTCCAAATCAGCCAGCAGGTGGCAGCAGTCTGTAACACTTTATGGGAGATAGGCGATTTGAAGAAGATAATAGCTATTCTGGGAAAATGACAGCTGTACTAAAGAGGTTTTCTAAGTGATTCAGGATGCATGTCTCATGTTCCTGTCCTCCTTCCCCCTAACTGGAATATCTCCTCGAGACTTTAGCTTCCAGTGCTAACATTTGGAGCCAGACCAGCCTATCAATCCTCCACCAAACCTGCATCGTCACAGACACCGATGCCCCCAGGGAGATTTCTTCTGTGCCTGACTTCTCACACCGCGCATGTGTGCTGGGCTCACGAGGGACTGCCAAAATAGCCACTGAACTCCCTCTCCTCCCTGCCAATGTACGCACGCCCCAAGGAGTAAGTATTACCTCTGTTCCTCCTTACCGCCAATCACTGGATGCGCTGTGAGTGGATCACTAGTCCTCAGCGCTGTTGAGGTATTCAGATGGCACTGCGGCGCGCACAGGGAAGCCATAGCTTCAAGCCTTCTGCTAGGACACATTTAAGATCCAGATCCTAAAAGGACAGTGTTTCTTGTCCCGCGCACACTGCAGATAATAAACCGAACTGAAACTCCAAGAGGTAAAAGTAATGGTGCCTTTAATCTCTATGCGTTTCTGAGCACTTCCACGGTACTTCATCAGGAGAGTCACCACGTTACAGTATTAACAAGTAATGATCTTATATAGCAAACAAAAAACTCCCAACTCATGCACACACAATCATGACGTCAGGGTGGGAGGATACACCTACGTCACCTGTAACTTGATATCTCCTTTCTTCTAACAAATAATTACTTTTCAAAATAAAGATACAGTACTACATAAAAACACTTTCCTAGTGTAAGGGGTTAAGAAGAAGAAAAAGTAGTGAAACAAAGAAAAAAAAAAAAGATTCAAGTTCAAATACTCTCCATTTTTCTAAGTTTTTTTGTTATTCTTTAATTTTTATCACATTTTTCATTTACTGATATAGGTAAAATATATTATGTGCGGTGTTCCGCTTATAATTACTTTATAATTCTTTTCTTCACATTGCCCCTCAGTGTATAGAATGACAAAACCCTTTCCCCAAATATCACCCCTAGTGGTGCACTGAACAGGATAGGGTCATTCCATGTCAAGTGAACCAATGATTATTACCTCTATATTTTTAATTCTTTTGAGATTTTGTTATTTGATAATAGCATGTCAGACAATGCAAAATGTGAAGAGAAAATTTTTTTTAAAAATTTATTTTTTTTTAAATGATTTTCAAAGTTCGGAAAAAGTGCGAATTTCGCTGTTGCCTGCCTTTACGTTTCTCCTCATAACTCAGACTAGGAATAAGATAGAGAGACAAAATAAACACCATTCTACTCAGAACTATACAGGCTTTCACCAGATATGTCACAAGAGGATCTTTGTTAATATTTTACCCATGTGATCGCAAGCGCAAAACTTTAAAACGTATTTCCGAAAAATCGGCGCGCTTTAAATATTTCAAAAACTGCCCATGTGTCTGCTTTGCTCTTAGCCACATCTGTACCAAATTTCAAGTTGGGATCGCAATGGGATCATATTTTAACATATTTTACTAGTATTAGCGTCAATGGGTCATTCCATATCAAGTGATCTAAATATGAATATTTTTTTTTTACCTGACGTCTTTAGATTTTTTATTTTTTTTCCTTTATGAAGTACTACTTTAGTTAATTACAAATTAAAAGTTTGGAATGTTTTCTTAATCAGTTAATTTTTTTACAGATTTTTAAAGTTTAAAAAAAGGGTGAATTTTGGCCTGGTATGACTTTACATTTTTTTATCTCGGGCTAGAAATAAGATAGAGAAACAAAATAAACACCCATTCTACTCAGAACTGTCCAGGCTTTCACCAGATATGTCACAAGAGTATATTTGTTAATTTTAATTTTTTACCCATGTGAATGCAAACGCAACATTTTGAAACGCATTTCCGAAAAAACGTTTTAATAAAAATTTTCCAAAACTGCCCATGTGTCTTTTATGCTCTTAGCCACATCTGTACCAAATTTCAAGTTGGGATCGTGATGGGATCATATTTTAAAATATTTAACTATGGTTAATCTCATTTTTATTACATTTTGAAAAAAGATATGAAAGACATACATTCAATCTTTTAACAAAATCTTGAGACATATAAAATATACAAAAAGAGAATTCACAAAGTTATTAGTAACTTTAAGATAAGCTGCAAATTTACTTTTGCGCTTATCTCTGGTGCAATATATACTACAATCTAAATATAATTCCAAACACTCAAGTATACAACCTTTCTCAGGGTTTTGAGATGTTCTGATGTCAAGGGGACAAGCAGCCCCAGCAGAATGATTTTTATCACTTGGCCCCTTCTAACAGGTTGACCACGTAAGTGGGTCATTACCCGTTGAGGCCTAGTTGGAATAGTCTATCGACTGGTGTACCGGAAAGGAAGGCCGAAATATTAATGATCTACTCACAGCTCAGAGTTTCCGATACCTGTCTAATGTTCACTAGAATTCTGAAGGTATAGGTATAGAAAGGAAATACCTAGACTGAATGTATCAGATGGGAAGAAAAGAGAGATAGAAAAGAAGAGAGAGAGAAGAGAAACAAAAACCATTAGAAAAAGTTATACTGGGAAAGAAAAGCCATGTAAGAAAAAAAGAAAAAAAGGAGGGGGACGGGTGAGGTATGGGAAGGAGAAAGGGTACTCATCCCACTGGCTCCCCATCAGCCAGAGGTCGAGCCATATTATCTGTGCTGGAAAAGATACTCCTAAATTCTGCAGAGTCGTGAAAAAGAATCCATTCAACCCAAATCCCTAAGAATTTGTTCCGAGATCCCGACACATCAGCTGCGAGCTCCTCCATTCGATATATGTCCATCAATTCTTTGAACCAATCAAGTAGAGATGGAGCCCGGCTTGATTTCCAGAACCTCGGGATCACATCACGAGCAGCCGAGATGCAAAAGCGGAGAATATCCCTCTTCTGTAGCCCAATAGGACCTGGAAAAATGGATAACATTGCCGATTCTGGGCAGCATTCGGCTTGTTTACCTGTTATCCGGGCGTATGCATTGAAAACCTCAGACCAGAATCGCCGGATTTTCTCACAACTCCACCAAATGTGTATCATTGTACCCTTCTCTTCCCCACAGCGCCAGCAGGTATCAGGGGTTCCAGGGAACATGTTCCGGAGTGTCGTCGGGCACAAGTACCATCTAGTGAGCAGCTTATAGCTTCTTTCTTGTGCAGAACAAGCGCTAGCTAGTGAGTGAGTAAATATAAAGCATTTCTGCCAATTAGCTTCTGAAATGCTACACCCCAATTCCCTCTCCCAAGCACGTTGGAAGTAAAGGGTGCCCTGCTCTCTCATGGACCCTAAGGCCTGGTATAGAACTGATATTTTGCGCCTCGGTGGAGCCTCCAGTTGGAATAACCTCTCCAATACGTTGGGCGTCAATCTTACCCTGCAAGAGTGGTCAGCTGAATATAAGTATGCTCTGTATTGGAGAAATTCGAATCACTTAAGAGGTCTCGTAGGTTCTTTGAGTTGTAGCTCTGCCATCGGGGGCAAACCACCACTGGACAGAGTCTGTCCTACTCGGGTGTCATCCACAATCCGCCAACATAAAAATCTCTGCCTGTCAAATCTGGGTGGGAAAGATGGGTTGGAAAAAAGGGCTAAGTCTGTCGTTTAAGCGGAGGGTTTTCGTCACTAGGTGCCATACCTTCAAGGTGTTTCTGGTCATGTCTGTCAAAGGTACTAGGTCTGTGGAGTCTTTAGGGGAAATCCAAAGCAGGTGTTTCAGCGGAATCCCCAAACCCTCTTGCTCCACCCCTACCCATTTCTTGGAGGACGCATGATAATGCCAATCTAGAGCTCTAACAAGAGAGGAAGCCACAAAGTACGCTCGTATGTTGGGTAGTCCAACCCCTCCTCTGGTCTTGGGCAAGGATAGGATATTCATTCGCAATCTGGACCTCTTGCCCCCCCAGACAAATCTAAGGATCATAGATTGCATTTTGGAGAGGAAGCCTCTATCCAATAGAACAGGAACTGTCTGAAAAGTATATAAGAGTCGGGGCAAGACATCCATCTTGACTACGTTTATTTTCCCGAACCAGGATAGCTTTAATTGTCTATAGGAGGTAAATGCCGATTCCGCGTTAGTCAAAAGGGGTTGATAATTTAAATTGAATATTTGTTTAAGATCTTTTGGTATAAGGACTCCCAAGTACTTAATGGCTTCTACTTTCCATTTAAATGGGAACTGTTTAGATAGATGAGAAACCAATTCTCCAGGCAAAGAAATATTGAGTGCCTCGGTTTTGGAGCAATTCACTTTAAAGTTGCTCATTTGTCCGGACCGTTCAAACTCCATTAAGACCGAAGGGATGGAGACCAGGGGCTGGGAGATGTAAAGTAGCAGGTCATCTGCAAATAAGGCTAATTTGTGATGACTCTGTCCCAGCTTGACCCCATGGACGCATTCATTGGGCCTAAGTGCAAAATATTTAACTATTATAGTGTCAATTCAAAAATCACCAAGAACACAATCAGTCATTTTTTCACAATTGCCCGTCAATAGTTTGAATTTGATATAAAGAAACATAGTCTTGTAACATCTCAAATGAAAGCTGTTACCGTTCTGAGTAAAATGATGCCTCTCCCACTTCATTATCTTATTTCTAGCCTGAGATAAAAAAAATGTAAAGTCATACCAGGCCAAAATTCACCCTTTTTTTAAACTTTAAAAATCTGTAAAAAATTAACTGATGAAGAAAAAAATTCTAAACTTTTAATTTGTAATTAACTAAAGTAGTACTTCATAAAAGAAAAAAAAAAAAAAAAAATCTAAAGACGTCAGGTAAAAAAAAATATTCATATTTAGATCATTTGATATGGAATGACCCATTGACGCTATTACTAGTAAAATATGTTAAAATATGATCCCATTGCGATCCCAACTTGAAATTTGGTACAGATGTGGCTAAGAGCAAAGCAGACACATGGGCAGTTTTTGAAATATTTAAAGCGCGCCGATTTTTCAGAAATGCGTTTTAAAGTTTTGCGCTTGCGATCACATGGGTAAAATATTAACAAAGATCCTCTTGTGACATATCTGGTGAAAGCCTGGACAGTTCTAAGTAGATTGGTGTTTATTTTGTTTCTCTATCTTATTTCTAGCCCGAGATATGATAGAAAATGTAAAGCCATACCAGGCCAAAATTCGCACTTTTTTAAAACTTTAAAAATCTGTAAAAAATTAACTGATAAAGAAAAAAATTCAAAACTTTTTTTTTGTAATTAACTAAAGTTGTTCTTCATATAGAAAAAAAATTTAAAAAATCTGAGGACGTCAGGGAAAAAAAATATTCATTTTTGGATCACTAGACATGGAATGACCCGATATGAATTAAGACAACACAATAGCTGTGGGGTATCCCTGGTAATTCAAGTTCTAATCCACTCTCCAACCCTTCATCCCTTTCATACTGTTTTTCTTCCTTCTTCATTCCATTTCATTACTAGGCTTTCACAGATTTCTCTTTTATCTTTGTTTCACTATTCTTCTTAACCCCTTACACTAGTAAAGTGTTATTATGTATTACTGTATTTTTATTTTGAAATATGGTAATTATTTGCTATAAGAAAGGAGATATCAAGTTACAGGTGACGTAGGTGTATCCTCCCACCCTGACATCATGATGATGTGCACATGAGTTGGCATTTTTTTTTTGTTTGCTATACAGGATTCATTACTTGTTAATCCCTTCCTGGCCTTTGATGATGTACAACGTCATGAAAGTCGGTGCCTTCCCAACCCATGACGTTGGACAACGTTATGGCAGTTACCGCGCGGCACCGTTGTCGCAGTAACCACCATCGGGCCCTGGTGCTCTGTGATTAACCCACAGGGGCATTAACCCCTTTATTACTCAATTTGCCACCGGCACCAGGGCAACTGGAAGAGTCCAGACTCTGTACCCAGGTACAGTGCCAGAAAATGGGACTTCAATGAATGCACCATTTCCTGGGGCGGCTGCAGGCTGCAATTCGCAGCATGGGGGGCCCAGAACGCTTGGGCCTCTCCATGCTGGCTGGACAAAAATATGGCGGAGCTCCACGTTCTTTTTTTTTTACTCTCAAATTCTATAAATAAAAAAAAAAGTTGGGCTTCGCTGTATTTTTGCTTGCCAGTCAGGTACAACAAGGAAGCTGGGGGTGGGTGGCAGTCTGTAGCTGCCAACTTGTACCTTGCTGGACCAAAAATTTGGCATAGCCCCACGTGAAATTTTTTTAAAATTATTTTTTTCACAAATATTTTCTTTTAGCCTCAATTTTTTCATTTTCATATGGGTAACAGGATAAAAGAAATCCTAAAAGTTGTTGGACAATTTCTCCTGAGTACACCGATACGTCATATGTGGTCATAAACCATTGTTTGGGTACATTGCAAGCCTCGAAAGGAAAGGAGCGCCATCTGACTTTTTGAATGGAAAATTAGCTCCAAAAGTCAAATGGCGCTCCTTCCCTTCCCAGCCCTGCCATGCGCCCAAATAAAGATTCATGACCACATATAAGGTATCGATGTACTCGGGAGAAATTGCCCAACAAACTTTAGGATTCATTTTATCCTGTTGCCCATGCGAAAATGAAAGAATTGAGGCTAAAACAACATTTTTGTTGGAAAAATTTAAATGTCAATTTTTTACTTCCACATTGCTTTAGTTTCTGTGAAGAACCTGAAGGGTTAATAATTTTCTTGAATGTAGTTTTGAGTAGCTTGAGGGGTGCAGTTTTTGGAATGGTGTAACTCTTGGGTGTTTTCTGTCATGTAGGCCCCTCAAAGGGACTTCAAATGTAATGTGGTCACTAAAAATAAGGTTTTCTAAATTTTGCTGGAAAAATGAGAAATTGCTGATGAACTTTGAACCCTTATGACTTCCTAACAATATTTTTTTTCCCCAAAATTGTGCTGATGTGAAGTAAACATGTGGTAAATGTTATTTATTAACTATTTTGTGTCACATAACTCTCTGGTTTAACAGAATAAAAATTCAAAATTTGAAAATTGTGAAATTTCCAAACGTTTTGCCAAATTTTTGATTTTTTCACAAATAAATGCAAAAAATTATCAACCTAAATTTACCGCTAACATGCAGCCCAATATGTCACGAAAAAACAATCTCAGAATCGCTAGGATCCATTGACGCATTCCAGAGTTATTACCTCATAAAGGAACACTGGTCAGAATTGCAAAAAATGGCCAGGTCATTATGGTGAAAATAGGCTGGGTCATGAAGGGGTTAAGACTAACGTGGTGATTCTCCTGATGGACCCGTCGAAGGGCGAGAGTCCGAAACGGTGCCGTCGTCACCCCGGTACCCCCCTCCCTGCACGCTGTACCCATAACCCCTGCAATAAAGGATACCACTTTTTGAAGTCCCGGTGAGTGCCGTTTTTCCTTGACTTGGATTTTGTTCTCTGACTGACACCCCGGGTGAATACTGTGGCTCCAGTTCGTGGTCGCCTCCTGGTCAGGAGTTCCACTTTAGGTGGTGCCCTCTTTCCTTCTTTTGGACTCATTAAAGGCACCATTATGGCCACTTTACACGCAGCTACAGGTAACAGGTTTTCCACAGGTAACTTACTGGTTGCAGTGAAATCATGGAGACATGGTTCTATCTTGTTGCTGTGTACAAATGGAATAATCTCTCCATGATTTCACTGCAACCAGTAAGTTACCTGTGGAAAACCTGTTACCTGTAGCTGTATGTAAAGTGGCCATTACTTTTACCTCTTGGAATTTCGGTTCGGTTTATTATCTGCAGTGTGTCGGGAAAAAAAAAGCACCGTCCATTTGGGATCATTTCTATAGTTACAGCAATTGCGTGGAGTCATCATCACCACTCACCTAACCAAAATCTTCAACCTCTACACCCTGGCTAATAAATAACTGATGTTAGCTATAACAAAATAGAATTTGAATATGTCATATTATGACCTGTAGGAAAATAGAAGCTGAGCAGGTGATTGGTTGCTATAGGCATCCTGATAAATCTCCAGCCAACAGTAAACCCTTCCCCCGGCCGGGCAGTATATATCACCTCACACATACACATAAAAGACAGCTCATGTGACTATTATCTTCCTTAATTACCTATATGGCACATGTGTTGCACATTGGCTATTTTTAATCAGATGTTTATTTTTGGAAATTAAAGATACGAGACGTATGAGGCGAATTGTATGAGGCGAATTGTGTGAGGCGATTTGTGCACATCTGTGTCTGTCTGTGTGTGTCCCTGGGGTGTGTGTGTGTCCCTGGGGTGTGTGTGTCCCAGTGGTGTGCGTGTGTTCCTGTGGGGGGGGGTCCCTGTGGTGTGTGTCCTTGTGGGGGGAGGGGTGCCTCTGTGGTGTGTGTCCATCCCTATGGGGTCTGTGGGGTGTGTATCTCAGTGTCCCTGTGGGGTGTGTATGTGTGTATGTCTCTGTGGTGTGTGTGTCCCTGTGGGGTGAGAGCATGTGTCCCTATAGGGTGTGTATGTGTGTGTGTCCTTGTGGGGGGGGGGGTGTCTGTGTTGTGTGTGTCTCTTTGTGGTGTGTGTGTGTCCCTGTGGGGCGAGTGCATGTGTCCCTATAGGGTGTGTATGTGTGTGTGTCCCTGTGGGGGGGTCTGTGTGGTGTGTGTGTCTCTCTTTGTGGTGTGTGTGTGTCCCTGTGGGGTGAGTGCATGTGTCGCTATAGGGTGTGTGTGTCCCCGTAGGGGTGTGTGCCTCTTTGTGGTGTGTGTGTGTTTGTTCGGGTGCGTGGTGAGTATCCAATGTTGGGGCTGCACCTTAGCGACTATACACTTGCTGTTACTCTTTGTGTGCGTGTGGTGTGTATACATGTCCCCGTGAGTGCTGAATATCCCATGTTGGGACTCCACCTTAGTGACTATATGCTGGTATATGCTGTTAGTCTTTGGTGCTGTCATTAAGCCCCTCTCATTCACAACTGTCAACTGGTAACTGTCACTTTTTCCCCATTATGTAAATAGGGGCAAAATTATTTGGTGAACTGGAACGCGCAGGGTTAAAATTTTACCTCACAACATAGCCTATGACGCGCTCGTGGTCCAGACGTGTGACTGTGCAAAATTTTGTGGCTGTAGTTGCGACGGTGTAGATGCCAATCCCGGACATAAACACACACACATTCAGCTTTATATATTAGACTAGCTGTAGTACCCGGCTACGCCCGGGTTAATAAATAAATGATGTTAGCTATAATAAAATAGAATTTGAATATGTCATATTAATGACCTGTAAGAAAATAGAAGCTGAGCTGTGATTGATTGCTATAGGCAGCCCAATAAATCTCCAGCCAACAGTAAACCCTCCCCCTGGCCGGGCAGTATATGTTACCTCACACATACACATAATAGACAGCTCATGTGACTGGCATATGCCTTAATTCTGTATATGGAACGTGTTGCACATTGGCTGTTTTTAATCAGATGTTTATGTTTGGAAATTAAAGATAGCACACGCATGAGGCGAGTTGTGTGAGGTGATTTGTGCACATCTGTGTCTGTGTGGTGTGCGTGTCCCTGGGGTGTGTGTATGTATGTGTCCCTGTGGGGTGAGTGCATATGTCCCTATAGGGTGTGTATGTGTTCATGTCCCTGTGGGGGGGGGGTCTGTGTGGTGTGTGTGTGTATCTGTGTTGTGTGTGTCCCCGTGGGGTGAGTGCATGTGTCCCTATAGGGTGTGTGTGTGTGTGTGTGTGTGTGTGTGTGTCCCTGTGGGGGGAAGGGGGTATCTGTGCGGGGTGTGTGTGTGTCTCTGTGTTGTGTGTGTCTCTTTGTGGTGTGTGTGTGTCCCTGTGGGGTGAGTGCATGTGTCCCTATAGGGTGTGTATGTGTGTGTGTCCCTGTGGGGGGTCTGTGTGGTGTGTGCGTCTCTCTTTGTGGTGTGTGTGTGTCCCTGTGGGGTGAGTGCATGTGTCCCTATAGGGTGTGTATGTGTGTGTGTCCCTGTGGGGAGTGGGGGGTCTGTGTTGTGTTTGTCTCTTTGTGGTGTGTGTGTGTCCCTGTGGGGTGAGTGCATGTGTCGCTATAGGGTGTGTGTGTCCCCGTAGGGGTGTGTGCCTCTTTGTGGTGTGTGTGTGTTTGTTCGGGTGTGCGTGGCGAGTATCCAATGTTGGGGCTGCACCTTAGTGACTATACACGTGCGTGTGGTGTGTATACATGTCCCCGTGAGTGCTGAATATCCCATGTTGGGGCCCCACCTTAGTGACTATATGCTGGTAGATGCTGTTAGTCTTTGGTGCGGTCATTAAGCCCCTCTCATTCACAACTGTCAACTGGTAACTGTCACTTTTTCCCCATTATGTAGATGGGGGCA
This sequence comes from Allobates femoralis, assembly GCA_033576535.1. NCBI lineage: Eukaryota > Metazoa > Chordata > Amphibia > Anura > Aromobatidae > Allobates > Allobates femoralis. The sequence goes on from JARQOC010000001.1 coordinate 436,608,670, forward strand.
AAATTATTTGATGAACTGGAACGCGCAGGGTTAAAATTTTACCTCACAACATAGCCTATGACGCGCTCGGGGTCCAGACGTGTGACTGTGCAAAATTTTGTGGCTGTAGTTGCGACGGTGTAGATGCCAATCCTGGATATACATACATACATACAGACACACATACAAACACACAACATTCAGCTTTATATATTAGATTTATATTTTTGAAGGATAATACCAGACTTGTGTGTGTTTTAGTGCGATTATGTGGCGAGGTTAGTGTATGTGTGGTGAAATGTGTGCTGAGGGTGGTATATGTGTTCAAGCACGTGGTAGTGTGTGGCGCATTTTGTGTGTGTGTTCATATCCCCTTGTGTGGTGAGTATCCTATGTCGGGGCCCCACCTTAGCAACTGTACGGTATATACTCTTTGGCGCCATCGCTCTCATTCTTTAAATACCCCTTGTTCACATCTGGCAGCTGTCAATTTGCCTCCAACACTATTCCTTTCACTTTTTCTCCATTATGTAGATAGGGGCAAAATTGTTTGGTGAATTGGAACGCGCAGGGTTAAAATTTCGCCTCACAACATAGCCTATGACGCTCCCGGGGTCCAGACGTGTGATTGTGCAAAATTTTGTGGCTATAGCTGACAGCTGTCGATTTTCCTCAACACTTTTCCATTCACTTTTTCCCCATTATGTAGATAGGGGCAAAATTGGTGAACTGGAACGCGCGGGGTTAAAATTTCACCAAACAATTTTGCCCCTATCTACATACTGGGGAAAAATTGACAGTTACCAGTTGACAGTTGTGAATGAGAGGGGCTTAATGATAGCGCCAAAGACTAACAGCACATACCAGCATATAGTCACTAAGGTGGGGCCCCAACATGAGATATTCACCACGCACGGGGACATGTATACACACCACACGCCCACAAAGAGAAACAGCAAGTGTATAGTCGCTAAGGTGCAGCCCCAATATTGGATACTCACCATGCACTCGAACAAACACACACACACCACAGAGACACCCCCCCCACGGGGACACATGCACACCCTATAGCGACACATGCACTCACCCCAAAGGGACACACACCACACAGACCCCCCCCCCCCACAGGGACACACACACATAGCCACCCTATAGGGACCCATGCACTCACCCCACAGGGACACACACACACCACAAAGAGACACACACACACCACACAGACTCCCCCCCACAGGGACACACACACATACACACACACACCACAAAGAGACACACACACCCCACACAGACTCCCCCCCACAGGGACACACACACATACACACCCTATAGGGACACATGCACTCACCCCACAGGGACACACACACACCCCCCCCACAGGGACACACACACACACCACAAAGAGAACACACACAACACAGATACATACACAACACAGATACACACACAACACAGATACACACACACAACACAGATACACACACACAACACAGATACACACACACAACACAGATACACACACACAACACAGATACACACACACAACACAGATACACACACAACACACCACACAGACCCCCCACAGGAACACACACACATACACACCCTATAGGGACACATGCACTCACCCCACAGGGACACACACACAGCACAAAGAGACACACACAACAGAAACACACACCACACAGACCCCCCCCACAGGGACATACACACCCTATAGGGACACATGCACTCACCCCACAGACACACACACACACACACACACACCCCAGAGACACACACACCACACAGACAGACACAGATGTGCACAAATCACCTCACACAACTCACCTCATACGTGTGCTATCTTTAATTTCCAGGTATTTTGGACGAAGCTCCTTCCTCAGGGAAGCTCGGTACGTGGCTCCGAAACGCGTTGGAAATAAACCTCTACTATCAGTACTCAGACGTCCCAGTGTCGTTGGTGTATTTTCCTCTCTGGCAGCAGCGCGGACATTAAGGTACTTCGTCCAAAATACCTGATCACAGCACCGCACCTCGTGGAAGTACAGTCCCTGCAGCAGCTGCATTGTTCGAGCGATTACGCTGGTTGTGTGCTACACAACCTGACCAGGTGAGCAAATCTGATTTTTTCACATTTACCTGCCTATAAAGGATAAGACCCTATGTGCGCATTCTCAACCATCTAGATATCTTTAATTTCCAAACATAAACATCTGATTAAAAACAACCAATGTGCAACACATGTGCCATATAGGGAATTAAGGCAGATGTCAGTCACATGAGCTGTCTATTATGTGTATGTGTGAGGTAACATACTGCCCGGCCAGGGGGAGGGTTTACTGTTGGCTGGAGATTTATTAGGCTGCCTATAGCAACCAATCACAGCTCAGCTTCTATTTTCTTACAGGTCATTAATATAACATATTCAAATTCTATTTTGTTATAGCTAACAGCAGTAATTTATTAACCCGGACATAGCCGGGTACTACAGCTAGTTAGAGATTATATATATATCCTACTCTCTATGCTGCACTCCATTGGCATAAAGAGCACCTCACTCTCCCTATCTTTAAGTGTATCATTCGCTTTCTCCACTTCCTCCCCTCTTCCTCTCACTATTGGGGTCCCTCAGAGTTCAGTCCTCTGACCTCTTCTCTCTCTACACGGCCTCGATTGAACACACCATCAGCAGATTTGGCTTCCAGTACCATCTCTATGGTGATGACACAGAATTACACACTTCAGCCCCTGACCTTACCCCTGCGGTCTGAAAGAACAACAACTGTCTAGCTGCAGTTTCCAACATGATGTCTGCTCTCCATTTGAAACTCAACCTTTCCAACACTGAACAACTTCTGCTCCCGTCCTCCACTAACCTCCCTAAATCTGATCTCTCTCTCTCAATGTGTGGCACCACGATAACGCCTAAGCAGCAGGCTCGCTGTCTGGATGTTATGTTTGACACCAATCTCTCCTTCGCCTCCCATACATAATCTCTCGTCCGCTCTTGTCACTTACACCTGAAAAAACATCTCTAGGGTCTGCCCCTTTCTCACCATGGAAACAACAACCCTCACCGTGGCCCTAATCTATTCCCACCTAGACTACTGCAATTCTCTATTGATTGGCCTCCCCCTCTTTAAACTTTCCCCTCTCCAGTCCATCCTTAATGCAGCAGCCAGTATCACCCATCTGGTCAATCGTTACTCAGATGCTTCTGCTCTGTGCCAGTCACTGCACTGGCTGCCCGTACACTACAGGATCAAATTCAAATTGCTTGTTCTCACCCACAAAGCCCTTCACAATGCAGGACCTCCCTACATCTCCTCCCTCATCTCTGCCTATCACCCCACCCGTTCTCTACATTCTACATGTGACCTTCGACTAACATTTGCACTAATCCGATCCTCCCACTCCTGGCTCCAAGACTTTTGCCGAGTTGCACCAAATCTCTGGAATTCTCTACCCCAAGAAATCAGGAAGCTCCCTAAAAACACATCTTTTTAAGGCAGCCTATCATGCTCCCTATTAGAAGTCCTTTGTACTGTATATAGCCCATTCACTCTCTCTCTCGACATAACTCTTCTTCCAACTTGGTTGGTGGCAAAGCGGTAACCATAAGGGCAACATTAACAATTTAAGGTATAAAGGAATGCACAGTCAGTTTTGATGAACGGTTGAGCTGTTCTACTTTGAGAGCAGGTGAAAAATGTAGCTGAAATATCAGTTTGCCATGGGAGAGAAATCTTTTCCAGGTGGCAACGCTCCATATCATCCAAATACTTCTCGAAATTAAACTCCTCATCTGATGAGGCTGAAGATATGGTATGAGTAGCCCTGGCAGGACCCAAGTCGTCTTGCTCTTGGCAGTCCTGTAGCCCACTCACCCTAGCTGCTAACTCAGTCAGAGCTGCTTTTCCTATAGTTTGATCATCCAGCAATATACTTGACTTTTGTCCACATGAACAGCTACCAGAAGAATTTTAATTTTCTAATAGCAGTGTCTCATTGAAGTCACAATGCCATCTGCAATTAATCCTCTTTGGGACAGGAAAAACAGCAAGTTCTTCCACTTTATGAAAATGCCAGGAGCTAAATTCTCAGCTTGTAATTTTTTAGTAACTGAAAATGGGTGATGAAGCAATTCCAATGTCCATTGACCTTCAATTATTGTTACCTGTGGGTTCACCATGTCTACAAGAACGAGTTTCAGCTCAAGCAATCGCTCAATCATTAAGCAAATGCTGTCCTACCGAGTGGCTTGATCTACAATTGCCCCTTTTCCAGCACGTCTCTTCAAGATGGAATCAATTTTAGGCTTTCTGGCAGCAATAATCAATTTCCTCACCTTGCCAATTACAGCATGTTCCTCTAGCAGACTCTCTCTTATTGCTAGCTGCAACGTTTGTACCGCGCAGCTCATGTGATAAATAGGAGAGAAATTTGATAAGAAAAGGATACGTCAGCTCACCCAGAGATGTGCAGACTCGATCCTCTGTGTTTGTTTGAATGATCCACCTGGATTAGACTGAGACAACTCTTGAAACCGAAGTAGACACAAAGCACAAACGATACTTTAGAAACTTCTCAATTCAGTAGTAGTCTTGTATTAACAATGTAATGTTTATAAGTAGTAATTAAAATCCAAATAGTACATAGTTGGCACCAAATTAGTCACAGACTATGGCTTAAACAACACCATTTTTCAGTGTGTAGCCTTCATCTAGCTCAGATTACAAATGCCCAGGTACCGCCATTATACTACTCCTGGGTACTAATCTAACTAAATCAATTAGTTTGCTTAATTAAAAGGGGAGTGGTTCCCGACCTAGACTGCTGGCTTGCTGGATGTTATACCGAAATAGAATGTGTAATAAATAGAAGCTGCATATATCCCATACAAGTATACATGTAAAAAGTATGAAAATGAACCATACATATAGCAAAAAATGTTTGTACCGTGTTAGCCAGTAGATAGAAAAATATTAGAATCTGAGAGTCCTCAGTGGTTGATACCTTTTAATGGCTAACTGGAAAGATGTTAAGTGAAGCAAGCCTTCATGACACTATGCCCCCTTCGTCAGGCTGATAATGACACAAATTCTGATGACACATACATATATACATAAGCAGGGTGAGATGATACAGTAAATACGACAGGTAACATAAGGCAAAGTCAGGCTAGGGAGGGGGAGAGGAGCTGGGAAAATAAAGTCAAAATTCTAAGATAAGAGGAACTGATTGTATTATTGTTCTATGATTAGTGGCCTGTGGAGACCTGAAGACTCCTCAGTGAGTCGTAGAAAGCCACAAAATCCGCTATTTTAGATACACACAAGAGTCAACCATCCAATGTCAATACTCAGGAGAGAAGGGCCATACAAGTCTTTGAAAACCAACAAAGAAATAATCATTAAACTTGCAGACAAGGGTGGTGCAATAGTAAAATAGAAAAAGACAGCACCACATACCAAACGGGATCCTTCACAAAACTTCTTATATTCCAGCACCCCAGTGCAAGCGACGTTTCGGACTGTGTCCTTCTTCAAGCAGGTTGCTTGAAAAAGGACACAGCCCGAAACATCGCTTGCACTGGGGTGCTGGAATAAAGAAGTTTTGTGAAGGATCCCGTTTGGTATGTGGTGCTGTCTTTTTCTATTTTACTGTTCTCAGACTGGGATGACTCCCTGGTAGGACGTGCACCACTATGGAGGTTTGAGATATCCTCATCTACCGTGGGTGCTGCAGGCTTTGCATTTATTTAAGGGTGGTGCAATAGTCATGATGAACAAATCTGACTATCTGAAGGAAGCAAACAGACAACTGACGGACACACACTACTACAAGAAATTGGAGTCTGACTCCACACAAAAGACTATCACAAGGAATTAAACAGGCTGGTTTCTTGTCTACCTGATATATCTTTAAGAGCTGATGACCTAATACCAGAAAGTCCACGAGCAAGTACATTCTACATACTTCCCAAAATTCACAAATCAGGAAATCCGGGAAGACCAATCATTTCATGTGTGGGCACCCTCACCGAACAAATTTCTGGGTGCGTAGAGGATGTTGTCAAACCCCTGGTAAAAGAGATATCCAACTACATTCAGGACACAACTGACCTACTGAATAAACTGTCAGCAATAGGTCCTCTACCAGAAGAAACCATCTTTGCCACCACGGATGTGGAATCTCTGTACAGCAACATCCCACACCAGGATGTGATAAATGCCTGCAAAACCTTACTGGAAAATATAGGAATTGATGTTGACTCTGTATTGAAGCTTATAAAATTCATCCTCACACGCAACTGCTTTACATTTGACGACAACATATATTTACGGGGGACTGGCAAAGCAATGGGAAGCAAAATGGCACCACAATATGCAAATCTTTTCATGGCCAAGCTTGAATGTGACTTTTTATCCTCTTATCCTATCAGGCCTCTGGTCTACTACTGTTATATCGATGACATTTTAATCATCTGGATAGAGTCTGAGCAACAGCTGAAGACGGTCCATGAACACTTTAATCAGTTTCATCCCACCATCAACTTAACCACTCAACTACTCCTGCACTGAAATCAGCTTTCTGGACACAATCAGCTACAGAACAATTAAATAGAGACATCCCTGTACCGGAAGCTAATTAATCGTCCAACATATCTCCCATGGGACAGTTTTCATCCAAAACATAAAAAACCTCTACTGTGTATAGCCAGGCCATCAGATACAATCAGATATGTTCCAACCCTACAGATAAAGACAATCACCTTGTGGACCTCAGAAAGACCATTTTGAACCAGGGCTACCATCCAAGAGCAATCGAGAACCAGATTACAAGAGCCACCAGAATATCAAGGAATCATCTCCTACATTAAAAAACTAGAGAAGAAAACAACAGAGTTCCTCTCGTAGTCACCTAGAATCCAAGTCTGGAGGTGTTAAGAGCAGCCGCACGGAAACTGCAACCACTCCTACAAAAAGATGCCCGACTAAAATCAATATTTCCGGATCCCCCACTGTTGTTTTAGGAAACCTCCGAATCTAAAAAACATCATTGTCAGTTCTCAATAAAAGAAAAGTGTATGGATCTACCTGTAGCAAAGCATTTTTGCAGCCCTGACCACAGTGAAACCGATATTAGTCTGCTCATTTTAAAAAGCAACTTCAAATCTCAGAGAGAGAAAAATTTGGAAATACAAACTGATAACAACCTATGACACATTCAAAACAGGATTAAATGTCTCACACGGATTCATGCGTTTTTATAAAAAGTGAAAGGGCATTTTG